>OX411547.1:34515867-35115867 GCA_948146395.1 Fragum whitleyi | reverse complement strand
TATTGGAGTACCCTGAACCGGGACCAGATACCCATTGTAAACTGGAATTCCGGACAATTCACGTCAGTTATTCCAAATTCGTATATAAATATCTACGAGTTTAAAAGTATAGATGAAGCTATCGAATACATTAAAAAGGTAAATCACGATGAAACTTTATACAATAGTTATTTCGAGTATAAATTGAAATACAAGAATGAAGCTCCGGTGTGTTATTTGTGTGCCACGTGCCGAGCTTTGCACGAGGAATCTAGACGTGGACAGGTATATACAGATTTGGAGTCCTTGATACGGGATGATACCTGCGATAAAATAGAGGTAATTGATACTGATCCTTTTATTAAGTTAAAAAGAAACTGTGCACTTTTGAATTTCAAATACAGTCGTAGCTTAAAAAATAAGACGTCTACAGTCTCGGATTTTATGTACAACGTATTAAATTGGCTGAAAGTTCAGCATATATTTTACTGTTTTTATTTTTTATTTTTGGACAACTTCTTAAAGCTGCTCTTTCACAGATTTGGAAAATGTAATTTTTGAAAATTTTCATAAAACCAGACGTGCGGCTGCGTGCAAATCGGGTATAATTTGAAAACGATTTGTCAAATCTTGTCAGCCGGAACACGGGGTTGGTTTCTTATCGTGGTCCGGCTGAAAAACAATAAAATTGGGACCCGTTCGGGTCAGAAATAAGTTAGTGATTTCTCGAAATAACATTTGGGACTCACCCCTGTCCTCGCGCCTGTTCTCACCCCATGATCAGCGCATGCACTCGTTTCACCATTTTCTATTTGCAGTGGTCTAGTGTAATTTCCAAACACGTCAAAGGTTTTTTGTACTACTGGTTGGGAATTTTGTGGTGACTTCGGTTCCGGTTCGCTGACTCCGACGTGTTTAGACTGGCGCCATTGTCTACTCATGCTTTGATGAATTCGACTATGGTTATAGTCCAGGAATCGTTTGAGAGGACACATGACTAGCTTTTACAAAAATCTAATTACATCCATCTTATTTTGCAATGATCGGCGAAAACTCTGCTTCTTGTTTGACAAGAAGCCATCGATACTCCTGGAAGTCACTTGCGAAGAAGAATTTGGTGATGTAGTATATGCCGATATGAGGGCCAAACAACTTAAAAAGAGAGTAAAAGTTAACAGCTTCGTGAAATAAGCACTCATTTCGATCAAAACCATTCCAAACCACTCACTCAGTGATCCATTTAATGTCTTCCAAAAGTTCACTACAATTCAAACCGCCCCAAAATTGTTCGTTTCGAAAATGTTTGAAACGATCAACATTTCAATAAAAATCAATCAAATTGTTGTACAATTTTACGACTGGTGTGGATTTTGCGTCTTTTTCATCCATGAAAATTGAAAAAAAAAAACAAAAAAACCCTGCAAAATAGGAGGATTCTATGAAAGAAGGATATAGAATATCACTTATTTCATCCAATTTAGACGAAATTAGCGAAATTGAATTTCCTCCCTTGAAGTTTACTCTTAACTCAATCATTCCAACCATTCAATTTCATTCTAAAATAATTCCAAAGTCATTCGCCTTTTCAATTTGACGATTTACATAAAGCTAGTTAATACGGGGATTGAAAGGATACAGGGGCCTAGTTCATCAAAACATTTGAGAGGTGTTTTTATCTTACTGATGACTTTCGAAACAGAAGCAAAAAAAAAACACACTTAACATAGGTATTGGTAAATAAGATATACGCGAATTTTGCCCCAAATATGTGGTAAGTCATCGGTAAGACAAAAAAGTATCTTAAATGCTTTGGTGAAACAGGCCCCAGGAGCCTTCGTCTCATAAATTTCATTGTATATTGTGAGCATGCTCGTTTTGATAGCTTCGACCACGGCAAGCCTGCACGGCATGTCCACTATGATCAAGTCGATACTAGTCTCACCTCCAAGGTGCTCTCTTTTTTTATATTATATAGATCTATTTATTCATTTGTGAACCGTCAGGCAAAGGGGGGTAATCAGGAAAGACCGTAAAATATTCAACTCCAATCAGACTTCGAGTACTGCGCTAGGATCGAACCTTTTCCCATTTGACTCATTTTCTGAACAAAGAATGAACATTCAGCCTCAATGTGATGGAAATTTAGGCATTGAAAATCTAGTATGTGTATCAAGTGCGTAACTTCCATTACTCACATTACTCAAGAGCATCATACCAATGAATCCTCCCTCGAAAAATATCGTTGATGAATGATTAAAAATCGTAACTACAGCAGCTTGTTGTTACGATGTTTGATTATTCAACAACTTTCTAATCATGAAAAGGGGACAGGTAGAGAGCATTTCGACGGATCGATACAATACTATTGTAAGTGCCTGTAAATGTATATATATAGGCACTTACAAAAGTATTACGCTAACCTCTCGATTTATCATTCGTCATACATTTCGTCATATCGCTTTTATACTCTTTCTGAATGCGTATATGTGTATACCCACGTTTTTTCCCAATCTCTCTATAATAAACTGATATTAATAAAAAACAAACAAACAAAGAAAACGCCAATAATTTACGCATTTCATTTAAAAAAAAAAACTTTCATCACAATGAAGAACAAAAGCTAGAGGTTCACTCGTGACTCCGTTCGAAAACTGATAGTTTTTTTTTTCTCTCTCTCATTTTCGCCATGGAAAATTTTCCTAAACTTAACTTGATAACATTGATGTACTGAGGTCGAAATTTTTTAAAATTCATTCCATTTTTAACACGAACTATTTAATTTTTCTCTACAAAAGGATGAATCACTAAAGTATGACACCCGAAACGTTCGGCAATCAGTACTTGAAGTGCTTTGCTTTTTATTGATTCAGGGCCACATCAGTAGAAAATTGTTAATGCTGTTTTTAAGTAGTTTGATGGAAAATAGATTCCGGGAGTATATTTTGCTTGTTTGTTTATTGTCGTTGCTTTGTCGAGCTCACATACGTTGAAGGAGACATAGTAGTCAAAATGATACTTGTGGTCCAGTGGGCCCCCACGTCTGTCCGTCCTTTAATCTGTCCGTGTGCTAGTCCATAATTTGTCCGACAGAATGCTTCATCTTTTGCTGCCTCTGGCTCTCTTGACATTGATGCACATGCCTGCTTATTCCTAATGTCGACCTTTTATTCGTCATCTATGACCCGTCAAGCGGAAATGAACTCTATAGTGTCGATACTAGTCAGACTGCGTGGACAAAATTTTGAGATGCGATCTCTGGTTGACCTGTATTGGATCCAGCTGCTATTTCAAATGTTTCTTTTGTGGTGTTTTCAGAAGTCCCCACTCATTCATTCATCCATTCATTCAAAACGCTCACTCTCTAAAAAACAATTCGAAATCATATAAAACGATCAAAAATTCATGAAAATGATCAAATTATTCTACAGATACTTTAATCGTGAAATTGACATTCACCTCAATCAAAACTGTTCTAAATCGCTCACTCAGCGCTCGAATCATTCATACCAAACACTCACTCAAACCATTCAAAAACGCTCAAACCTATTGAAAAATATGGAATCAAAAACGTAATTCAAAATAAATTTTGATAGAGAAAAATCGCGATTTCATCGACATACTTCAAATTGTTAGCGTCTCATCGGTTTCTTGAAGAAATAGGAAGCTATGTATAGAACTTGTATGCATTTTTTTTATCAAATGGAGGTAATCAATATTGCTAATTTTATTCAACCTGAACAAAATTTGCGATATAGCATTACCTTCAATTAAATCCGCACAAAATTCGCGTCACACACTAATTCCTTCATCATTCCAGTATCATTCATCTAGTCAATCTCACGACTTCTTTATTGTACAACTGTTTTGGCTTGTGTGAATTCTTAAGAGTCTCATTGGTAAGTGAAAACATGGTTTTAGGAAAAAACGTAGATATTTTGTAAATAAGTAATAAATATCACTTATTTCGTCCACTTTGGATGTTCAACTTTATTCCTAAATCATTCAAGAAGCTACTCACCTTGTCAATTTCACGTTGTTATTACTTGAATCATAGGTGCTTAATAGAAATTTTACTGTGCAAATTATAGGCCAACCGTCTCAGATCATTTACCCTAGCTATTTGTAGATGATTTTTGTGTTAAAACTGCTTTAATCGTATCCCATTTGGGCATAGTCAATGTCATCTCAATGTTGCAAATGTGTTAACATTTTCGAAGGCTAAACATGAAAAAAAGTTTGTGTTCTTTAAGTATTATAGTGTTGTTTTATGTCGCTATGATGGTTGTTTTTACGATGTACTCAGAAACAAAAATGAAAAAATGGAATAAGGATAGCGCTATAACTTACTTCGATAATATCCATTTACCCACAAAACCTGTGAAGAAAATACTTTATTGGACAGATGTGTTCTATAAACCACGTGATCTGAAAGCTGACAGAGAATGTTTGTCTAGTTGTGACGTCAAGTGTGAAGTTACGGATGACAGACGTGACGTAGACGACGCTGACGCTATCCTGTTTCATTTAATGGACTTGTGGAATAGAAGGAACATCTGGAGAATGGGAACAAAATCGAAAATTGAACTTCCCAAAGTTCGTACGACTCATCAAGTATGGTTAATATATAATCAAGAGCCACCGTCTCACATGTACGGCGATTTAAAAATGTTTAACGGATATTTTAATTGGACGAGTTGGTATAGAATGGACTCTGATATTCCGCTACCCTACGGCAATAAAAAAGAGTTAACGCCCTTCGAGAAGGATGTAGAAATGAAAAAGTATGTGAACATGACCTTCTTCAGAGAAAAGTCTAAAGAAATGTTCTTGAGAATAAGTAATTGCTTTGATCGTGGACAGAGGTATAAAATCATAAATAATTTAGAACGCCATTTCGAAATTGACAAATTGGGTAAATGTTATAGCAGTAAAAGAAGCTCGAAAACTGACAATGATTTAAGACAATACAAATTTTACCTTGCATTCGAGAACGATCAATGTGTGGACTATGTGAGCGAGAAATATTGGAGTACCCTGAACCGGGACCAGATACCTATTGTAAACTGGAATTCCGGACATTTCACATCAGTTATTCCAAATTCGTATATAAATATCTACGATTTTAAAAGCATAGATGAAGCTATTGAATACATTAAAAAGGTAAATCACGATGAAACTTTATACAATAGTTATTTCGAGTATAAATTGAAATACAAGAATGAAGCTCCGGTGTGTTATCTGTGTGCCACGTGCCGAGCTTTGCACGACGAATCTAGACGTGGACAGGTATATACAGATTTGGAGTCGTGGATACGGGATGATACATGCGATAAAATAGAGGTAATTGATACTGATCCTTTTATTAAGTTAAAAAGAAACTGTGCACTTTTGAATTTCAAATACAGTCGTAGCTTAAAAAATAAGCCTTCTACAGTCGCGAATATGTGTACAACATATACTTTTTGCTTAAAGTTAAGCATATATTTTACTGTTTTTATTGTTGGACAGCTTCTTAAGATTCAGCTGCGGGAGAAGGTATTTCGAATTTTCATGTTTATGAGTCTTGAATATTATGTCTTCGATAATCAAATGGTTTTGACTTGTCTTTAAAAAGGGGAGATGCTTACAGTTTAAAGTATTGTGAAAAGTACAAAGTAATTGATTTTTGAATGAAATTGAATGAGTGCGATGAGTGAGTTTTGAGTGAAAATGAAGGGAGGTAATCTAATATCGCTAACTTTGTTCAGGATGAACAAAATTAGCTATATTTATTACCTCCTTTTTATTAAATAAGTATGCCAGTTCTTTAAATGGATCCCCATTTCTTAAAGAATCAACCAGACGCTTACAATTTTAATTATGTCAGTGAAATCTCATTTTGATGTATTATGGTTATTTTGAATATAGCTGTTGATTGTATTTTTTTTGGAAATTTGGGATCGTTTTGGGCGATTTGAGTGAGTGTTTTGGATGAATGAATGAATGAATGAAGCGCTGATCGAGTGATTAAGAAGTGTTTTGATTGAGATGAATGTCAATTTCACGATGTGACTAACTGTAACACATTATTAACCAAATATTGAAAGTATCAATTGACTTCAAATCATGAATTCGCTCATGATTATGAATGAGTTTAACTAAAATATAGAGAGACTATCGAATGAGTGGTCATAGAATACTGAATTTATTAAACAAGTCTTCTCTGAACAGATAAAAACGAGGCTGCGCTGAGTTTTTATCTGTTTTAGATGACGAGTTTAATAAATTCGGTATTGAATGAGCAAAAATTTGATATTCTATTTATAATATGACCCGAATTGATGGGATGAAACGAGGAAATTACTATATTTATCCATTCGCGAAACATATAACGCTGTTTGCGAAATGACATCGGCAAATCCATTATGACGTCATTTTCTCAACGAAAATATAACGGTTCCTATTCGTTCTTAGCATATTTGCATAGTTATTCAACTTGTCTTATAACACCCATGTAAATATCAAAAATATTCAACGGGTTTATTTCACTCCCGCAACGTAGGTCATATTATAAATCTATCTTGAACATTTCATTAGTGGCGTTGTATTACTCTAAAGAGATTTCATGCGCTTTGACCACCAAGATGTATTGCATCGATTTTCGCTGTAAAAGGTCGACTTTCAAATATGCATACTCAGTGCATATGTCTGTGAAAGTGTCAATTACTTTACCCATTTAGTTGTTACTCGTGTGGTCTTGAAATATTTTTTTTTATTTGAAATTTGGTCACATAAAACAGGTTTCATTTTTGCAGTCCGACCAATTTGATTGATAACTCTAAATACGAACTGCTTAACTTTCTGCCAGCAGTATACGTCGGTGGTAATGACACACTATCTTATGAGAAACTCGACACGAAAAACAATTCGGCTGGGTCAAATGACTAAACACGCATAAAATTCTGCTAGGATGCGACTTTTATAACTCATCCCCCCTCTTCACACACACAACGATGTTATGGGGGTATACTGGAATCAGGTTGTCCGTCTGTCTGTCTTTTGACACAATTTTGTGTCCTCGCCTCCTAAGAAACTATTGAAGCTACAGTTTTGAAATTTATACATGATTTGTATTTTCATACGAAAATTACGAAAGGTTACGCCCCTAGTCAGTCTGCGCATTCAGTGCAGTCTGACGAGGGTCGACACTTTACGCACTTCCTAGATGGTCCCCTTTCGCGTGACGGATCACAAATAATATGGATTGGAAATTATCATTTTACAATTTTTTCAATTCGAAACAGGCTATTTGATACACATTCTCACCAACTGTGTCAATTGAAGAATATCGTCTTTATTATTCCAAAACCTCGTAAAAAAGCTTTGATCAAGCTATAGTTACGAGGTTTTAAAATTACAAAGACTTTATGTCCCTCTCTGTTAACAAGTGCAACTTCTTCCTCTTTAGATAATTTAAAAAGACTTTCAAAGTAGCAATTATTAAGCAATTAAAGTTTGAAAACTCCTTCTCCTCTCTCTCTCTCTTTCTCTCTCTCTCTCTCTCTCTCTCTCTCTCTCTCTCTCTCTCTCTCTCTCTCTCTCTCTCTCTCTCTCCTCTCTCTCTCTCTCTCTCTCTCTCTCTCTCTCTCTCTCTCTCTTTCTCTCTCTCTCTCTCTCTCTCTCTCTCTCTCTCTCTCTCTCTCTCTCTCTCTCTCTCTCTCTCTCTCTCTCTCTCTCTCTCTCTCTCTCTCTCTCTCTCTCTCTCTCTCGGTTCTATTGAATTTCATTTTTCCTTTAATTTTATTCATTTGGTCGGCAAAATATCGTAAATACAGCTTGTAAAGAGCATTTGTTTCGACAAATAACTCGCCTTCAGATCAAATGATACTTTGTTGTTTTTTTTAAGATTGTCCGTCTTGAAATGAAAATCCTATATTTTGGCCAACTTATTTCTGCCCCGAACGGGTCCAGATTTTGTTGTTTTTCAGCCGGGCCACAATTAAGAATCAGCTCTGTGTTCCGGTTGACAAAATATTGAAAACCGTTTTGAAATTATGCCCCGATTTTCACATGCAGCTGCGTGCAAAGCGGGTATAATTTGAAAACGGTTTGCAACACCTTGTCAGCCGGAACACGGGACTGGTTTCTTATCGAGGCCCGACTGAATAACAATAAAATCGGACCCTTTCGGGTCAGAAATAAATTGGCCACAGGGGGTCTCACTCCTGTCCTCACGCCTGTTCTCATCCTGGATCGGCGCATGCACTCGTTTCATCATTTTCTATTTACAGTGGTCGAGTGTGATCTCCAAACACGTCAAAGGATTTTTGTTCTACTGGTTGGGAATTTTATGGTGACTTTCTGTTCTGGTTCGCTGACTTCGACGTGTTTAGACTGGCGTCATTGTCCACTCATACTTTGATAAATTCGACTGCTCTGCCAGTCTAGGAATTGTTTGACAAGAAGCAATCGATACTCCTGAAAGTCACTTGTGAAGAAGAATTTGGTGATGTAGCTTAATATGCCAATATGAGGGCCACCCAAAGAAGAGAGCTACAATCGACAGCGTCGTGAAATAAGCACTCATTTCGATCAAAACCATTCCTAACCACTCGCTCAGTGATCCGTTCAATGTATTCCAAACGCTCATTCACACTATTCAAACCACCCCAAAATTGTTCGTTTCAAAAATGTTTGAAACGATCGACATCACAATAAAAATCAATCAAATTATTGTACAATTTAATGACTGGTGAGGATTTTTTGCGTCTTAATTATCCGTGAAATTTGAAAAAAAAGCAAAGTAGGAGGATTTTTATCAAAGTGGGATAATAGAAAATCACTTATTTCGTCCAATTCAGACGAAATTAGCGATATTGAATTTCCTCCCTTGAAGTTTACTCTAAACGCAATCACCCGAACCATTTGATTTCAATCTAAAACAATTCCAAAGTCGTTCACGTTTTTAATTTGACGATTTTCATATCACTAGTTGTTACTTGGACTGAAAGAATACAGGAGCCTTTATCTTATAAAGGAACCAGCAGTGAGATACATTTTCAACAATTTGAAATGTGTGTGAGGGACAAACATTGAGCAGCGTAGACAGCCACCTACTGTAAATATAAAGTAACCTGATGGTGTAGAAAATACTTTGAGACCTTATCTATCTACCAAACGCATAGTGAAGACTCTGGCCCGACTGTGCGGATGCACAGGCTGGTCAGAGTATTTGCTATGTGCATTTATACACTTGTTTGAAATCTCACACACAAGCTCAAAGGTTACTGTATATTGTGATCATGCTCGCTTGAAAAAGGAAAGCAAAAGTAAACAATACTAAACAGCCTCGACCACGGCAAACCTGCACGCCGGCATGTGCAATATGATCAAGTCTATACTAGTCTCTCTCCCAAGGCGCTCTCTTTTGTATTTTATATCTATACTTAACTCCAAAAGAAACGTCCACAAATATATGTTCCCTAAATAACTTAACAGTTTATGACTTTATTGCATTTTTTTATTTTACTACATGACAAAGCCGACTTTCTATTGTAGAAAGATCTTTCTACTATTAGGTTTCATGTTCCTTTTCGTAGCAAATCCCTTTTAGTAAACGTGTTCCCTAAGCTTGTCGGATCTGATACACAAAAGTTTGTTTAAAAAGAATAATGTGCATTGAAAGACATTTTAGCACTTTAGCATTAAATCGTTTAAAAATCCTTAAACTTTTGCTGACGTCAATTGTAACGTAAGATTATTATCAACCAAAACTGGGTCTACTGAGGCAGGCCATTAAAAGTTGGCAGTGTGCTTTCAATAACAACTTCCAGCTTTTCTTTGAACATGAAGAATAGTTTTCTAAACATTAAAGATGCTTTGAAACAGTTTTCCGACAGAATTTCAAAGACTGGTGTAACTAACCATATCTTTTAGTCTTTGCTCGTTACTGCGAAGACAAAATACCGACATCAAATCGGTTTGTTGTTTTACAATAGCGGTTTACGTTCTGTAAATCATTACCATACTAACAATTAACAAATCTGGTCGACAATAAGACTCTTTAAATGCCCAAAATAGCGTCTTATAAGCCAAATATCAACTAATGGAAAAAAAGCCCTTTAAAAGCCCGCTTGATAATTGCCGAATCTTCTGTAACTCGTCAATCGGCTTCATGCATTAATTTCCAAGTTTTATCCTCTTTCAGGCTGGTTTTCATAATAATTACAGGATGAATGCTTACCCCACCCACTCGCCAAACATGCAATTTGAGTTGGTTACGAAAGACCTTTCAGGCAAAATTAACAGCCTATTAACACCGCTTTTTGTGCGGGCATTGCGGTACAGCTCACTTGCGAAATGGGTACTTTTAGCCATTTAGGAATAACTATTTTGATCTGTGTGAATTTTATTTTGATGGTGTTGTCAAGCGAGGCGTATCTATTTTAACAATTGTCTCAGGAAGCATCATTATTTCACCCCATACAAGTGTCTGAATATTTCGTAAAAATTTCTAGTTACAAGTGACTCCAAGATCTCCGATGCGATTTCGAACAATATTTCGACTCAATGATTGCCCACAAGACCCAAATAAACAATACCAAAGAGTTTGTAATCACATACCGATTAGGTCATTTGCGTTTTCTGATGAAGTTCCATTGTCGTTCAGCGAATATTGACCTATCCTACCGGATTATCCCTTGCTAGCATTTCCAAGACTCAATAGTTTAAGAAGGGTCGGATACCATTCATTTTAAGGTTTAAAAATGCTTTTTGTGATCGACCCTATTTTAAGATTTTGTTTTTGTTTGTTTGAATGGGTTTTACGCCGCTTTCAACAATCTCGCAGTTATAACACGGCGGCCGGAGTACCTAACAATGGATTCCTGGTATTTCTTTCACCTGTACTACCATTACACCCTTTCCTAGCCTCCGACTGCTATTTCACATAGGTTTACAATTATCTACCCATTGGTGAAAGACAAACGTCAGAAAGGATATTTTGCCGCCACCGGGGATCGAACCCACGACTTCCAGATTGGAAGTCGTATGCCTTACCAACTGCGCTATGGTGGCGGCTCCCTATTTTAAGAGTCAAAAGACATAGTGACAATAATCGTAATGTTGACTTTGCACCAAAAGCGGTCGGAATACTTAAAATCCCCTTGCGTGAATCACATGCATATCGAATGTTCAAGACACGTGTAATTTGGTGAGGAATCCGCACGAGTCGCTCTGAAACGTGGTGACCCATTTTCGTGGATTTCCATTTTGGCACGTGAAAATGGAGTTTAATTAAAGCGAGCCTATGTTACTGTGTGAAATGCCTGCCAGAAAAGAAAAGCCAATTTTTCACTGAGAGTTTTCTTTTTTTTTTTTTTTTTTTTTTGACGTAAGTATATATGTATCAATATTACATAATGTAGTTATTAGTCGGTTCATTTTTTTATGTGATATGAATCAATTATTTCAAGAAGATACAATTTAGAACGAACAAGGGTAAATCTATAAATAGCATTAACTAATACCGTTCCACATTATTTACTTTTGTGTTCAATAATCAATAAACCTTTTGAAAGTATGGTGCGTTGAAAGAATTTTCAAAAATCATCAAAGAGAGTCAAACACACAAAACAGAACGACTAGTCATAGGTTGACTCTTTTGATTTGAAATTACAATTAATAACATAGTGAAATTGACACTCATTTCGATCAAAATCTTTTCAAATTATTCGCTCAGCGCTCTATTCATTCCACAAACTCACTCCCATCATGTAAAAACGTTCCAAAATCGTTCAAATTCGTTTCAAAGTCGTTCAAAACAATCATTTTTTTTTATTCAAATCGAATATATTATTCTACGATTTTATTGGTAGTGTGGATGTTAAGGCGTCTGATTAGAAGTAACAAAAACAGAAGATCGTGTAGATTTTCTATATGGAGGTATAGTCCGTTTGACTTCCTTGGGGAAATTCAAATCATCTCACGCGACTCCCGGGCTGCCATTTGAATTTCCCCAATATGTGAATAATGGTTTCATCTCAGAAAAGATAAAAACATTTATCAATTATCTAGCCTAACGATTTTTTTAAAAAGGAAAGAATACACCCAGCGTAGATATCCTAAGGAAGTAAATATCTTCAACAAAATCAATTTTATAAAAATAGTCAATTTAAAATCAAAACAACTCTCTTAAAATCTCTCTACACTTTTGACTCAGCCCCTTTGCAAACCAGAACTATTTTTGGACAGACAATTCGCTATTTCGTTTAATACAGACACAAGAAGGTATGAAAGGCTGAGAGTTAACATGTAGACGGACGGATAAATTCGTTATTTTACATTAAAACATTCTGAAAAACGAAATTCTTCATGGTATAAGATGGAAAAAATGATAAGACGAAAAAAAAAAAATACGTTTGATTTATTCGATTCTGAGATTTTTTTGCAAAATGTTGGTCCATATAGAAGTCAAACGGACTATAATAAATATCGCCAATTGCGTCGAAATAGGACGGAATTAGCGATAGTGATTATCCCCCTTTAGTTTCACTCGAAACTCGCTCAAAGCGCTCATCCAATTTCATCCCTAAATTATTCCGAAATCATATATATGATTATAATGAAATTAAAAAAGTATCTAGTAAAAAACTGTTAGGCATCATTATTGATGAACATCTTACTTGGACACCACAAATAGATTATTTGTGCTCACTTATATCTACAAAGGTTTCGCTTCTCAAGCAGCTTTCGTCATCCGTACCTCAATATATTCAAAAAATATTCTACTAAAGTTATATATTGCCGCTAATCGACTACGGATCCAGTACATGGGGCGCTACGTCGAATCTTAATATTGAACGTATCGCCAAATTAAAAAAGCGAGCTGCTCGTATTATTTTACAAGCTGACTGTATGACACCTTCTAGCCAGAAGCTCGATGATCTTGGATGGCTTTCTATACCAAAACGTATTATGTTCAATAAAGCCGTATTAACTTTCAAAGCATTGAACGGGTTAACTCCTGAATATATTACTGTTACTAAAGCCAATGTCAGAAGCTCATTCGCTTCCATTGCGATCCTCTTCGAATGCTCTGTTGTCAATACCAAGATCTAGAACTGCGCTTTACGATCGCTCCTTTTCATCCTCTGCATCAAAATTATGGAATGCCCTCCCTCAAAAACTCAGAACGACTAAATCCCTTTCTGAATTTAAAAGTTGTTTGAGAAACTATATCCAATCCTAATGTAACAAAAATGGGCAATTTTACACGCTAACTGAGTCAATCATATGCTGATCATATAACCTTATTAGGTAAAATAAATCTAGACTTATGCGGATTTGTTTAATTTCCTGACATATTTTAATGATCTAATTCAACCAAAACTTTTCACTGTTCACCATAGCATATTACCAGCAATATAATTCTCTATACAACATTATTTAAAACGATAATTTAATTTTATCACCATAGAACTTTGTGTCATTTTTACAGTTTATTGTACCCTTGTCGTAAATAACAACTGTGTTTGTATGTATTTTTACGTTTTTATGTTTGCACTTGGTAGACTGGCTACAGAGCTACCCTCTCAAAATATTTTATAAATAAATAAATAAATTCACCTTGTCAATTTCTCGATGTTATTTACTGTAGCAAAGCGGTTGTTTTTAGAATTGTTCACAATTTCAAGAATATTCCAATCCAAACTTTCGGAATTATAAACCTCTTAAAACTGAAGTCTTATCTCATACGAATTGCATTAACGCCCAAACATGTCCGAGCTTCTCTCAGGTATAGACTTAAGTGGTTAACCCATTACCAGACAGAAAAAAAATAGACTGGTCACTTTAAAAAAAACTTCTGTCGGTTTCAGAGATTGGAGCATCATTGGTTTTCTGTTGTTGTTCTTGTTCTTGTTATTGTTTATTTATTTATTCATTTATTTGTTCAAGGGGGGAAAAGGGTATTGTTGATTATGAAGAAATTTTGGTAACAGTACATATTTTAATTTTCCGCAATGTTCTCCGAATGTGTTTGTTGTTTTTTCTTTCTCCAGAAAGGTAGATAACTTCATCTCAATCAAAACCATTCTAAATTACTCACCCAGCGATCCATTCATTCATTCCAAACGCTTACTCAAACCGCTCAAAAACGTTCAAAAATAATATACAATCTACAGCTACATTAAAAAAGACTTAAACAGAAAAGAAATGAGATTTTTCTGACATAATTGAAATTGTGAGCGTCTGATTGATTCTTGAAAAAATCGGAAGCAACTTATTAAACTTTTTTTTTACTTATTAGCTCTTGTAATCGTAGATTGTCCGTCGTTCGTCGTCAGTCGTGCGTCGTCCACAATTTCTTTAAACATCTTCTCCTTCTAAACCAGTGGGCCAATCTTGATGAAACTTGGCAGGGATCTTCCTTTGATCAAGCTCTACCAAAGTTGTTCAAATAAATGAAATACACCCTTAACTTTCCCTTTACCCTTAACAAAAAGGGTGAAAATATGAAAACCTTCAAAAATCTTCTTCTCTGAAACCAGAAGGGAGGCAGCTTTCATATTTGGTATGTAGCGTCATCTAGTGGACCTCTACCAAGTTTGTTCATATCAAGACCCTGGGATCACATTTGGGCTCCACCCGGGCACAACCCTTTTTACATAGAATGAAAGAGTGAAAACCTTTTAAAATCTTCTTTTCTCAAATCAGGGGGCACACAGCTTTCATATTTGGTATGTAGCATCATCTAGTGGGCCCCTACCAAGTTTGTTCATATCAAGACCCTGGTGTCATATCTGGGCTCTACTAGGGCGCATCCCTTTTAGCTCATCTGAGCTCGATGGGTGAAAATAGGAAAACATTCAAAAATCTTCTTCTCTGAAACCAGAAGGCAGACAGCTTTCATATTTAGTTTGTATTATCATCTGTCTCCTTGTTGACGTCTGCCTATTTAATTAATGTGATGTCCGAGGGATCAAAGCGACTCAAGTGAGCGATCTACGACCATCATGGTCCTCTTGTTTTATAAATGGGATGTTATAAATAAAGCTAATTTTGTTCATCCTGGACAAAATTAATATTGCATTACCTGTTTTTAATTTAGCTCAAAACTCACTCATCGCACTCATTCAATTTCGTTCCAAAATAATTCCAAAATTATCCACCTTGTCAATTTCACGATGTTTTAACTGTAAGAGGTTTTTAAAAGCAATGTTTTCTTCCGATATCTTCATACTCAACATATCTTACATTTCGTGAACATAAAAGCTACATTTTCATGTCGCCACTTAGGTAAAAAAAGACTCTTTGTTATGCACTCAATGAAAGATAAATAAATCTTAAACTGAAACTCTATGCATTGCCGTTCAAATTTGATCGTAAAGATTGTGAACTTCGCGAGACTCAATCGGTATGGGTAGTCCTTATTTTACACCATACAATTATAACAATTGTGTGTATTTGAAGACACTTGATACACTCATTATTCATTTGAATATATACTTAACATGTTAATAACACGACTTTTTAAACTTTTTTGGATACGGAAACTGAAACGAAGCGTAATTACTTGTATCATTGTTGCATTAATTTACATCGTTCTCACGCTGTTTTCCTCAACTTCGCATGAAATGATATGGCAAAGTGCGGGTTCTATAACGTTCTTTAACGACATCGATCTACCACGAAAATCTGTGAAAAAGATCTTAGTTTGGACTAACTTCTTCCAAAAACCGCGTGACTTGAATGGAGAAAGAGAATGTTTGTCTACCTGTGACGTGAAATGTGAAATAACGAACAACAAACGTGACGTAATCAACGCTGACGCTGTCGAGTTTCACCTTACAGACGTCTGGAGCAAGTTCTGGAGAATCGGAACAAAATCATTGATCGAGTTTCCGAAAGTTCGCAAGCCTCATCAAGTATGGATACTTTATAATTTAGAACCACCGACTCATATGTTTGGAGATTTGAATGTTTTAAACGGAATATTTAATTGGACGAGGTGGTATAGGCTTGACGCCGACATCACGTCACCTTACGGTTATAGACAAGAGTTGTCATCCATGGAAAAGGATAGTAAGAGGAAAATAATGAAAGAAAGGAATTTCTTCGTGGAGAAATCTAAGGACATGTTTCTTACGATAAGTAATTGTTTTGACCGTGGACAGAGGTATAAACTCGTAGATCATCTAGAACGTCATTTTGAAATCGATAAGTTTGGTAAATGTTATACGGGTAAGACAAGCTCTGAAACAGATAGTGATTTAAGGAAATATAAATTCCATCTTGCATTTGAAAATGATCATTGCACGGATTACTTCACCGAAAAGTATTGGAGTACCCTCGATAGGGATCAGATACCCATAGTTAACTGGAAATACGGACATTTTAAATCTGTTATTCCACGCTCGTTTATAAATATATATGATTTTAATAACATAAATGAAGCCATTAAATACATTAAAGAAGTAAATCACAATGAAACTTTATATAATAGTTATTTCGAATATAAACTAAAGTATACGAATGGAGCCCCAGTTTGCAGTACATGCGCCACGTGCCGTGCTTTACACGGCACTACCAAACGTGGACAAGTCTATACTGATTTGGAATCGTAGATACGGGATGACACATGTGATAAAATAGAGGTAAGACGTCATTTTTTGCAAAACATTTGGAGTGTCGCCGTCATAGCGCAGTTGGAAGCGCGTCGAACTGACAACCTAGAGGTCCCGGATTTGATCCCCTACGGCGGCACTCATTCTTTCCAACTATTTGTCTTCCACCAATGGATGAATAAGCGTAGACCTATGTGGGATAGCAGCTGGTGCCTAGGAAAGGATGAAATGGTAGTACTGGTGTGAGAAATACCATGAGTCCATTGTTAGGTGCTCAAGCCGCTGCGATAAAACTAAAAAAAATGTTGAAAGCGACTTTAAACCCCATTCAAACTACCAAACAAAACGCAAAACATTTTGAAAATGGCTCCCCGCTTTGCATGTGTACTCACGTACAAAACGGAGAATAAATTTTAAACGTGCCACCATTCTGAAGTACAGGCTGGAATTTATCTAAAACATTTCATTCCGTATACTAGTTGACTAGTCCATATCCTTTCTGACATTTGTCTCACATCAATGGGTGAATAATCGTAAGTATATGTAGTAAAACAGCTGGGGCCTGTTCTACTAAGCATCTTACCATTATATTATGCGTAAGTCAAAATTAAAGATCCTTCTACGGTAGTAACTAAATATGATATTCTATCATGCGTTATCTCATTGGAATCGTCTTCTAAAGACGATTCTGATGAGACATTACAAGGCAGAATCTAACAATTAATGAAAACACCAGGTACGATTTGTGATTTAAAATTACGATTAATTTTTTCGAAAGAAGTTTAGTAAAACGGGCCCCGTGAAGCTAGGAAAGGGTTTACTGGTTGCAATGGTGAGAGAAATACCAGGGGTCGTATTCACCAACCTATTCTAAATTTTAGAATTTAGTCTAGGCTAAATTGCCAAGTCTGGACTTTCCCAAGAATGAACTAAAGAGTGTATTCACCAACGCAATTTAGAATAGACTTAATTTAGAACGGTTTGTACAGTACTTAAGCGGCCACAGACTTACGATGGTTCCCCAATTTTGAAGAGGCGCAAATAAAAAGAGTAACCATGTCTGTCATTCACTCTTAATTTCCCTCCCTGTTTACAAATGACAGTTTCATGTAATTTTTCAGTCGATATAAATTGTCAAATCTAAAAGTTCAATATCTTGTTGGAACATTTGATTTGCTGAATGCAAAGATCAATTGAATTAGCAATAATTACTTCGATTACAGTTGACAGAAACAATTTGGCAATCGATAAAAACGTGAAATTACTCGCTGTAGTTACGGGATTTAGATTTTCGATTGAAAAATTGTGTATTATTTCTATAGAGTAAATAAGGCGATTATTTATGAGTACCCGGTAGTAATAAGTGATGTACGCCAGTATAGTTGTTCCGATACCAAAATTAGACTTAACAATAAGAAATGAAACATTGAACAAGAAAAAAAACAACAACTAAATTCAACACAAACTTGGTAACGAGGTCAACGTGATTCCTACCTAAATCTTTCACCGAGAGAGCTTTTCAAAATAAAAAACAAGTCGCTTTTGAAGATGTGAGAATTATAATCTCTCTCCTTTAACTTGTCCCATGTTCATGATGTTGCTTTGCAGAAAGTATCGGCACCCAAACAAATAGAATCTTGAGTAAAAATGCACCAAGTTTTCTATTGCTTGAGTTGAAATGACAATCTGCCTTAGTAATCTTTCCTCCATCTGTCTTGTTCCTATCCATACAACACCAACCCTAAAAACTTTACTTCGCTTAAAACATATTACTCCCTAACCATCCTCCTCCTCTGTAAATGTAAATCCAATGTAAAATCCCTGAAAACTTGAAAATAATGTAAAATTTAACATTTTGTCGATATGTTAACATACACTTCAAGGTTAGATTGCGTCTTAAATGTATTTGACGTCATACGATAAATAATCCGACCGAAAACATAAATTATGTGTCAGAAAGGAAAATTAATTGGAAATTCTTTCTATTTTGACATTTTATTTGTCATAACTTTGATATAAAACAATGTTTTCCATTCGAAACGAGGGGGACAGTCGCCATTTTCTCACATTTAGCACGGTAGGTACTAGACTTGGAAAAACGACTTTATTCTTAAGACTTTAGTCCATTCCGTAATTTAGAATGGGTTGGTGAATACGTACTAAATTCTAAATTCTTTATTCTTGGGATTTAGTGTGCTAAATTGATGCAAAATGCGTTGGTGAATACGGCCCCAGGAATCCTTCGGTAGGTTCTCAACTCATGCGATGTGACTGAAAGATCAAACAAATCAAAACAATTTGGACAAAAGCTCGTAGATGAAAACTCAAACTGATCCAGCTTTATTGAAGCTGTAGATGTGATATTTTGGTCACACAGAGACGACTTACAGTTAAGAATATCGTGAAATTGACAAAATGAATGATTTCGGGACGAATCTGGAATGAAATTGAATGAGTATGTGGAGCGGGTTTTGAGTGAAATTAAAGGCAGGTAATCCAATATCGATAATTTTGGTCAAGATGAACAAAATTCACGATATTTATTACCTCCCTTTAATAGAATATACACATAGGTTCTATGAATAGCTTTCTATGTCTTCAATAACGCATAATATGCTTACAATTTCAATTATTTCAGTGAAATCGTTGATTTTTTTTATTTCCGATTTTTTACTTTGAATGTAGTTATTGATCTAATACTTTTAGTAATTTTTGAGCGTTTTTGAATAGTTTTAGTGAGTGCTTGGAATGAATAGAGCGCTTATTGAGCGATTTAGAATGGTATTGATCGGAAGGCGGTCAATTTCACGATGTTCTTAACTGTACGTATATATAACCAGCCGTTAAAAGGGCCCCTACATGACAAAATATAAAAACAGGATATAAGAAGAAGAACTTTTTTTTCAGACTTGTACATAACATACATAGTCTACAACAATATATACTAATAATATGTGAAAAAAGGCTCACACACATATACACACACACTCTCACACACACACAAAAACACTCACACGTTTATATATCTTGTACCGTTTGGGTCAAAAGTTAACATTGTGCACGCCAATAAAATGCATACACGCATGAAAGCATATATGTAGATTTTGTGCGTTGAGCCGTGAAATCTACAATCATATATATAATTAACTCCAAAAGAAACGTGCACAAAACATATATTGAAATAAATGTAAACCCTTTTACGAATTTAAATCTTTCTTTACAACGGTTTGTAGAACAATCAAATAACCATATGTACGGGAGAAAATAATGATGCTTGACACCACTATCAAAGAAAAGTTCACAAGCATACAAATAGTATTCCATCATTAATTAGAGTACCTATTTCGCAAGTGAACTCTACTGTGATGCCAAAACAATAAATCTTTGCATTTTGTCTGATAGATCTTTCGTATCTTACTCACATTGCATGGTTGGAGAGTGGGTGGGGTAAGCATTAATCCAGTGTGAAGAATCGCCTTATGAGGATGAAATCTGAAAATTAATGCTTTTGGGGGCTTGACGAGTGACAGTTGATTTGACAATTAATAAGCCGGATTTCAAATCGCCAATTTCTTTTAGAAAATTGGCTTATTAAAGACTATACTGAGCGTTTTACAGGGGTCATAATGTCAACCAGGTTTGTTAATTATTCGTGTGCTAATGACTAACAGATCGTCCGCTATAGTCAAACTACAATTCGACTTGATTTCGCTATCTTGTCTGCGCAGTAGCGAGGAAAGACAAAAACGCGTGGTTAGTTGCACAAGTCTTTGAAATTCAATTGAAAATTTGTTAAAATCAGGTTTAATTTTTTTTTTTTTTTTAAAAACCTCATGCTTCGGGAACAGTTTGAAGTTTGTATTGATAGTACAACGCCTTCTTTTATAGACTTGCCTCTGGCGACCTAATTTTGGCGGATAACGTTCTTGCGTAACTTTTGGCGTTAGCGAAAATTTAGACATTTTCAAACGGTATATTGATAAGTGC
Source organism: Fragum whitleyi (assembly GCA_948146395.1). Taxonomy (NCBI): domain Eukaryota; kingdom Metazoa; phylum Mollusca; class Bivalvia; order Cardiida; family Cardiidae; genus Fragum; species Fragum whitleyi. The sequence continues at coordinate 35,095,297 of OX411547.1, read as the reverse complement.
AGTGATGTCTTTTAACCCTTTGATGTTTAATCCCTGATTTTTACGTGCCTGTGATTTTATTATTGAGAAAACAGTGTGAAAAAAGAAGAAATTGCTTGTGGCTAGCAATTTCTTCTTTTCCACACTATTTTCTACCCTACTGAATGGTTATTTTTCAAATTAAATCCACTTTAATTTTCGTCTGCAAAACCTTTGAATTTGGACAGGTCCAAAATTTTGTAAAACAGGAAAGGGTTAATGCGCATTAAAGGTTTTCGTCAAACTTTTGTGCAACAAAACAGCAAGGTAAGGGGGCACGTTTACTAAGACTGCGTTTCTATGGAAAGGAACATGGAACCCAATGGTCAAAAACCCGGTCTGTGAAAAGGCAGTCTGTTTTTGACAGGAATTGATATAAAAAATGCAAGTCAGTCATAAACGGTTCAAGTTTTAAGAGAAAATGTATTTGTGGACGTAACTTTTGGAGTTAAGTATAGATTCCCGAGCTCAGTTTTGAAAATGAGCCAGTGCGTGAGATTTCCAACAATTTCAAATAAGTACAAAGCAAAGCCTCTGACCAGCCTGTGCATCCGCACAGTCTGACCTGAGTTTTCACTGTGCACTTTGTAGATAGATAAGGTCTCAAAGAACCTGTAGACAATCAGGTAACTTTATTTTCAGATTTTCTGGCTTTCTACGGCTCTAACTCCTGTAACCCTTCCAACATTTCAAATTGTTGGCAATGTCACGCACAGGCTCAAATACACCTATACAGTATAATTTTTAGACATGCGCAGCAATAAATTGTACGTGCCTACATATGCACGTCTATATTTTGGATTTACATCATTTGATTGCAAACAAGGCGCGCACATCCGTATTTCAGGCACATGCTCATAATTTCAAAGCGTAATTTTGATAGGAACATAAAAGTCAGTGACGAGTGTACACAATCATTTTCGAATGCATTTTTTTCTTCGTGCATGCACGCTGCAAGCTTTCTTTTGTAAATTTAAGTGAAAAGTTTGCAATTGTATGATGGCTTCTTTCACTTTGTTTCACTCTCTTTTCAGATATCCAGCGAGATTTCCAGAAATGTGAAAGGGTTTTTGTATTATTGGTTAGGGGTCTCCTGGTGATACAGTTAGTAGCATCGTTAAATTGACATTCACCTCAAACAAGATCATTCTTAATAGCTCGCCAAACGCTCCATCTATTCATGTCAAACAATCACTCTAACTACTTAACAAGAGGACTCTAAACTCTAAACCGCTCACCTGAACTTTATTGGTCCAGTGGATCTCATCCACGTAACTTTCTGGCAAAGTTTCATTCACATTTGCCTTATTTGTGAAGTGGAGATGTTATTACAAGAGTTTAAAGTGAAAAAGGACCCTACCCAACCATTCCCATCCTTGACGTTTCCTTTCGGACAAGGGGGTATTAAAGGGGATATAGTTCAACTCCATAAAACACTGTTATTTTCCAATTATATTAAAAAAGATAGGCTCCTGAAACCTGTAGCAGCAGCTTGCTTATGTGACAGGTCGGGGATGCTGATTCTCGGAGGCTAGGTGAAGGTGTAAGAACTGTCAAGATTCTATCCCTCAAAACACAAGAGAGAATCAAAGCACTGAAAGTACTGATGGTGAACGAACCTGATGGCATTCTAGAATTATATATTGAATTCAATTACAAAAGAGAAACTATGAATGTAAAAATAATTAAAAAAAGGGGGGGAATTGTCTTGACAAAATTTCCGTTGTTCGGAAATTTCAATGCAAATTCAAAGAAAGGGAAAGATGGGGAAAATCCTGTTGGAAAAATATTTGTTAGAATATGAGTTGTTACTCTGTGAAAATTTCTTTTACACACTTGAAATAGGTACATTTATTAATTAAACATAAATGGAGAGAACGATTTAATCCTGTCTAAAACTGTCTTCAACCTATATCCAATGGTGTTTGTTTTTACAAAAGTAATTGTTATCATGATTAAGCTTATTTCAAGTAAATTTGTTGTATTTGTTTTAACTTTTTTTATCTATCTTTGTTTCTTCCCAGGGGATGAAAAGGTCTTTAAGTACCAACCAAAGAAACACCTATGAATATCAGTCAGTCCTGAACTGTACTCATTGTTTAAAGTTATGATTTGTTAACTTATTAATAGTATTTTGAACCATAACCTGAGAGATTCATTTTGATCATATCTGAAGCCAAAACCACTTCCGTGGTTGACACTTATGTCGTTATTCAATTTTATAACACTGCAGGATGAAAAATATTTAGGAATAGGTTAAAGTGTGTATTTCCGTTTATTTATCGTCTCTACCGTAGCATATGCCCATATGAGCGACGCCCCCAGAAGACGGTTAATTGTTACGGGGGATAGTGAAAGGATAAATGACGAATCTACTGCTGAGATCCGCCATGGTTCATTAACGTGCTCGGTGTAAAGCACCGTCTCACGGGGCCTCGGTTTAACGTCTCATCCGAAAGACAAGTAGTTTTTGTTAGTGTACCAGCCCGGGAACCGAACCCACGCGGTCGAACTTCAATGGTTTTGAAGTCCGGTGCTCTACCAACTGAGCTAATCGTGCTGGTCGTATAGGTTAAAGTGTGTGTTTGTAGGATTTAGGTCCCTCCGTGCTCTAGGCATATATGGTAAGGACCATGAGAGAGAAAGAAGCGGATACGAGGAGATCCGGGTTCATACGCCCCTAGCTCTTCTACGAAAAGACCTCCTTGGTTCTTTATTGTGCCCAGTGTAAAGCACCGATACTCGCGAAGCTACCTCTGGGTTTCTTACCAGTTCACTTCTGGTTGAAAATTCCTGCCTGTGTTGGGATTCGAGTATAGGTTAAAGGAGGTCTAGTGCCTTATTAGTATAATTCATAGAAAATTTCTGTTTAAGGTTTAGAAATTAAAGTATAACTTTTTATATTAAATAATTGCTTCATAGTAAATTGCATACTTACAGTCTTTATAAATATTATTTTTGTAACGTAATTTCCACTTCAAAAGCGAATAAGAATCTTATTTAAGAAGTTTATTTTTTAAAGGGCGGTAATAATTGCATGAACAAGTAGTTTAAGTATAATACCTTGTTTTTTTCCTCCCGACTTTCCTCCCAATAAGAATTGAGAATCCTTACAATTGTCGGTTTACTTTTTGCACGAGAACCTATTGTTTACATTCAAGAGTTTGGATGCTTGTAAAATCACTCACTATAGATATCTTATTACAATATTGCGGCTGATATTAGACTTTTCTTCTCGGAGCTAGTTTTTTCTTAAACTGTAGTTAACCAATTCTAAACGTATTTTGGAAAGGATGGAACCAGTTTTTATTCATCGATTAAGATTTTTATGATTTCTGTAAAAAACGCAATGACTTTTCCGAATAATTTAACAACTAAACCCGCCTGTCGAATTGTAAACAAGTGCATGACGGATCTGGTCCCCCCTTGACCACGGCAATATATACTCGTCAATTGGAGTGGTATCTAGGGTTGAATATTAAGCTATCATTTATTTAATTTTCAAATAGAATTTTGAATTGATATGGTTTTACAGATTGAAATGAAACACGAATGCCCCCGGAACAGCATTTTTTTAAAGTTTGACCTTGACAGATGACCTTGACCTTGTCACATGACCTTGACCTTGTCATATGACCTTGACTTTGGTGTACAGCTTTGTATGTCAAATACTTTTGGAGAAAAGGCAAAGGTTAAGTTTTCGGACAGACGGACGGACAGACGGACGGACGGACAGACGGATAGACAGACAGACAGACAGACAGACAGACGGACATGAGTAAAACAATATGCCCCCGATCTCTCGATACGTGGGCATAAAAATGCAAAGTAGAATGGCCCCAATGAAATATCTCCCGTGCCTGTCGCATTTGGTATTCGGCAAAATTAGCTCCTGAGATAGACGAATACGAAACGTTTTCGCTGGGAATAAGCCCTACTTCAGCCAACGCAATTTTACAGAAAAATCTTAAGAGCGACGTTCACCCCTATTCAAATAAAAGATACAAGAAAGGTTGTACATGTAAAACACATGTCGAATCATTCTTAAAACCCGTCTCGAGACTGACTGTCGCTAGTTGAAAAGTTATGTAAAACCGCGTTCTAATGACACAAGGTGTCTTGATGTGTCATTGGTCTCAACTCGGCCGATTCCTGTAACCTACATTTAACTCGGAGCCGTCGGAGATCGCCCGAGTATTGCCGAATGTAAGTTCAAGAGGACACGACCTAGATAAACACGTATTTCCGGCTAATTACTACAAGTTGCACCAGCGAAGGCTTGGGTCAAAAACATAGTATCTGTCTCTTCGGTGTTTAGACACAAACTTTGTTTTTGCTTTAAACTCTCGACAAGCTTACGCCGATCAAAAATTCCCTTGATAAACATTGCAAGATCATATTGTGTTTTTCAAGGCGAATTTTCATTATCTTCACTTGATAAAGAAAACTAGAAACACGTCATTAAAGAAATAAAAAGTGATTTTGCGGAGAAAAATGTTGAAAGATTCTAAATTGAATTTTAAGAGGCGCTACTTTATTTCAAATGTATTAACATCCAACAGGATTTTCCTGACATGGTACATAACACTGGTGAACGACGTTCGTTCACCAAAAAAACGAAATGTTGATATATGCTTGTATTTTTTCTCTATTTAGGTAAATCGGTTGTATATATGTAATTATTTTTCTCTTTCGAGTATTTGTTTATACTTGTTCTTATTGTTCAGTAATGTACTTGGATGTAAATAAAAAACCTGTTCTGTTTTGTTCCATTCATTTCTAAGGAGTCTTGAAATAAGCCACGCCCATATTGATGAGACAATCAAAAATTCATGAACAATTTTTAAAAAAGGTCACCCAAGAAAAACCTGGTAGATATAAGCCATATTTCACAGGATTTGATAAAAGGGTAGATTAACAAGTTGAACCAAACAGAAAATAATTTGATAATTCATCCCCAAAGAAACTTTTTTTCAAAAACTAGTGTGGCATTTATTTTTATTTGTCTTTTTCATAATAAACGGTCAATATTACTCGAACGCCCATGTCTAATAAGCGACCATCTTCATAAAGCGACCGTTTTTAAAATTTCCTTCTTAAAATCAAAATACCTCAAATAGATATTGTTGGTTTAAATTATTGTAAATGAATCCTGTATTGTTAAGACTCATAAGAATCGATATACGATACGATACTATACACCATTCTATAGAGTTACAACAACATAGAATTATTGATAAATTTGCAACGGCATAAATATACAATCAACATTTTATTTATGATTTGTAAGCAAAAAGTACACTAAGCGAACATTTTCTCGATTGTTTGTGGTCTAATAGGTGGCCGCTTAATGCAAGTTTAACTGTAATCTACGAGTATATCACAGACACTAAGATTCTGTATTTGTGTAAAGCATTACTGTAATGAGAAATTTGCATCAGCATAAATATTCAATTAACATTTTATTTGTGATTTGTAAGTTAAAACTACACTAAGCGAACATTTTCTCGATTTTTTTGTGGTCCAATAGGTGGTCGCTTAATGCAAGTTTAACTGTAATCTACGAGTATATCAGAGACACTAAGATTCTGTATTTGTGTAAAGCATTACTGTAAGACTTTTTTGTTGTTGTTGTTTTGCTTTCTTTGTTTTAAATCTGAATCGAATGCCTTGGAGGTCGTTTGTTTTGACGAGACTTAATTTCTTCAGTTGCATGATGAGGATAATAAGAAACAAAATATCTGGGGCGGAGAGAAGAATTTGGTTTACAACTAGAAGTTGTAGATTAATTGCCGTTGACTTACACGTTTAAATGAAACACCACTTTTACACTTTAAAGGTGTTAATTACGAACTGTCGCGTGCCTGTCGCGAACATGGCGGCACGTTTCCGATCATTGTCACGTGCCCAATTAGTACTACTTTGATTTCAAATTTAATTAACCGTGAAAAGTGTGGCCTATAAATATGGAAGATTTCGTTTGACAGGATCACAAATCGACATTTATTCATACAGAATTCTTCTAGATCCTAGAAACACAAGCGAAACAAAGTTGTTAATTTTTAATTTAAAGAAAAGAGTTCTTCATTAATAAAGGTGAGTGGGCTTTTTCCTTTTCATTTCAAACTTTCAAATGTGGTATATAAAAAATAATCAATCATAAGTGATTCATGTACGGATACTTAAGTATTGTGGGAAATCTTGCAATAGCGATCGAAAACAAGAATGAAACTCAGCCGGATAAGGTGTAAACCAAGTATTATAGGGTAGACTTTTATGCATTTTTAGACCGCATCACATCTAAATTGACCTTGTACAAAACAGTTTGGTTCTTGTCCTCCTATCTTATTATCTCATATTATACAATTTCATTCTGAATCTGTTGCACTCTGACACTTAATTCATGAAATTGTGTATATTGAAAGTACATATGAAGTATTTCAATTTATTATTTTCAATTTCAGAATGGATATAGAAAACCAGAAAGACAAACTTCTTATACAGCTAGAAGATACACTGAAGACAGTCTACATCACCAAACGAACTACTTGTTATGATGTCATCAAAATGGTGGCGGGCGACGAAAGGAAGAGCTACGCCCTGGTAGAAATATCCCACGGTGTTGAAAGAGTCTTAAACAGAAAGAATAACGTCCTGAAGGTTCTACGATCTACAACGTCTGAAGCTACATTCGCTGTCAGAAAGACAAACGAGTTAAATACGAACGGTCGCAAGATAAGTAAAGCGTTTAGGAAACTAAAAGAAATGAGATCATTGGTGAAACAATTCAACGCATCTCAGACGAAAAAAAAACCTTCTTTTACACAGACAAGAGAAAACTTCAACGATTCAGGCACCAAACAGAACTTATACAAAGACAAACTTATCAATCACGAGACAACCTCGAAAGGTCAAGGTCAAACTACACAGGGTAAAGTAGAGATCATGAAGAGATTCCTACTCGACGTCGATTCAGCAATGAACATGTCCTTAACCAACATGGACGACATTGTTCCATCTGTAAGACTACCAGGTGACGGATGTTCTGGTACCCCAGTTTGTCCAAGAACGCGAGGTGATGGTACCAGCCATGGCGAGTCATTCTTTACTTCATTTTGTTCTGGTTCCCCAAGTTGTCCAAGAACTCTAGGTGACGGAACCAGTAATAGTGAGTCCTTCTTCACTTCCTTCAAGTACAATACCACTTGTATTCAACCAATTAACGACACTTACACAGGTGATCTTCAAGAAAACCTTGATACAGCGTTTGTAGAAGACGTAGATAGTGTTATAGACACCGAGAGTGACGTCAGTATTGATGAACTAGAAATGAACGTCATCGATGAAGATAGTAAGCCTGTTTCCACCTTACCAAGCGACGTCATAAAGAGACTTTTCAGTGGCAGTGACTTAACCACGTGTTACGCAGACGACAATGCCATTGAAAGTTTTATGCAGACGATTTTAGAACAAGATTGCGATGATGAGGGTGTGAGTTCTATGGGCAGTGATGAAGGATCTTGTTAATGAATCATGAATTTATTTTATGTGACCGTTAACGAAAAGGGGTAATCTAAAACCTCCGTAAAAATAAAATTTTGAAAAAGAGTAAGCTCATGTGGAGGTCAACCGGAGCTCGCGCTTCATATTTTTCGCTGAATGATAGATCATTCATTCTAGATTTAGAAAAGCCGTTTGCCAAAAGTTTCGATGATAGTCAGTATGCATATCTTGACTAGGGTCGACACTTTACGCACATCCCAGATCGCCCCTTTACGCCTGACATATCACATATACGTATATGAAAATATGGATCATATAAATGTCGCTATTTAACTGTTATTGATATTATTAAAGTATTTAATAGCATCAATGTGTTTTTCGTATGTTCTAGAGCTTAGTGAAGTCGTAGTTACGATGTCTGGGATTAATCACTTTTTCGTATAGAAGCGGTAAATAGTTCACCAGTAGTAACCTAGATCAAATCAAGAATCGTTGGCAATACCTACTGGTTATGCGATTTTAGACAGGATACTCGAAGTGGGACTATCGTATATGTAAACTATGCAGAGTTTTCGTTGGACTATATAGGCCCAACATCGTTAAAAAGACCCCTTCGTCCGAACCAACTGTTGCCTTAGAGGCCCAGTCTCAGCAGGTTTTCCCCTTCGTCTTATCCAGATAACAAGATGAATTTATAATTCTCAATGTCAAGTCGGACCCATCTACAACCTCAAATTTCGAAAAAAATGAAAAAGTCTATTGTGGTTAGATTTCATAATTCTGGATACGCCACTATTTCATCTTAGTCCTCCCCTGCCGTCGGTATCCTGGGGTTTGTTCCTTGCTTTCACTTCTCGCATGGGAGTTAAAACATCCTGAAATTGACATTATGGATGACTTTGAAACAAAAGTCGAGTGAACTTGAATGAGTGGGTGAAAAGAGTGAGTTTTGAATGTAATTAATGGAAGGTAATCCAATATCGCCAGTTTCGTCCAATTTGAACGAATTTAGCGATTTAGCGATATTCTGTTTCCCCATGTTATTAAACTAAACGTACTGTACTGTTCATATGTTTTCGTGGACCAATCAGACCCTTTAAACCTACATAAGCCAATAAAATTGTGAAATGATTTGATCGGTACGAACGAAATTCCGAAGTGTTTCGAACTATTACGAAGCTATTCGTTTGAATAATTTGATCCCTTTGAATTGAATGTTGACCGTCTTGAACGATTTCTAAATGTTGAATGATTTCGGGTCGTTTTTGATCGATTTGAAGGAGTGTTTGGAATGAATGAATGAATGAATGAATGAATGAATGAATGAATGAATGAATGAATGAATGAATGGAGCGCTGAGTGAATGATCAAGCATGATTTTGATCGAAATGAGTTCAATTTCACGATGCTTTTATCTGTACCCCAAGGGATTCAAATATATATAAAAAAACACACACAAAAAAAACCTACTTTCTATATTCAAAAAAATGTCACGTTAGGCGACCCCTAGGTGACATTGCCAGGGGACTCCCATAAATATTGATCATATGGTTAAATGGTCAGTAAAAGAAGAGTTTTTTAATATTTTGGTCAAATTTTAAAAGTTTGAAATGCATCAGCCTGTCCACTCATTCACTGACGGTCGATTTACAGTGCTGACAGTACTTTGATTCATTTAAGAATGTGTACTTCTTCGGATTTTGATTATGGTGAAGAGACTTTTTAATGATGTTCGATTAATTGAATCGGTCACTTAATACAAGTGGTCACTCCAGCAATATCGACTGCATTTACAATGATTTATCTGAAGATAAAAGACAATTAAGCATAATCTACCTTAAGGATTTGTCTTGTATGGGGTTTAATGCCAATTTCAACATTATTGCAGATATTTCACGGGGGCTTTTGCACCTACCTATGGTTTCCCCTTTTTGACACCAGTATAACAAAAACACTTCATTCGAGCCAACAGCTGCTCATCCCACTTAGGCTTACTACTCATCATCGATCCCCGACGGTGCCACTCATTCTTTCCGACTATGTGTCTCTCACCAATGGGTTGATATTTGTAGACCTAAGTGAGATAGCCGCTGGAGGCTAGGAAAGGATGTGGTGGTTGTACTGGTGAGAGAAATACCAGGAAACCATTGTTAGGTGCTCAAGCCGCCTCGATATAACTGAAAAAATGTTGAAAGCGGCGTAAAACTCAATTCAATCAATCAATCAATCTTACTACTTATCAATTCACCCATTGATGGGAGACAAATGACTCGTTTTCCATTGACTTTTGTCAAATTTAAATGATAGATAGCCGTGCCGGTGTTCGAGCTCACATCCGCATGATTGACAACCGAATGCGTTACCGCTGAGCTAGCCAGGATCGGCTAGATTCTCTTAAAAATATATATTCTTTGTCGAATTAGACGTCGGGAATAATATTGACGCTGCCATGAAAGCGCGTCATTTTGCATGTGGGTTTATATGACGTCACAAATACCAAGAGGACTCATTCGGAGCACCACTCGGCCAATCTCACGATCAACCTCCATTCGGAACACCTTTCGGCAAATCTCACGATCAATCTCGGATGTGCATAGACGGACTATTTTTAAAAATTACGGAAAAACCTTGGAAAAACTCGACGACGTCATTTAAAATGGCGTTAGCCCTCGAAACTGTGAGTGAAAACATTCGACGTCGCAAACGCTACACGTTTAAGTCATTAACGTGAAACCATCGTATCCTAATGTAAATATCTTTAGATTCTTAAATAACGGCTGAATAAATCTTAATTTTTGAGAATGATTCGTCATTCTCAAAAATTAAAATTTTTCAGCCGTTATTTACTGTAATAGATATAAATCTACAGTGCTAGTTTTTCTTACACTGTATCCGCCCAACAAAATGCTCGATTTTGTCGTTATCTTCCGATAGGTGGCATTTTCAAATACTGACCTATCTGATTTGAGCATTCTGGGTAGTGTTTTCGTGACAACTCGGCCGATCCCGTCGAACTACTTTCAAAATGTTTATTGAAGTTTTATATTCGGTTTTCCCCAAAATCTATATTAGGAAACTGTGTACAGTATAAATAGATCTCAAACAAACAACTTTTTTTTTTAAAAAAAAAAAAGTAGACTTTCGCAATGTAAACAAATATTTTTGTCAAATAATTTAAGGCAAAAATTAAGTTTGATTTCGACTAAAATGAAGTTTGATTGAAATTCTTCATTTACTACTTTTTTTGCGATAGAATACGGAGTATTGCGTACGAGGTAGTAATATTCATCCCAATCTGGATAATTGATACGGTCCCAAAGATAGGTCAATCTTCGGAGAATATGACAAGCGCTGACAACGCGATTTTTTTACACACCCATCCGCCTTAAATACATCCGAGGTATCTTGCAAGTTACGGAAAAGGCCGAGTGATGTTCCGAAGGAATCAAACTTCGATGTACATAGACGGACTATTTTTAAAAATTTCGGGGAAACCTTCGAAACACTCGTTGACGTCAGTTAAAATGGCGTTAGCCCTCGAAACTGTGAAAATATTCGACGTCGCCAACGCTACTCGTTTAAGTCACTGACGTGAAACCATCGTATCCTAATATAAATATCTTGAGAATCCTAAATAACGGCTAAGAAAATCTTAATTTTTGAGAAATGTTTCGGGAAAAAAATAATGGATTAGAGTATCGAGTTTCGGGTGCAATTTAAGGGTCAGGGTGCAACACATTAGTGGACCAATTTAGTGAATTTTTTTTATCTCCCTTTGACAAAAACTAGGTACTTATGTGATTGCGTGTCTTCTAGGAACATTCGGACGCCTTAAATCGACAAAGCGAGTAAATCGTGGAATTATCTTATCGATTACGAAACGTTTTTGAACGATTTCTGGCGTTTTTTGGTCGATTTGAGTTGAATTTAATTGAGTGAATGGAACGCTGAATGAAGATTTTAGACTGATTTTGTGTGAATGTCAGTTTCAGGATGTTATCATCTGAAGGACTATCCCACCAGATTTAACTTTTGTATCAGATTAAATCAGATACAAAAGTGTCATAAGGTTTTTAGTTTCATAACTCTATGAAATTAAATAAAATATACTGTCTTCATATCTTAAAATGTAATGTAATTATGCGAAAATGTATGTATTTCTTCGTAATGAGACTGAATTCTTATGGGACAACTTTGTGCACAATCTTACAACAAAGCTGCGTACTCTCAATTGTTTAATTGAGAAATAAAACCATTTTTCAGCCAATCAGAATACATGGAAATTGATGCATACAATTTAACTTAAATTATTTGGGCATGATGAAATATCTTGGGGATGACATTATTATGAACGTTATTTTAAGTACTTTCTTCTTTAAAAGCTAGATCTTTGATTCAAACAAGGCCTGTAGATGTTGTGCATAACCGTTTTTTCCATTGGTTTGTTTGAATGGAGTTTTACGCCGCTTTTAACAATCTTTCAGTCATATCGCGGCGACTATAGTATCTTACAATAGATTCCTGGTATTTCTCTTACTGGTAATATCATTGCATCCTTTCCTAGCCTCCAGCTACCATCCTACATTAGTCTACGATTATCGTCTCATAGGTGTGAGATAGAATATCCGAAAAGATGAGTGCCGCCGTCGAGGATCGAATCCAATGCTTTTCGGTGGAATATCGAATAATAATGGTGAATTATCACTTCATAATCTCTCCGAAAAACTAGTGAAATTACTAAAAGAGTACATACTACGTTAGCTCATTTCATCCTATTTCACATGGTGTAAGCGGAGCCGAATAAAAAAATGACGATATGTCATAGAAATCACGTGCAAAAAAGGCTCGTTTTGTGAAAATCTATCATAAAATTTTCTCATTTCATCTATCATTACACATGTAAGTGTTTATTTGTCCCTATTGTACCCTGTTACACCTGGACGTGATAAAAGACATGTTCTGTTTCGTTCTTTTTGTATTAAAGAAATGAAATAACCGTTTGTTTTTTCCTTTGAAATCGCCCTTTATTTCATTTCGTAAACAAAGAAAGCTATAGGTGTATTTTCAAAACTGAGCTCTGATCTAGGCGTTTAGTCCATTACCATGGGTCTATGAGTAAACCGTAAGATCTAAAACAAGCACTAAGTTTCATTTGAAAGGTAATTTGTATCTTTGTTATGTCTGTTTTATCTTTTTTGAAAGAAAAGCACGGAAATTTAACCGTTAAAAGTAGATTTCACGGCTCACCGCTCAAAATCTACCTATACATATTCTGCGTTATTATTGAACTGGCAGGGCGGGGCTTAGTCGTGACGTAATTTGGCGAGTTTACTTTTCAAAACTTCGGGTCTTCATTGTTAACTCATGCAAATAACTGTGTTTAACCTGAAGAATTCACGTGCTTAGAGAGAGTGAACGCATTTCATCGTTTGGTTACCAAAGCCACGTAACTTCAGCTTTACGAGGATTTGGTTACCAATATACGATTTAAGGATTCGAGTTATTTACACGCCTCTGTAGAAGTAAGTTGCTTAAAATAAAAGCTGATTAACCTTAACCTTAAATGCAATGAACCGTTACCTAGGCCCTGCCAGGGCATTAATTATGGATTAAACATTTCCATTAGTGGCTCTGTCCTTCTTGAATTGATTGATTGAATGGAGTTAAACGCTGCTTTCAACATTTTTTTTTCAGTTATATCGCGGCGGATGGAGTACCTAACAAAGGTTTCCTGGTATTGCCCTCACCTGTCCAACCACCACATTCTTTCCTAGCCTCCAGCTACTATCTCACATATGTCTACGATTATCAACCCATTGGTGAGAGACAAATAGTCGCAAAGAATGATTGCCGCCGTCGGGGATCGAACCCGGGACCTCTAGATTGACAGTCCGATGCGCTACCAACTGCGCTATGACGGCGGCTCTGTCCTTCTTGGAGACATCACTTTTGTTTTATACTCTATGAGAGATAAATCGATTTGACGCCGAAAAAAAATCCTCTTTATTTCAGTATGGGCTCAAAATTACTAACATTCTCTCATTCTCAACCCATTTTTTTCAATTTTCTTCTTAAGCTAAAAACTTTAATTCTGTTTTAATACTAACATAAATGTATGAACATAAAATTAATATTAATAAGCTGTCATGAATAAGATTTTATTAATATAATGTTTTCGTGTTCATACATTTATTTGAATCCTCAACTTTGTGTTGAGCATAAAAATGTTTTAAAGTCTCGGGTTCTGGGGCCCGTTTTACTAAACTTCTTTCGACAAAAATTAATTGTGAGTCATAATCACAAATCGCATCTGGTGTTTTTATATATTGTTAGATTCTGCTTTGCAATATCTCATTTGGATAGTCTTTAGAAGACGAATCCAATGAGATGATGCTTGGCAGATTTCCATATTTAGTTACTACTGTTGAAGGAACTTTCATTTTTAACTTACGCAAACATATATCGTAAGATGTTTGGTAAAACGGGCACCTGAAATCAAAGGTTGGGAGATTGAGGGGATAAAATTGATCACATTTCCTTAGCGCTCCGATCTGATTTTCGTTTTAGTATGTTTATTTTCAAAATCTAGTGTCTTATTAGGACCATTGCCTTTGTGAAGTCTACGGTTCTTATTCTCTCACAGAACATATTTTGTCAAAAGGCAAACTTTTCTCGCAGCCTGATACATGTATATATGCCATATTTCACAGGTTTCGATAAAAGGGTAGATTAACAAGTTGAACCAGACAGAAAAATAATTTGATAATTCATCCTCAAAGACACTTTTTTTGCAATTAGACTCGTGTCAAAATAAACGGTCAATTTTGCCCGAGCGACCATTTTCATCAAGTGACCGTTTTCAAAATATTCCCTTCATTAAATCAAAATACATGTATCTCAAAAAGATATTGTTAATGAATCCTGTATTGTTAAAACTCAAAGGATCAGATATACGATACGATACGATACTATACATGATTCTATTGAGATTTAACAACATAGAATTATTAAGAAATTTGCAACAGCATAAATATTCAATCAACATTTTATTCATGATTTGTAAGCAAAAATTACACTAAGCGAACATTTTCTCGATTTTTTTGTGGTCCCATACTAGGTGATCACTCGATGCAATTTTAACTGTAATCTATATCAGAGACACGTAGATACTGTATTTGTGTAAAGCATTATAGTGAAATGTTAAAAAAAATATTGTTGTTGTTTTGCTTTCTTTGTTTTAAATCTGAATTGAATGCCTTGGAGGTCGTTTGTTTTGAAGAGATCTTATTTCTTCATTTTCATGATGAGGATATTAATAAACAAAATATCTGAAGTGGAGAGAAGTTGGTTTACAACTAGAAGTAGTAGACATAATAATTCAGCATTAATTGCCGTTGATTTACACGTTTAAATGAAGTACCACTTTTAATGGTGTTAATTACTAACTGTCGCGTGCCTGTCGCGAACACGGCGGCACGTTTCCGATCATTATCACGTGCCCAATTAGTACTACTTAAATGTTTGATTTCAAATTTAATTAACCGTGAAAAGTGTGGCCTTGAAGTATGGAAGATTTCGTTTGACTAGATCACAAATCGACAGTTATTCATACAGAATTGTTTTCGATCTTAGAAACACAAGCTAAACAAAGTTGTTATTTTTTTATTTAAAGGGAAGAGTTCTTCATTAATAAAGGTGAGTGTTGTTTTTATTTTCTTTTTTAATTTCAAACTTTCCAATGTGGTATATGAATATTAACCAATCATAGATGATACACGTAAGGTAACTTAAGTTTTTTTGGAAATCTTGCAATATCTGCAGGATAGCAATCAAAAACAAGAATGAAGCTCAGCCGGATAAGGGGTTAACCCAGTATAATTGCGTAAATTTTTATGAATTTTAGACGCATCACATTTAAATTGACCTTGTACAAAACAGTTTGGTTCTTGTCCCCCTTTCTTTCTTATTTTCTCATATTATGCAACTTCATTCTGAACCTATTACACTCTGAAACTAAATTCATGAAATTGTTTATATTGAAAGTACTTATGAAGTATTTCAATTTATTATTTTCAATTTCAGAATGGATATAGAAAACCAGAAACACAAACTTCTCATACAGTTAGAAGACACACTGAAGACAGTCTACGTCACCAAACGAACGACTAGTTATGATGTCATCAAAATGGTGGCGGGCGACGAAAGGAAGAGCTACGCCCTGGTAGAAATATCCCAGGGTGTTGAAAGAGTCTTAAACAGAAAGAATAAAGTCCTGAAGGTTCTTCGATCTTCAACGCCTGAAGCTACATTCGCTATCAGAAAGACAAACGATTTAAATACGAACGGTCTCAAGCTTACTAAAGCGTTTAGGAAACTAAAAGAAATGAGATCATTGGTGAAACAATTCAACGCATCTCAAACGAACAAGAAACTTTCGTTTACACAGCCAAGAGAAAACTTCAACGATTCCGTCACCAAACAGAACTTATACAAAGACAAACTTATCAATTATGAGGCAACCTCGAAAGGCCAAGGTCAAACTACACAGGGTAAAGTAGATATCATGAAGAGATTCCTACACGACGTCGATTCAGTCATGAACATGTCCTTAACCAACATGGACGACATTGTTCCATCTGTAAGACTACCAGGTGACGGGTGTTCTGGTTCCCCAGTTTGTCCAAGAACGCGAGGTGATGGTACCAGCCATGACGAGTCCTTCTTTACTTCCTTTAGTTCTGGTTCCCCAGTTTGTCCAAGAACTCTAGGTGACGGAACCAGTAATAGTGAATCCTTCTTCACTTCTTTCAAGTACGAAACCACGTGTATTCATCTTGAACCAATCAACGACACTTACACAGGTGATCTACAAGAAAACCTTGATACAGCGTTTGTAGAAGACACAGACAGTGTAATTGACACCGAGAGTGACGTCAGTATTGATGAACTAGAAATGACCATCATTGGTGACGCAAGTGACAATGTTTCCACCTTACCAAGCGACGTCATAAAGAGACTTTTCAGTGGCAGTGACTTAACCACGTGTTACGCAGACGACAATGCCATTGAAAGTTTTATGCAGACGATTTTAGAACGAGATAGCGATGATGAGGGTGTGAGTTCTATGGACAGTGATGAAGGATCTTATTAATGATTCATGAATTTATTTTATGTGACCGTTAACGAAAATGGGTAATCTAAAAACTCCGTAAAAATAAAATTTGGAAAAAGAGTAAGCTCGTGAAGAGGTCAACCGGAGCTCGCGCTTCATATTTTTCGCTGAAAGATAGATCATTCATTCTAGATTTAGAAAAAGCCGTTTGCCAAAAGTTTCGATGATAGTTAGTATGCATAGCGGGACTAAGCTCGACACTTTACGCACATCCCAGATCGCCCCTTTACGCCTGACATATCACAAATATGTATATGAAGATGTGGATCATATAAATGTCGCTATTTAACTGTTATTGATATTATTAAAGTATTTAATAGCATAAATGTGTTTTTCGTATGTTCTAGAGCTAAGTGAAGTCGTAGTTACGATGTCTGGTATTAATCACTTTTTCGTATAGAAGCGGTAAATGGTTCACCAAAAGCAACCCAGATCAAGTAAAGAATCGTTGGCAATTCCTACTGGTTATGCGATTTTAGGCAGGGTCCTCGAAGTAGAACTATCGTATATCGTGGATTCAGCGCAAGACTGTAGTAAGTGTATATACAATGTATATACACTTACTACAGTCTTGCACCGAACCCTCGATATGTAAAGTATGCAGAGTTTTCGGTGGACTATATAGACCCAACATCGCTAAAATGACCCCTTCGTCCGAACCAACTGTTGCTTCAGAGGCCCAGTCTCAGCAGCTTTTTGCCCTTCGTCTTATCCAGATAATAAGATAAATTGATAATTCTCAATTTCAATTTGGACCCATCTACAACCTCAAATTTCGAAAAAAAATGAAAAAGTCTATTGTGGTTAGATTTCATAATTCTGGATACGCCCATATTTCATCTTAGTCCTCCCGTGTCGTCGGTATCCTGGGGGGGGGGGGGTGTCCTTACTTTCACTTCTCGCATGAGAGTTAAAACATCATGAAATTGACATTATGGATGACTTTGAAAGAAATGTCGAGTGAAATTGAATGAGTGGGTGAAAAGAGCGAGTTTTGAATGTAATTAATGGAAGGTAATCCAACAATGCCAATTTCGTCCAATTTGAACGGATTTAGCGATTTAGCGATATTCTGTTTCCCCATGTTATTAAAATAAACGTACTGTTCTATTCATATGTTTTTGTGTACCAATCAGACGCTTTAAACCTACATAAGCCAATAAAATTGTGAAATGATTTGATCGGTATGAATGAAATTCCGAAGCGTTTCGAACTATTACGAAGCTATTCGTTTGAATAATTTGATCCCTTTGAATTGATTGTTGACCGTCTTGAACGATTTCTAAATGCTGAATGATCCGATCCCGTCGAACTACTTTCAAAATGTTTATTGAAGTTTTATATTCGGTTTTCCCCAAAATCTATATTAGGAAACTGTGTACAGTATAAATAGATCTCAAACAAACAACTTTTTTTTTTAAAAAAAAAAAAAAAAGTAGACTTTCGCAATGTAAACAAATATTTTTGTCAAATAATTTAAGGCAAAAATTAAGTTTGATTTCGACTAAAATGAAGTTTTATTGAAATTCTTCATTTACTACTTTTTTTGCGATAGAATACGGAGTATTGCGTACGAGGTAGTAATATTCATCCCAATCTGGATAATTGATACGGTCCCAAAGATAGGTCAATCTTCGGAGAATATGACAAGCGCTGACAACGCGATTTTTTTACACACCCATCCGCCTTAAATACATCCGAGGTATCTTGCAAGTTACGGAAAAGGCCGAGTGATGTTCCGAAGGGATCAAACTTCGATGTACATAGACGGACTATTTTTAAAAATTTCGGGGAAACCTTCGAAACACTCGTTGACGTCAGTTAAAATGGCGTTAGCCCTCGAAACTGTGAAAATATTCGACGTCGCCAACGCTACTCGTTTAAGTCACTGACGTGAAACCATCGTATCCTAATATAAATATCTTGAGAATCCTAAATAACGGCTAAGAAAATCTTAATTTTTGAGAAATGTTTCGGGAAAAAAATAATGGATTAGAGTATCGAGTTTCGGGTGCAATTTAAGGGTCAGGGTGCAACACATTAGTGGACCAATTTAGTGAATTTTTTTTATCTCCCTTTGACAAAAACTAGGTACTTATGTGATTGCGTGTCTTCTAGGAACATTCGGACGCCTTAAATCGACAAAGCGAGTAAATCGTGGAATTATCTTATCGATTACGAAACGTTTTTGAACGATTTCTGGCGTTTTTTGGTCGATTTGAGTTGAATTTAATTGAGTGAATGGAACGCTGAATGAAGATTTTAGACTGATTTTGTGTGAATGTCAGTTTCAGGATGTTATCATCTGAAGGACTATCCCACCAGATTTAAACTTTGTATCAGATTAAATCAGATACAAAAGTGTCATAAGGTTTTTAGTTTCATAACTCTATGAAATTAAATAAAATATACTGTCTTCATATCTTAAAATGTAATGTAATTATGCGAAAATGTATGTATTTCTTCGTAATGAGACTGAATTCTTATGGGACAACTTTGTGCACAATCTTACAACAAAGCTGCGTACTCTCAATTGTTTAATTGAGAAATAAAACCATTTTTCAGCCAATCAGAATACATGGAAATTGATGCATACAATTTAACTTAAATTATTTGGGCATGATGAAATATCTTGGGGATGACATTATTATGAACGTTATTTTAAGTACTTTCTTCTTTAAAAGCTAGATCTTTGATTCAAACAAGGCCTGTAGATGTTGTGCATAACCGTTTTTTCCATTGGTTTGTTTGAATGGAGTTTTACGCCGCTTTTAACAATCTTTCAGTCATATCGCGGCGACTATAGTATCTTACAATAGATTCCTGGTATTTCTCTTACTGGTAATATCATTGCATCCTTTCCTAGCCTCCAGCTACCATCCTACATTAGTCTACGATTATCGTCTCATAGGTGTGAGATAGAATATCCGAAAAGATGAGTGCCGCCGTCGAGGATCGAATCCAATGCTTTTCGGTGGAATATCGAATAATAATGGTGAATTATCACTTCATAATCTCTCCGAAAAACTAGTGAAATTACTAAAAGAGTACATACTACGTTAGCTCATTTCATCCTATTTCACATGGTGTAAGCGGAGCCGAATAAAAAAATGACGATATGTCATAGAAATCACGTGCAAAAAAGGCTCGTTTTGTGAAAATCTATCATAAAATTTTCTCATTTCATCTATCATTACACATGTAAGTGTTTATTTGTCCCTATTGTACCCTGTTACACCTGGACGTGATAAAAGACATGTTCTGTTTCGTTCTTTTTGTATTAAAGAAATGAAATAACCGTTTGTTTTTTCCTTTGAAATCGCCCTTTATTTCATTTCGTAAACAAAGAAAGCTATAGGTGTATTTTCAAAACTGAGCTCTGATCTAGGCGTTTAGTCCATTACCATGGGTCTATGAGTAAACCGTAAGATCTAAAACAAGCACTAAGTTTCATTTGAAAGGTAATTTGTATCTTTGTTATGTCTGTTTTATCTTTTTTGAAAGAAAAGCACGGAAATTTAACCGTTAAAAGTAGATTTCACGGCTCACCGCTCAAAATCTACCTATACATATTCTGCGTTATTATTGAACTGGCAGGGCGGGGCTTAGTCGTGACGTAATTTGGCGAGTTTACTTTTCAAAACTTCGGGTCTTCATTGTTAACTCATGCAAATAACTGTGTTTAACCTGAAGAATTCACGTGCTTAGAGAGAGTGAACGCATTTCATCGTTTGGTTACCAAAGCCACGTAACTTCAGCTTTACGAGGATTTGGTTACCAATATACGATTTAAGGATTCGAGTTATTTACACGCCTCTGTAGAAGTAAGTTGCTTAAAATAAAAGCTGATTAACCTTAACCTTAAATGCAATGAACCGTTACCTAGGCCCTGCCAGGGCATTAATTATGGATTAAACATTTCCATTAGTGGCTCTGTCCTTCTTGAATTGATTGATTGAATGGAGTTAAACGCTGCTTTCAACATTTTTTTTTTTCAGTTATATCGCGGCGGATGGAGTACCTAACAAAGGTTTCCTGGTATTGCCCTCACCTGTCCAACCACCACATTCTTTCCTAGCCTCCAGCTACTATCTCACATATGTCTACGATTATCAACCCATTGGTGAGAGACAAATAGTCGCAAAGAATGATTGCCGCCGTCGGGGATCGAACCCGGGACCTCTAGATTGACAGTCCGATGCGCTACCAACTGCGCTATGACGGCGGCTCTGTCCTTCTTGGAGACATCACTTTTGTTTTATACTCTATGAGAGATAAATCGATTTGACGCCGAAAAAAAATCCTCTTTATTTCAGTATGGGCTCAAAATTACTAACATTCTCTCATTCTCAACCCATTTTTTTCAATTTTCTTCTTAAGCTAAAAACTTTAATTCTGTTTTAATACTAACATAAATGTATGAACATAAAATTAATATTAATAAGCTGTCATGAATAAGATTTTATTAATATAATGTTTTCGTGTTCATACATTTATTTGAATCCTCAACTTTGTGTTGAGCATAAAAATGTTTTAAAGTCTCGGGTTCTGGGGCCCGTTTTACTAAACTTCTTTCGACAAAAATTAATTGTGAGTCATAATCACAAATCGCATCTGGTGTTTTTATATATTGTTAGATTCTGCTTTGCAATATCTCATTTGGATAGTCTTTAGAAGACGAATCCAATGAGATGATGCTTGGCAGATTTCCATATTTAGTTACTACTGTTGAAGGAACTTTCATTTTTAACTTACGCAAAAATATATCGTAAGATGTTTGGTAAAACGGGCACCTGAAATCAAAGGTTGGGAGATTGAGGGGATAAAATTGATCACATTTCCTTAGCGCTCCGATCTGATTTTCGTTTTAGTATGTTTATTTTCAAAATCTAGTGTCTTATTAGGACCATTGCCTTTGTGAAGTCTACGGTTCTTATTCTCTCACAGAACATATTTTGTCAAAAGGCAAACTTTTCTCGCAGCCTGATACATGTATATATGCCATATTTCACAGGTTTCGATAAAAGGGTAGATTAACAAGTTGAACCAGACAGAAAAATAATTTGATAATTCATCCTCAAAGACACTTTTTTTGCAATTAGACTCGTGTCAAAATAAACGGTCAATTTTGCCCGAGCGACCATTTTCATCAAGTGACCGTTTTCAAAATATTCCCTTCATTAAATCAAAATACATGTATCTCAAAAAGATATTGTTAATGAATCCTGTATTGTTAAAACTCAAAGGATCAGATATACGATACGATACGATACTATACATGATTCTATTGAGATTTAACAACATAGAATTATTGAGAAATTTGCAACAGCATAAATATTCAATCAACATTTTATTCATGATTTGTAAGCAAAAATTACACTAAGCGAACATTTTCTCGATTTTTTTGTGGTCCCATACTAGGTGATCACTCGATGCAATTTTAACTGTAATCTATTTCAGAGACACGTAGATACTGTATTTGTGTAAAGCATTATAGTGAAATGTTAAAAAAAATATTGTTGTTGTTTTGCTTTCTTTGTTTTAAATCTGAATTGAATGCCTTGGAGGTCGTTTGTTTTGAAGAGATCTTATTTCTTCATTTTCATGATGAGGATATTAATAAACAAAATATCTGAAGTGGAGAGAAGTTGGTTTACAACTAGAAGTAGTAGACATAATAATTCAGCATTAATTGCCGTTGATTTACACGTTTAAATGAAGTACCACTTTTAATGGTGTTAATTACTAACTGTCGCGTGCCTGTCGCGAACACGGCGGCACGTTTCCGATCATTATCACGTGCCCAATTAGTACTACTTAAATGTTTGATTTCAAATTTAATTAACCGTGAAAAGTGTGGCCTTTAAGTATGGAAGATTTCGTTTGACTAGATCACAAATCGACAGTTATTCATACAGAATTGTTTTCGATCTTAGAAACACAAGCTAAACAAAGTTGTTATTTTTTTATTTAAAGGGAAGAGTTCTTCATTAATAAAGGTGAGTGTTGTTTTTATTTTCTTTTTTAATTTCAAACTTTCCAATGTGGTATATGAATATTAACCAATCATAGATGATACACGTAAGGTAACTTAAGTTTTTTTGGAAATCTTGCAATATCTGCAGGATAGCAATCAAAAACAAGAATGAAGCTCAGCCGGATAAGGGGTTAACCCAGTATAATTGCGTAAATTTTTATGAATTTTAGACGCATCACATTTAAATTGACCTTGTACAAAACAGTTTGGTTCTTGTCCCCCTTTCTTTCTTATTTTCTCATATTATGCAACTTCATTCTGAACCTATTACACTCTGAAACTAAATTCATGAAATTGTTTATATTGAAAGTACTTATGAAGTATTTCAATTTATTATTTTCAATTTCAGAATGGATATAGAAAACCAGAAACACAAACTTCTCATACAGTTAGAAGACACACTGAAGACAGTCTACGTCACCAAACGAACGACTAGTTATGATGTCATCAAAATGGTGGCGGGCGACGAAAGGAAGAGCTACGCCCTGGTAGAAATATCCCAGGGTGTTGAAAGAGTCTTAAACAGAAAGAATAAAGTCCTGAAGGTTCTTCGATCTTCAACGCCTGAAGCTACATTCGCTATCAGAAAGACAAACGATTTAAATACGAACGGTCTCAAGCTTACTAAAGCGTTTAGGAAACTAAAAGAAATGAGATCATTGGTGAAACAATTCAACGCATCTCAAACGAACAAGAAACTTTCGTTTACACAGCCAAGAGAAAACTTCAACGATTCCGTCACCAAACAGAACTTATACAAAGACAAACTTATCAATTATGAGGCAACCTCGAAAGGCCAAGGTCAAACTACACAGGGTAAAGTAGATATCATGAAGAGATTCCTACACGACGTCGATTCAGTCATGAACATGTCCTTAACCAACATGGACGACATTGTTCCATCTGTAAGACTACCAGGTGACGGGTGTTCTGGTTCCCCAGTTTGTCCAAGAACGCGAGGTGATGGTACCAGCCATGACGAGTCCTTCTTTACTTCCTTTAGTTCTGGTTCCCCAGTTTGTCCAAGAACTCTAGGTGACGGAACCAGTAATAGTGAATCCTTCTTCACTTCCTTCAAGTACGAAACCACGTGTATTCATCTTGAACCAATCAACGACACTTACACAGGTGATCTACAAGAAAACCTTGATACAGCGTTTGTAGAAGACACAGACAGTGTAATTGACACCGAGAGTGACGTCAGTATTGATGAACTAGAAATGACCATCATTGGTGACGCAAGTGACAATGTTTCCACCTTACCAAGCGACGTCATAAAGAGACTTTTCAGTGGCAGTGACTTAACCACGTGTTACGCAGACGACAATGCCATTGAAAGTTTTATGCAGACGATTTTAGAACGAGATAGCGATGATGAGGGTGTGAGTTCTATGGACAGTGATGAAGGATCTTATTAATGATTCATGAATTTATTTTATGTGACCGTTAACGAAAATGGGTAATCTAAAAACTCCGTAAAAATAAAATTTGGAAAAAGAGTAAGCTCGTGAAGAGGTCAACCGGAGCTCGCGCTTCATATTTTTCGCTGAAAGATAGATCATTCATTCTAGATTTAGAAAAAGCCGTTTGCCAAAAGTTTCGATGATAGTTAGTATGCATAGCGGGACTAGGCTCGACACTTTACGCACATCCCAGATCGCCCCTTTACGCCTGACATATCACAAATATGTATATGAAGATGTGGATCATATAAATGTCGCTATTTAACTGTTATTGATATTATTAAAGTATTTAATAGCATAAATGTGTTTTTCGTATGTTCTAGAGCTAAGTGAAGTCGTAGTTACGATGTCTGGTATTAATCACTTTTTCGTATAGAAGCGGTAAATGGTTCACCAAAAGCAACCCAGATCAAGTAAAGAATCGTTGGCAATTCCTACTGGTTATGCGATTTTAGGCAGGGTCCTCGAAGTAGAACTATCGTATATCGTGGATTCAGCGCAAGACTGTAGTAAGTGTATATACAATGTATATACACTTACTACAGTCTTGCACCGAACCCTCGATATGTAAAGTATGCAGAGTTTTCGGTGGACTATATAGACCCAACATCGCTAAAATGACCCCTTCGTCCGAACCAACTGTTGCTTCAGAGGCCCAGTCTCAGCAGCTTTTTGCCCTTCGTCTTATCCAGATAATAAGATAAATTGATAATTCTCAATTTCAATTTGGACCCATCTACAACCTCAAATTTCGAAAAAAAATGAAAA
This sequence comes from Fragum whitleyi, assembly GCA_948146395.1. Classification (NCBI taxonomy): domain Eukaryota; kingdom Metazoa; phylum Mollusca; class Bivalvia; order Cardiida; family Cardiidae; genus Fragum; species Fragum whitleyi. The sequence continues at coordinate 35,070,336 of OX411547.1, read as the reverse complement.
AGTCTATTGTGGTTAGATTTCATAATTCTGGATACGCCCATATTTCATCTTAGTCCTCCCGTGTCGTCGGTATCCTGGGGGGGGGGGGGGTGTCCTTACTTTCACTTCTCGCATGAGAGTTAAAACATCATGAAATTGACATTATGGATGACTTTGAAACAAATGTCGAGTGAAATTGAATGAGTGGGTGAAAAGAGCGAGTTTTGAATGTAATTAATGGAAGGTAATCCAACAATGCCAATTTCGTCCAATTTGAACGGATTTAGCGATTTAGCGATATTCTGTTTCCCCATGTTATTAAAATAAACGTACTGTTCTATTCATATGTTTTTGTGTACCAATCAGACGCTTTAAACCTACATAAGCCAATAAAATTGTGAAATGATTTGATCGGTATGAATGAAATTCCGAAGCGTTTCGAACTATTACGAAGCTATTCGTTTGAATAATTTGATCCCTTTGAATTGATTGTTGACCGTCTTGAACGATTTCTAAATGCTGAATGATCCGATCCCGTCGAACTACTTTCAAAATGTTTATTGAAGTTTTATATTCGGTTTTCCCCAAAATCTATATTAAGAAACTGTGTACAGTATAAATAGATCTCAAACAAACAACTTTTTTTTTTTTTAAAAAAAAAAAAGTAGACTTTCGCAATGTAAACAAATATTTTTGTCAAATAATTTAAGGCAAAAATTAAGTTTGATTTCGACTAAAATGAAGTTTTATTGAAATTCTTCATTTACTACTTTTTTTGCGATAGAATACGGAGTATTGCGTACGAGGTAGTAATATTCATCCCAATCTGGATAATTGATACGGTCCCAAAGATAGGTCAATCTTCGGAGAATATGACAAGCGCTGACAACGCGATTTTTTTACACACCCATCCGCCTTAAATACATCCGAGGTATCTTGCAAGTTACGGAAAAGGCCGAGTGATGTTCCGAAGGGATCAAACTTCGATGTACATAGACGGACTATTTTTAAAAATTTCGGGGAAACCTTCGAAACACTCGTTGACGTCAGTTAAAATGGCGTTAGCCCTCGAAACTGTGAAAATATTCGACGTCGCCAACGCTACTCGTTTAAGTCACTGACGTGAAACCATCGTATCCTAATATAAATATCTTGAGAATCCTAAATAACGGCTAAGAAAATCTTAATTTTTGAGAAGTGTTTCGGGAAAAAAATAATGGATTAGAGTATCGAGTTTCGGGTGCAATTTAAGGGTCAGGGTGCAACACATTAGTGGACCAATTTAGTGAATTTTTTTTATCTCCCTTTGACAAAAACTAGGTACTTATGTGATTGCGTGTCTTCTAGGAACATTCGGACGCCTTAAATCGACAAAGCGAGTAAATCGTGGAATTATCTTATCGATTACGAAACGTTTTTGAACGATTTCTGGCGTTTTTTGGTCGATTTGAGTTGAATTTAATTGAGTGAATGGAACGCTGAATGAAGATTTTAGACTGATTTTGTGTGAATGTCAGTTTCAGGATGTTATCATCTGAAGGACTATCCCACCAGATTTAAACTTTGTATCAGATTAAATCAGATACAAAAGTGTCATAAGGTTTTTAGTTTCATAACTCTATGAAATTAAATAAAATATACTGTCTTCATATCTTAAAATGTAATGTAATTATGCGAAAATGTATGTATTTCTTCGTAATGAGACTGAATTCTTATGGGACAACTTTGTGCACAATCTTACAACAAAGCTGCGTACTCTCAATTGTTTAATTGAGAAATAAAACCATTTTTCAGCCAATCAGAATACATGGAAATTGATGCATACAATTTAACTTAAATTATTTGGGCATGATGAAATATCTTGGGGATGACATTATTATGAACGTTATTTTAAGTACTTTCTTCTTTAAAAGCTAGATCTTTGATTCAAACAAGGCCTGTAGATGTTGTGCATAACCGTTTTTTCCATTGGTTTGTTTGAATGGAGTTTTACGCCGCTTTTAACAATCTTTCAGTCATATCGCGGCGACTATAGTATCTTACAATAGATTCCTGGTATTTCTCTTACTGGTAATATCATTGCATCCTTTCCTAGCCTCCAGCTACCATCCTACATTAGTCTACGATTATCGTCTCATAGGTGTGAGATAGAATATCCGAAAAGATGAGTGCCGCCGTCGAGGATCGAATCCAATGCTTTTCGGTGGAATATCGAATAATAATGGTGAATTATCACTTCATAATCTCTCCGAAAAACTAGTGAAATTACTAAAAGAGTACATACTACGTTAGCTCATTTCATCCTATTTCACATGGTGTAAGCGGAGCCGAATAAAAAAATGACGATATGTCATAGAAATCACGTGCAAAAAAGGCTCGTTTTGTGAAAATCTATCATAAAATTTTCTCATTTCATCTATCATTACACATGTAAGTGTTTATTTGTCCCTATTGTACCCTGTTACACCTGGACGTGATAAAAGACATGTTCTGTTTCGTTCTTTTTGTATTAAAGAAATGAAATAACCGTTTGTTTTTTCCTTTGAAATCGCCCTTTATTTCATTTCGTAAACAAAGAAAGCTATAGGTGTATTTTCAAAACTGAGCTCTGATCTAGGCGTTTAGTCCATTACCATGGGTCTATGAGTAAACCGTAAGATCTAAAACAAGCACTAAGTTTCATTTGAAAGGTAATTTGTATCTTTGTTATGTCTGTTTTATCTTTTTTGAAAGAAAAGCACGGAAATTTAACCGTTAAAAGTAGATTTCACGGCTCACCGCTCAAAATCTACCTATACATATTCTGCGTTATTATTGAACTGGCAGGGCGGGGCTTAGTCGTGACGTAATTTGGCGAGTTTACTTTTCAAAACTTCGGGTCTTCATTGTTAACTCATGCAAATAACTGTGTTTAACCTGAAGAATTCACGTGCTTAGAGAGAGTGAACGCATTTCATCGTTTGGTTACCAAAGCCACGTAACTTCAGCTTTACGAGGATTTGGTTACCAATATACGATTTAAGGATTCGAGTTATTTACACGCCTCTGTAGAAGTAAGTTGCTTAAAATAAAAGCTGATTAACCTTAACCTTAAATGCAATGAACCGTTACCTAGGCCCTGCCAGGGCATTAATTATGGATTAAACATTTCCATTAGTGGCTCTGTCCTTCTTGAATTGATTGATTGAATGGAGTTAAACGCTGCTTTCAACATTTTTTTTTTCAGTTATATCGCGGCGGATGGAGTACCTAACAAAGGTTTCCTGGTATTGCCCTCACCTGTCCAACCACCACATTCTTTCCTAGCCTCCAGCTACTATCTCACATATGTCTACGATTATCAACCCATTGGTGAGAGACAAATAGTCGCAAAGAATGATTGCCGCCGTCGGGGATCGAACCCGGGACCTCTAGATTGACAGTCCGATGCGCTACCAACTGCGCTATGACGGCGGCTCTGTCCTTCTTGGAGACATCACTTTTGTTTTATACTCTATGAGAGATAAATCGATTTGACGCCGAAAAAAAATCCTCTTTATTTCAGTATGGGCTCAAAATTACTAACATTCTCTCATTCTCAACCCATTTTTTTCAATTTTCTTCTTAAGCTAAAAACTTTAATTCTGTTTTAATACTAACATAAATGTATGAACATAAAATTAATATTAATAAGCTGTCATGAATAAGATTTTATTAATATAATGTTTTCGTGTTCATACATTTATTTGAATCCTCAACTTTGTGTTGAGCATAAAAATGTTTTAAAGTCTCGGGTTCTGGGGCCCGTTTTACTAAACTTCTTTCGACAAAAATTAATTGTGAGTCATAATCACAAATCGCATCTGGTGTTTTTATATATTGTTAGATTCTGCTTTGCAATATCTCATTTGGATAGTCTTTAGAAGACGAATCCAATGAGATGATGCTTGGCAGATTTCCATATTTAGTTACTACTGTTGAAGGAACTTTCATTTTTAACTTACGCAAAAATATATCGTAAGATGTTTGGTAAAACGGGCACCTGAAATCAAAGGTTGGGAGATTGAGGGGATAAAATTGATCACATTTCCTTAGCGCTCCGATCTGATTTTCGTTTTAGTATGTTTATTTTCAAAATCTAGTGTCTTATTAGGACCATTGCCTTTGTGAAGTCTACGGTTCTTATTCTCTCACAGAACATATTTTGTCAAAAGGCAAACTTTTCTCGCAGCCTGATACATGTATATATGCCATATTTCACAGGTTTCGATAAAAGGGTAGATTAACAAGTTGAACCAGACAGAAAAATAATTTGATAATTCATCCTCAAAGACACTTTTTTTGCAATTAGACTCGTGTCAAAATAAACGGTCAATTTTGCCCGAGCGACCATTTTCATCAAGTGACCGTTTTCAAAATATTCCCTTCATTAAATCAAAATACATGTATCTCAAAAAGATATTGTTAATGAATCCTGTATTGTTAAAACTCAAAGGATCAGATATACGATACGATACGATACTATACATGATTCTATTGAGATTTAACAACATAGAATTATTGAGAAATTTGCAACAGCATAAATATTCAATCAACATTTTATTCATGATTTGTAAGCAAAAATTACACTAAGCGAACATTTTCTCGATTTTTTTGTGGTCCCATACTAGGTGATCACTCGATGCAATTTTAACTGTAATCTATTTCAGAGACACGTAGATACTGTATTTGTGTAAAGCATTATAGTGAAATGTTAAAAAAATTATTGTTGTTGTTTTGCTTTCTTTGTTTTAAATCTGAATTGAATGCCTTGGAGGTCGTTTGTTTTGAAGAGATCTTATTTCTTCATTTTCATGATGAGGATATTAATAAACAAAATATCTGAAGTGGAGAGAAGTTGGTTTACAACTAGAAGTAGTAGACATAATAATTCAGCATTAATTGCCGTTGATTTACACGTTTAAATGAAGTACCACTTTTAATGGTGTTAATTACTAACTGTCGCGTGCCTGTCGCGAACACGGCGGCACGTTTCCGATCATTATCACGTGCCCAATTAGTACTACTTAAATGTTTGATTTCAAATTTAATTAACCGTGAAAAGTGTGGCCTTTAAGTATGGAAGATTTCGTTTGACTAGATCACAAATCGACAGTTATTCATACAGAATTGTTTTCGATCTTAGAAACACAAGCTAAACAAAGTTGTTATTTTTTTATTTAAAGGGAAGAGTTCTTCATTAATAAAGGTGAGTGTTGTTTTTATTTTCTTTTTTAATTTCAAACTTTCCAATGTGGTATATGAATATTAACCAATCATAGATGATACACGTAAGGTAACTTAAGTTTTTTTGGAAATCTTGCAATATCTGCAGGATAGCAATCAAAAACAAGAATGAAGCTCAGCCGGATAAGGGGTTAACCCAGTATAATTGCGTAAATTTTTATGAATTTTAGACGCATCACATTTAAATTGACCTTGTACAAAACAGTTTGGTTCTTGTCCCCCTTTCTTTCTTATTTTCTCATATTATGCAACTTCATTCTGAACCTATTACACTCTGAAACTAAATTCATGAAATTGTTTATATTGAAAGTACTTATGAAGTATTTCAATTTATTATTTTCAATTTCAGAATGGATATAGAAAACCAGAAACACAAACTTCTCATACAGTTAGAAGACACACTGAAGACAGTCTACGTCACCAAACGAACGACTAGTTATGATGTCATCAAAATGGTGGCGGGCGACGAAAGGAAGAGCTACGCCCTGGTAGAAATATCCCAGGGTGTTGAAAGAGTCTTAAACAGAAAGAATAAAGTCCTGAAGGTTCTTCGATCTTCAACGCCTGAAGCTACATTCGCTATCAGAAAGACAAACGATTTAAATACGAACGGTCTCAAGCTTACTAAAGCGTTTAGGAAACTAAAAGAAATGAGATCATTGGTGAAACAATTCAACGCATCTCAAACGAACAAGAAACTTTCGTTTACACAGCCAAGAGAAAACTTCAACGATTCCGTCACCAAACAGAACTTATACAAAGACAAACTTATCAATTATGAGGCAACCTCGAAAGGCCAAGGTCAAACTACACAGGGTAAAGTAGATATCATGAAGAGATTCCTACACGACGTCGATTCAGTCATGAACATGTCCTTAACCAACATGGACGACATTGTTCCATCTGTAAGACTACCAGGTGACGGGTGTTCTGGTTCCCCAGTTTGTCCAAGAACGCGAGGTGATGGTACCAGCCATGACGAGTCCTTCTTTACTTCCTTTAGTTCTGGTTCCCCAGTTTGTCCAAGAACTCTAGGTGACGGAACCAGTAATAGTGAATCCTTCTTCACTTCCTTCAAGTACGAAACCACGTGTATTCATCTTGAACCAATCAACGACACTTACACAGGTGATCTACAAGAAAACCTTGATACAGCGTTTGTAGAAGACACAGACAGTGTAATTGACACCGAGAGTGACGTCAGTATTGATGAACTAGAAATGACCATCATTGGTGACGCAAGTGACAATGTTTCCACCTTACCAAGCGACGTCATAAAGAGACTTTTCAGTGGCAGTGACTTAACCACGTGTTACGCAGACGACAATGCCATTGAAAGTTTTATGCAGACGATTTTAGAACGAGATAGCGATGATGAGGGTGTGAGTTCTATGGACAGTGATGAAGGATCTTATTAATGATTCATGAATTTATTTTATGTGACCGTTAACGAAAATGGGTAATCTAAAAACTCCGTAAAAATAAAATTTGGAAAAAGAGTAAGCTCGTGAAGAGGTCAACCGGAGCTCGCGCTTCATATTTTTCGCTGAAAGATAGATCATTCATTCTAGATTTAGAAAAAGCCGTTTGCCAAAAGTTTCGATGATAGTTAGTATGCATAGCGGGACTAGGCTCGACACTTTACGCACATCCCAGATCGCCCCTTTACGCCTGACATATCACAAATATGTATATGAAGATGTGGATCATATAAATGTCGCTATTTAACTGTTATTGATATTATTAAAGTATTTAATAGCATAAATGTGTTTTTCGTATGTTCTAGAGCTAAGTGAAGTCGTAGTTACGATGTCTGGTATTAATCACTTTTTCGTATAGAAGCGGTAAATGGTTCACCAAAAGCAACCCAGATCAAGTAAAGAATCGTTGGCAATTCCTACTGGTTATGCGATTTTAGGCAGGGTCCTCGAAGTAGAACTATCGTATATCGTGGATTCAGCGCAAGACTGTAGTAAGTGTATATACAATGTATATACACTTACTACAGTCTTGCACCGAACCCTCGATATGTAAAGTATGCAGAGTTTTCGGTGGACTATATAGACCCAACATCGCTAAAATGACCCCTTCGTCCGAACCAACTGTTGCTTCAGAGGCCCAGTCTCAGCAGCTTTTTGCCCTTCGTCTTATCCAGATAATAAGATAAATTGATAATTCTCAATTTCAATTTGGACCCATCTACAACCTCAAATTTCGAAAAAAAATGAAAAAGTCTATTGTGGTTAGATTTCATAATTCTGGATACGCCCATATTTCATCTTAGTCCTCCCGTGTCGTCGGTATCCTGGGGGGGGGGGTGTCCTTACTTTCACTTCTCGCATGAGAGTTAAAACATCATGAAATTGACATTATGGATGACTTTGAAACAAATGTCGAGTGAAATTGAATGAGTGGGTGAAAAGAGCGAGTTTTGAATGTAATTAATGGAAGGTAATCCAACAATGCCAATTTCGTCCAATTTGAACGGATTTAGCGATTTAGCGATATTCTGTTTCCCCATGTTATTAAAATAAACGTACTGTTCTATTCATATGTTTTTGTGTACCAATCAGACGCTTTAAACCTACATAAGCCAATAAAATTGTGAAATGATTTGATCGGTATGAATGAAATTCCGAAGCGTTTCGAACTATTACGAAGCTATTCGTTTGAATAATTTGATCCCTTTGAATTGATTGTTGACCGTCTTGAACGATTTCTAAATGCTGAATGATTTCGGGTCGTTTTTGGTCGATTTGAAGGAGTGTTTGGAATGAATGAATGAATGAATGAATGAATGAATGAATGAATGAATGAATGAATGAATGAATGAATGAATGAATGAATGAATGAATGAATGAATGAATGAATGAATGAATGAATGAATGAATGAATGAATGAATGAATGAATGAATGAATGAATGAATGAATGGAGCACTGGTTGAATGATATAGCATGATTTTGATCGAAATGGATTCAATTTCACGATGCTTTTATCTGTACCCCAAAGGAGTCAAATATAAAAAAATCACACTTCTTTCTATATTTCAAAAAATGCCAGGGGACTCCCATAAATATTGATCATATGGTTAAATGGTCAGAAAAGGAAGAAGTTTTAATAGTTTTTTAGTCAAATTTTGAAAGTTTGAAATGCATCAGCCTGTCCACTCATTCACTGACGATCGATTTACAGTGCTGACAGCACTTTGATTTGTCCACTTCTTCTGATTTTGATTATGCTGAAGAGACTTTTTAATGATGTTCACGATAGATAGCCGTGCGGGTGTTCAAACTCACATCTGCATGACTGCCAACCGAATGCGTTACCGCTGAGCTAGCCAGGATCGGCTAGATTATCTAAATAATAGATACTCTTTGTCAATCGTATTTGAAGTCGGGAATAATATGGACGCTGCCATGAAAGCGCGTCATTTTGCCCGTGGGTTTATCTGACGTAACAAACACCAAGAGGACTATGAGTAAACAATATCAATGAAAGATTATAACTGGGCATATCATATATATAATACATACTTAGTGTTTTGTATGAAACAAAATATCTAACGAGGTTGGGAGAATTGATAATTGTCGAGGTTCTGCCGAGGCAATTATCAATTTTCACAACCGAGTTAGATATATTTTATACAATACACTAGGTATGTCTACTTAGTTCCAAAAGAAGTGTGCAGTTTAACTTTTTTGTTTTCCTAATTTTTTGCAAAGTTGGAGGAACTCTTGTTTGTAAAGTCTTTTGTATGTTTTAGATATGACCCTTTAAAAACGAGGCATGGAATCCGATTTCGAAAAAAAGTTGCGTATTCTGTGGGCACTTTTTAAGCACATATGATGTTGAGATAGGCCCTTCTAGAATTTCTTTTCTTGAAAGGAGAAATTTACTTTTATGGTATTTCCTAGTTTGACTAGAGACTCCCTGCCATTTCCAAACAGAAATTCGAGTTTACGTACAGACCTCACTCCTGTGACAATGTTAGGAATTGCTACGTTGATAGGTCAATAACGTCAGATACAACGATGAAAAAGCGTTATACAATATTATTTGATACGTAACAGGGGAAGCCCAAGCGTATATATACGATTTCTAGTGGAGTATGAGTGCTAATTCAATTTTATGGAAAGTTTTCTTCGCATTGGGTTAATTTTCGGCCACGTACGAAATTTGTACATCAACCTATGTTGTTTCATATTGTACAATTTTCACTCAGATGTAAATATTACAAGGTAGGTCACAGAAATTGAACGGAATGCGATTCCGAAAAAGTTATTCATCAACTGTGGGATACAAAAGCAATTCACTCAAAATCACAGATCCTTTACTAGCCTAAAGTCAATGAGTTCCGTATGACTTATTTCTCAAAGTATCGGTGGTGGATAGTGTTGAGGTTTGTCATGCAAAATTTTGTGACGGCACATCGAGTAAGTTTCGAGATATTCGAATTTTAAAAGTGCACACTTTCTTTTGGAACTGGAACTAGTATATTATATTTATCTTATAACCTCTTTTTGTCTTGTTTTTGTTTCTAAAAATAACCGCATTATATCATTGTTCTAAAAATAACTATGTGATATCATAAGAAATATCATACGGGATGTTATCACACGGATATTTGTATAGTTTTTAGATAAATTTTGATAACAAAAAGTTTTGTAATCAAATTAAAACATTTCATAAAGATCCATGGACGAACGGAAAACATTCAAGAAATTTATTTTTCTTGAAGCGTATTGCCCAAAGAACCACAAGAAGCCTAATTACCTATAAAATTACCCAAAACTACTACAGATACGTCCGATGTACTTTCCGGTTTACGGAAAAGTCAGAGCGATTTTCCGAATGACCCTTTTTACACCTACATTTTCGAGGAAAGAATTTGGTTGAAATCTAACGATCTCTAAGTTTGGAAATGTGACCCTTTGCGCCAATACAGACATTCAGGGGAAATCCGTCGACCCAAATAGTTGAAAACGTAGGTTTGATACAACAGAGGGGAACAAAGGGTCTGATATGAAGTTAGGTAAATTAATTAGTTTAAATTCAGAAAGAAAAAACGCACGAGATAAAAAGTTTCTAATCTAATTCAATTGTAAAATATTGGATCCGATGCGTTTTTAACTTTTTGTATAAAATCTTTTTTACTGTGACGGTTAACTCCTAATTACCACTATTGGCGTACAAAGTCATTAACATCATGAAATTGATAAGGTGGATGGCTTGGTATTGTTTCGGAAATAAATACAATTAATTAGAGTATCGAGTTTTGAGTGCAATTTAAGGGTCAGGGTGTAATACATTAGTGGACCAATTTAGTGATTTTTTTTTACCTCCCTTTAACAAAAACTAGGTACTTATCTGATTGCGTATCTTCTCGGAACATTCGGACGCCTTTAATCGACAAACGCAAGTAAAATCGTGGAATTATCTTATCGATTACGAAACGTTTTTGAACGATTTCGGGTGTTTTTGGGGTGATTGTGGTGAGTTTTAATTGAGTGAATGGAACGCTGAATGAAGGTTTTAGAATGATTTTAGTGTGAATGTCAGTTTCAGGATGTTGTCAACTGAAGCACTTTCCCACCAGATTTAAACTTTGGATCAGATTAATTATGATACAAAAGTGTGATAAGGTTTTTAGTTTCATATCTCTACGAAATTAAATAAAATATACTGTCTTCATATCTTAAAATGTAATGTAATTAAGCGAAAATATATGTATTTCTTCGTAATGAGACTGAATTCTTATGGGACAACTTTGTGCACAATCTTACGAAATACCTGCGTGCTCTAAATTGTTTAATTTAGAAATAAAACCATTTTTCAGCCAATCAGAATACACGGAAATTGGTGCATACAATTCAACTTAAATTATTTGGGCATGATGAAATATTTTGGCGATGACATGATTGTGAACGTTATTTTAAGCACTTTCTTCTTTATAAGCTAGATCGTTGATTCAAACAAGGCGTGTAGACGTTGTGGATAACCGGTTTTTTTTTCATTTGTTTGTGTGAATGGAGTTTTACGCCGCTTTTAATAATCTTTCAGTCATATCGCGGCGACTATAGTATCTAACAATAGATTCCTGGTATTTCTCTCACCAGTAATATCATTATACCTTTCCTAGCCTCCAGCTACCATCCTTCATGAGTCTACGATAATCGACCCATACGTGTGAGATAGATTATCCAAAAAGATGAGTGCAGCCGTCGAAGATCGAATCTATTGCTTTTCGGTGGAATCTCGAGTAATAATGGTGGATTATCACTTTATAATCTCTCCGAAAAACTAGTGAAACTACTAAAAGAGTACATACTACGTTAGCTCATTTCATCCTATTTCACATGGTCTAAGCGGAGCACAATAAAAAAAAATGACGATTTGTCATAGAAATCACGTGCAAAAAAGGCGCGTTTTGTGAAAATCTATCATGAAATTTTCTCATTCAATCTATTATTACATATGTAAGTGTTTATTTGTCCCTATTGTACCCCGCTGCACCTGGACGTAATAAAAGACATGTTCTGTTCCGTTCTTTTTGTATTAAAGAAATGAAATAATCGTTTGTTTTTCTTTTGAAATCGCCTAATACATGTATTTCATTTCGTAAACAAAGAAAGCTTCCTTTCCTTTAGTGGCTCTGTCCTTCTTGAAGACAGCACTTTTGTTTTACACTCTAAGAAAGATAAATCGATCTGACGCTGAAAAAAAATCCTCTTTATGGGCTCGAGATTACTAACCTTTTCTCATTCTCAACTCATTTTTTCTCAATTTTCAACTTAAGCTTAAAACTTTAATTCTGTTTTAATACTAACATAAATGTATGAACATAAAATGAATATTAATAAGATGTTATGAATAAGCGTTTATTAATATAATGTTTTTGTGTCCATACATTTATTTGAATCCTCAACTTTGTGTTGAGCATAAAAATGTTTTAAAGTCTCGGGTCCTGGGCCCGTTTTTACTAAACTTCTTTCGACAAAATTAATTGTAAGTCTTTATCACAAATCGCATTTGGTGTTTTTATTCATTGTTAGATTCTGCTTTGCAATATCTCGTTTGGATCGTCTTTAGAAGACTAATAAAATGAGATGATGCTTGGCAGATTTCCATATTTAGTTGCTTCTGAAGAAGGAACATACATTTTTCAACTTACGCAAAAATTCATCGTAAGATGTTTGGTAAAACGGGCACCTGAAATCAAAGGTTGGGAGATTGAGGGGATAAAATTAATCACATTTCCTTAGCGCTCCGATGTGATTTTCGTTTAAGTATGTTTATTTTCAAAATCTAGGGTCTTAATAGGGAATGTAGGACGTTTTGGCCTCGGACGTTTTGGCCAGGACATTTTGGCCAGGACGTTTTGGCCACGGACGTTTTGGCCACAATGTTTTTCAAAGTACGACCTTTTGGCCAAATTCTATCATACGGGTATTAAAAAGTTTGCAATTAAATGTTATGCTTTATTTTTTTCTTCTCATTTAACTATTTGTCCACTAAAGAAGTGTAATTACAAGGTAAAATATCATACCATTAACAAAAATGTGTTAGAAAAGGAGTTTGTTTCCTCAAAGAATTATACATTTTTGGCAAAATATTTGATTGGGGAAAATCTCTTAAACCCCTATTAAATTGTTTATAATGATCAATTAAATGTTGATGATTGAATTTTGCAAACTTTCTTTGATCTGCATGTAGCGATTTCTGTTTTATCTTTTGTTCATTTATTGGGTATATAGTTGATAGTTGATTTGTTATAATAAATATAGTCAAATTCTTTTGGCCAAAAGAAACGATCTATGGTAATTGTGCTTTCTAAGAAAAATCCATATTGTTAGCTCCACTGGCTGAAGGCCACTGGGGCTATTGTGTCCGTCGTGCGTCTGTCCGTCCCCGCGTGCGTGTGGTCATAAACTTTTTCTTTAAAAATCTTCTCCTCAGAAACTACTGGATGAATTTCAACCAAACTTCACAGGAATAATCCTTGGTGACCCTCTTTCAAAGGTGTTCAAGAATTTTTGATCAAATGAAAAACATGGATTTAATGGGCATGGCTAATTTCCAAATATTGTAAAAATTGAGTTTTCTCTGATTCTAATATATGGATACCATTTAGATTTTACACGATTGATCTTTGGGTGACCCTTTATCAGTCTACCAAAAATTATTGTCATCGGATGAAAAATATGCATTTTATGGGCGGAGGTCATTTCTCTATATGTTATATAGATGAAACTTTGAAAATCATTTTCTCAGAATGTAATGGATGGATATCAACCAAATTTCACTGGAATGATCCTTAAGTTAATCTTAATCAGTCTACCGAAAACTACTGTAATCGGATGAGAAATATGTATGTTATGGGCGGAGGTCATTTCTCTTTGTGTTATATAGTGGAAACTTTGAAATTCATTTCAACATCAGTAGCACCCACAATATCTTAAAATCTAGTCAAATCTTAGATTTTCTATTTCAAGAATCTCAAGCCTGTGGAGCGACTCAAGTCATTCATGGCTTTCTAGTTTTTGTCTTATATTTTCATATAATATTTGAAAGAAATATATGCAGATATTGCATTTTGTAAACTTTATATTGTTAATATTTCATATTTTTTCAATTAATTTATTATCATGGTGGTAAAGTATTGTAGGGGAGTTCCAAATAAGGGTTTTTTTCTTCTTCAGATGTGCTATTAAGTGATTAAACACATCAAAATGGTAAGAAATGTCAACATTATTATCTAAATGACTAGAATAACAACTATAAAGTGATTAAAATTACTTAAAATGACTTATTCTCCCAACAAATATTTTTTGGCCAAAAGGTCCTATTCTGAAAAATATTATGGCCAAAACGTCCGTGGCCAAAACGTCCGTGGCCAAAACGTCCTGGCCAAAACGTCTGTGGCCAAAACGTCCGTCCACCCTTAATAGGACCATTGCCTTTGTGAAGTCTACGGTTCTTATTCTCTCACAGAACATATCTTGTCAAAAGGCAAATTTTTCTCGCAGCCTGATAGGTGTATATAGATTGTAGGAAAAAACCCCACAGGGACAAAACCCCACAACCAAAATTTTATACAGTGGACAAAACCCCACACCATCCATTTTTGACAGTGGACAAAACCCCACAACATCCATTTTAGACAGTGGACAAAACCCCACAACATCCATTTTAGATAGTGGACAAAACCCCACACCTCAATTATTATTAGAGTAGATAAAACCCCATAAATGTGGTTCATAATCGTCTTTCATATTGGGCATTTACACAAAATGACCCAACAACTAGTCTTCTTCAAAATGGCTCTTTAAAATACAGAATATTCAATCCTTCAAAAATATTCTGTACATACATTTGCAGGTGAATTCTTCCTTATTTACCTCACATTAAACACATAAAGGTATAAAATGTTTCAAATGCCATTTATTATCATGACTCAGATATTCATGTGATGTTATGGCCCGGTCATTTGCTCTACTACCATGTTGAAGACTACACTCCTAGGCTGAAAAACTTTGCAACTTTTAGAAACATGCGCAGCGAGAAGGACAGGCCAACATTTTGATTTAACCTTTGCTTTTTCACATTTGGTCTCATTCTGATTGATAGTTTTGCCATTAATTTAATATAATTGTGCATATTAAACCAATTAATGATGTGAAATAAAAAAGATGCTAATTATACCTAAAATGGTAACTGTTATTATTTATAAGTATGATATTTGTCACATTGAAAACAGATTATGGGTAATTAAAGCAAACATGACCATTTTCTTTGACTAACTTGACTAACTCATTAATGATAATTTCATTTCTTTTCCCCATCTATTCATGTCAATAATAACTACAAAACACTGTAGAATTATAAAGTTTTAAATGGATGCGCAACAAAACATAACATAACATATACTTTATCTCACTAAAGTACAAACAAATTGTGCAATATTAGTTTGAAATGAAGTTTAGATGGTTGCATAGTTATATTCAAAGATGAAGTTTTCAAATTATTCTTTCCCATGCTGTTCATTGTATTTCAGCAGTATAATCTTTTAGATGCAGACTACATCATATGCTTTTTGTTTGAAACAGAGTTTAGATTTAGCAAGGAAAAAGTTGAATGATCAGCATTTATTACAAAATTACTTAGAACATTTTAAAATGATGAATACAAAATATTTACATAGAGTTTTTTCTTGGTCTAAGAATGTTAGCATGATAGAATACTTCAGTAATTTAATGATATAGAATTTAAATAAAAGATATCAGGCTAAAATACTTGCAATGTTTATGCATATGTTACATACATTTAAGAACATTTTAGGCAGGAATGAGGACTGTTTACCCAAAAATGAAGTGTGGGGTTTTGTCCACTATGAAAAATGGATGGTGTGGGGTTTTGTCCACTGTCAAAAATTTATGGTGTGGGGTTTCGTCCACTGTTGAAAATGGATGGTGTGGGGTTTTGTCCACTATATAAAATTTTGGTTGTGGGGTTTTGTCCCTGTGGGGTTTTGTCCGTATACCGTGTATATATGCCATATTTCACAGGTTAATCTACCCAGATTAACAAACTGAACCAAACATAAAAATTATTTGATAATTCATCCTCAAAGAAACTTTTTTTTTTTTCAACTAGACTCGTGTCAAAATAAACGGTCGATTTTGCTCGAACGACCATGTCTATTAAGTGACCATTTTCATCACGTGACCGTTTTCAAAATTCCCTTCTTTAAATCAAAATATCTCAAATAGATATTGATGGTCTAAAATAATTGTTTATGAATCCTGTATTGTTAAAACTCAAAGGAATAGATAAACGATACGATACTTTACACGATTCTATAGAGTTTTAACAAGATAGAATTATTGAGAAATTTGCAACAGCATAAATATTCAATCAACATTTTATTTATGATTTGTTAGCAAAGACTACACCAAGCGAACTTTTTCTCGATTTTTTGTGGTCCAAAGGGTGGTCGCTTAATGCAGGTTTAACTGTAATCTATTTCAGAGACATGCAGATTCTGTATTTGCGTAAAGCATTACTGTAAGATATTTGTTGTTGTTGTTGTTGTTTTGCTTACTTTGTTTTAGAACTGCATCGAATACCTAAGAGGTCGTTTGTTTGAAGAGATCTCATTTCCTTAGTTTCATGATGAGGATAATAAGAAACAAAATATCTTGGGCGGAGAGAAGAAGTTGGTTTACAACTAGCAGTAGTAGATCTTATAATTCAGCATTAATTGCCATCGATTTACACGTTTAAATGAAACACTACTTTAATGGTGTTAATTACGAACTGTCGCGTGCCTGTCGCGAACACGGCGGCACGTTTCCGATCATTATCACGTGCCCAATTAGTACTACTTAAATCTTTGATTTCAAATTTAATTAACCGTGAAAAGTGTGGCCTATAAATATGGAAGGTTTCGTTTAACTAGATCACAAACGACATTTATTCATACAGAATTTTTTTCGATCTTAGAAACACAAGCCAAACAAAGTTGTTAGTTTTTTTATTTAAAGGGAAGAGTTCTTCATTAATAAAGGTAAGCGGGCTTTTATTTTTTTAATTTCAAACTTTCTAATGTGGTATATAATAAATAATAAATCATAAGTGATACATGAACGGATACTGAAGTATTTTGGTAAATCTTGCATTATTCTGCAGGTAAACAATCAAAAATAAGAATAAGGCTCAGCCGGATAAGGGGTAAACCCAGAATTATTACGTAAATTTCTATGAATTTTAGATCGCATCACATCTAAATTGACCTTGTACAAAACAGTTTGGCTCTTGTTCCCCCTTCTTTCTTATTTTCTCATATTATGCAACTTCATTCTGAAACTCTGACACTTAAAACATAAAACATAAAATTGTTTATATTGAAAGTACGTATGAAGTACGAGGGTCCCAAGAATTCATGAACTTTTGCGATAACTCTTACTTGAAACGTCCGATGAAACTGAAAATTACCAGTAATGTGGACTTACCATTTTATTTTATTCTGGTGTGACAACAAAAGCTATTTTCATTACTTGCGAAGGTATGAATTAAAACATAACACTAGTAAATGGGTGTTGGCGCACGCTATTAACGTCGTTTTATAATACGTGAAACGTCATGTCAAAACTGAATCACTTCTTATCAAAGTAGTGTTCTTACAGGCCCTATATACTTGTAACAAAGAAAGAACCTATGTCACAACATATCTCAAAGCATTGTTGATATAGACGTTTGTTATGCATTCATTTAGATATTTGATTTTAAAACCATTTTCCCCAATCTTTTATGTGGATACGCACTATCGTATTTTTTTAACCCGACAATGGGTGAGTTAAGTAAATGTTGTTGTTTTTTTGTTACAAATCGCTATATCTTAACACATTTCAAAATAGGAACTTTTTATTGCTTTGTACGCACAGGAAATAAACATTTGGGTATGGTTTGAATACATTAGTATTACACTACCACTACCTTAATTCATCGAGATAGACCCACCAAAGAAATATGGGATGTCGTTGAAACCGCTTCCAAATCTTTTTTGCTGCCGAGAGTGCATGCATATTTCTTTAAAATCTCGATATCTATCGTTTATTGGCACGACTCATGTTCAAGTCATATCAAACTACATGTATACACTGCTGATTTACTAAAATATATTCGCAGTTTCTGTATCCCACCAGGAGTTCTGATTGACGTCGCCTAAAACGTCTTTTATTCATTTTCGACGCTTCTCGCATGAGTTCTTCCCTACGTGATCTTTTTTTTCCCCCGACATTCTTTAAGTCAATTTCACTTTTTTACCTCTTTTATCCGTAAGAAAAGCGTATGCGCCACAAATAGTTGCGGTCATTCCTTACTTCGAATTCTTTTATGGTCTGTATAAGGCTTATTTCGCGATTCAGACCTAATTATGAACGAATTTTTTGCGCCGAGCGTTTCGTTGACGTCGCCATTTTCACGCCGTTTGACTTGCACTCGGACAAAACAAAACGTCATAACAGCGCACTGCTTAATGTCATTTGTATGAGAATACTCATGCGTGAACTCTAGAATTATCTGCTTTCAGCAATGGTTGTTTTATTTCAAACTCATCATGAAGATTGAAAAAAATGACTTCAAAATTCTACCATGTAAGATTCGTAAGTTATGAATTTGACGTGCGCCGATCACCCCTACCGAGCGTGTCTTTTAAAGCTGTATTTCTCAACATGACCATATCAAAATCGTTAAACCTTTACCAATCTGTTGCAAGTTTACGTGTGTTGTTAACTTTAAGAGTTTTATTTAAATCGGACGCTGGATTTTTGAATAATCGAAAAAGTTCACGGATTTCTGGGACAACCCTCGTATTTCAATTTACTATTTTCAATTTCAGAATGGATATAGAAAACCAGACACACAAACTTCTCATACAGCTAGAAGATACACTGAAGACAGTCTATGTCACCAAACAAACGACTTGTTATGACGTCATCAAATTGGTGGCGGGCGACGAAAGGAAGAACTTCGCTCTGGTAGAAATATCCCACGGTGTTGAAAGAGTCCTAAACAGAAAGAATAAAGTCCTGAAGGTTCTTCGATCTTCAACGTCTGAAGCTACATTCGCTATCAGAAAGACAAACGATTTAAATACGAACGGTCACAAGCTTACTAAAGCGTTTAGGAAACTAAAAGAAATGAGATCATTGGTGAAACAATTCAACGCATCTCAAACGAACAAGAAACTTTCGTTTACACAGCCAAGAGAAAACTTCAACGATTCCGGCACCAAACAGAACTTATACAAAGACAAACTTATCAATTATGAGGCAACCTCGAAAGGCCAGGGTAAAGTAGAGATCATGAAGAGATTCCTACACGACGTCGATTCAGTCATGAACATGTCCTTTACCAACATGGACGACATCGTTCTATCTGTCAGACTACCAGGTGACGGATGTTCTGGTTCCCCAGTTTGTCCAAGAACGCAAGGTGATGGTACCAGCCAAGACGTGTCCTTCTTTACTTCCTTTTGTTCTGGTTCCCCATTATGTCCAAGAACTCTAGGTGACGGAACCAGTAATAGTGAATCCTTCTTTACTTCCGTCAAGGACGACACCACGCGTATACATCTTGAACCAACTAACGACACTTACACACGTGATCTTCAAGAAAACCTCGATACAGCGTTTGTAGAAGACGTAGATAGTGTTATAGATTCTGAGAACGACGTCAGTATTGATGAACTAGAATTGAACGTCATCGAAGAAGAAAGTAAGCCTATTTCCACCTTACCAAACGACGTCATAAAGAGACTTTTCAGTGGCAGTGACTTAACCACGTGTTACGCAGACGACAATGCCATTGAAAGTTTTATGCAGACGATTTTAGAACGAGATACCGATGATGAGGGTGTGAGTTCTATGGACAGTGATGAAGGATCTTGCTAATGATTCATGAATTTATTTTATGTGACCGTTAACGAAAAGGGGTAATCTAAAAACTCCGTAAAAATAATTTTTGGAAAAAGAGTAAGCTCATATGGTGGTCAACCGGAGCTCGCGCTTCATATTTTTCGCTGAAAGATAGATCATTCATTCTAGATTTAGAAAAGCCGTTTGCCAAAAGTTTCGATGATAGTCAGTATGCATAGCTTGACTAGGGTCGACACTTTACGCACATCCCAGATCGCCCATGTACGCCTGACTTATACACATATATGTATATGAAGATGTGGATCATATAAATGTCGCTATTTAACTGTTATTGATATTATTAAAGTATTTAAAAGCATATATGTCTTTCGTATGTTCTAGAGCTAAGTCGTAGTAACGATGTCTGGGGTTAATCACTTTTTCTTATAGAAACGGTAAATAGTTCACCAGTAGTAACCTAGATCAAATCAAGTATTGCTGGCAATACCTACTGGTTAAGCGATTTAAGACAGGGTCCTCGAAGTGGAACTATCGTATATCGTGGATTCAGCGCAAGACTGTAGTAAGTGTATATACAATGTATATACACTTACTACAGTCTTGCACCGAACCCTCGATATGTAAAGTATGCAGAGTTCTCGGTGGACTATATAGACCCAACATTGTTAAAATGACCCCTTCGTCCGAACCAACTGTTGCTTCAGAGGCCCAGTCTCAGCAGCTTTTTGCCCTTCGTCTTATCCAGATAATAAGATAAATTGATAATTCTCAATTTCAATTTGGACCCATCTACAACCTCAAATTTCGAAAAAAAATGAAAAAGTCTATTGTGGTTAGATTTCACAATTCTGGATACGCCCATATTTCATCTTAGTCCTGCCGTGCCGTCGGTATCCTGGGGGGTGGGGGGGGGGTGGGGTGGGGGGGGGGGTGTTCCTTACTTTCACTTCTCGCATGAGAGTTAAAACATCATGAAATTGACATTATGGATGACTTTGAAACAAATGTCGAGTGAAATTGAATGAGTGGGTGAAAAGAGCGAGTTTTGAATGTAATTAATGGAAGGTAATCTAACAATGCCAATTTCGTCCAATTTGAACGGATTTAGCGATTTAGCGATATTCTGTTTCCCCATGTTATTAAAATAAACGTACTGTTCTGTTCATATGTTTTGTGGACCAATCAGACGCTTTAAACCTACATAAGCCTATAAAATTGTGAAATGATTTGATCGGTATGAATGAAATTCCGAAGCGTTTCGAACTATTACGAAGCTATTCGTTTGAATAATTTGATCCATTTGAATTGAATGTTGACCGTCTTGAACGATTTCTAAATGTTGAATGATTTCGGGTCGTTTTTGGTCGATTTGAAGGAGTGTTTGGAATGAATGAATGAATGAATGAATGAATGAATGAATGAATGAATGAATGAATGAATGAATGAATGAATGAATGAATGAATGAATGAATGAATGAATGAATGAATGAATGAATGAATGAATGAATGAATGAATGAATGAATGAATGAATGAATGAATGGAGCGCTGAGTGAATGATCAAGCATGATTTTGATCGAAGTGAGTTCAATTTCACGATGCCTTTATCTGTAACCCAAAGGAGTCATATATATATATAAAAAAAAACAACACCACTTTCTTCATTTTTAAAAAAAATGTCACGTTAACCGACCACTAGGTGACATTGTCAGGGGACTCCCATAAATATTGATCATATGGTTAAATGGTCAGTAAAAGAAGAGTTTTTTAATAGCTTTTTAGTCAAATTTTGAAAGTTTGAAATGCATCAGCCTGTCCACTCATTTACTGACGGTCGATTTACAGTGCTGCCAGTACTTTGAGTCATATAAGAATGTCCACTTCTTCGGATTTTGATTATGGTGAAGAAACTTTTTAATGATGTTGGATTAATTGAATTGGTCGCTTAATACAAGTGGTCGCTCCAGCAATATCGACTGCATCTACTCTGATTTATCTGAAGATAAAAGACAATTAAGCATAACCTAACTTAAGGATTTTTCTTGTATGGGGTTTAATGTCAGTTTCAACATTAATGCAGTTATTTCACGGGGGCTTTTGCACCTACCTATGGTTTCCTCTTTTTGACACCAGTATAACAAAAACACTCCATTTGAGCCACCAGCTGCTCATCCCACTTAGGCTTACTACTTATCAATATACCCATAGAAGGGAGACAAATGACTCGTGTCCCATTGACTTTTGTCAAATTCAAATTCAAACGATAGATAGCCGTGCGGGTGTTCGAACTCACATCCGCATGATTGACAACCGAACGCGTTACCGCTTAGCTAGCCAGGACCGGCTAGATTCTCTTAAAAATAGACACTCTTTGTCAATCGCATTAGACATCGGGAATAATACGGGCGCTGCCATGAAAGCGCGTCATTTTGCACGCGGGTTTATGTGACGTCACATTTACCAAGAGGACTCATTCGGCGCACCACTCGGCCAATCTCACGATCAACCTCGGATGTACATAGACGGACTATTTTTAAAAATTACGGGAAAACCTTGGAAAAACTCGATGACGTCAGTTAAAATGGCGTTAGCCCTCGAAACTGTGAATGAAAACATTCGACGTCGCCAACGCTACTCGTTTAAGTCACTAACGTTAAACCATCGTATCCTAATGTAAATATCTTTAGATTCTTAAATAACGGCTGAATAAATCTTAATTTTTGAGAATGATACGTTAACCTCAAAAATTAAGATTTTTCAACCGCTATTAACAGTAATAGATATAAATCAACAGTGATTGTTTTTCTTACACTGTATCCGCCTAACAAAATGCACGATTTTGTCGTTATCTTCCGATAGGTGACATTTTCAAATACTGAACTATCTGATTGGAGCATTCTGGGTAGTGTTATTCGTGACAACTCGGCCGATTCCGTCGAATTACTTTCAAAATGTTTATTGAAGTTATAGATTCGGTTTTCCCCAAAATCTACATGTACAATGTATATTAGGAAACTGTGTACAGTATAAATAGATCTCAAGTAATCAACGTTTTTTAAAAAAAATATATACTTTCGCAATTCAAAAAATATTTTGTCAATTACTTTAAGGCAAAATTAAGTTTGATTTCCACAAAAATGAAGCTTTAATTGAAATTCTTCATTTACTACTTTTTGGCGATAGAATACGGAGTTATGCGTACGAGGCAGTAATATTTATCCCAATCTGGATAAGTGATACGGTCCCGAAGACAGATCAATCTTCGGAGAATATGACAAGCGCAGACAACGCGGTTTTGTTACATACCCATCCGCCTTACATGCACCGAAGTATGTTGCAGTTTACGGAAATGGCCGAGTGATGTTCCGAATGGATCAACCTTGGATGTACATAGACGGACTATTTTCAAAAATTTCGGGGTGACCTTCGAAACCCTCGATGACGTCAGTTAAAATGGCGTTTGCCCTCGAAACTGTGAAAATATTCGACGTCGCCAACGCTACTCGTTTAGTCACTGACGTGAAACCATCGTATCCTTATATAAATATCTTGAGAATCCTTAATAACGGCTAAGAAAATCTAATTTTTTGAGAAATGTTTCGGAAAAAAAATAATGAATTAGAGTATCGAGTTTCGGGTGCAATTTAAGGGTCAGGGTGCAACACATTAGTGGACCAATTTAGTGATTTTTTTATCTCCCTTTAACAAAAACTAGGTACTTATGTGATTGCGTGTCTTCTAGGAAGTTTCGGACGCCTTAAATCGACAAAAGCGAGTAAAATCGTGGAATTATCTTATCGATTGACGTAACGGCAAAAGTTGACGGTCAATATTGTAACAAATGACGTCCGTTTATATATAACGTAAAGTGGATGATTTTCAAGTAAAATACGACGAAAAGCGACGAAAATAGTTAATATTACTCACTCACTTATAAAATATACAATAAAATGCAATCTAGTCAAAGGAAAAAAGACTACATGTTACAGAAATATGATTTATATCACCTTCAATTTACAATCAATTTGCGAGAGCAGTTCGACGGTAACTATTTAAAGCAAAATCCGAACCGAAACGAAGCTGAATTGTATTCGAATTAAAACCATAAAAGTTTCCAATCAAACAACGGTGTTAAAATTTATAAAGGTTGTATGGATGGAAATTTAACTTTTACACAAGATTTTGACTGGTTTTGTGAACGAGAACTATTTTAGACAATACTTATATACATGTATGTACCTGACGTTCAAACGTCGAAAAAAACGCGTTAGTCGGACAATTTTCAGACGAGCTTTACTATCTATATTTCCGTTAGTTAATGAGATATTGGCAATTGCTTTTAAATTAGCGGAATATATTCTAGACGTATTTTGAAATTGAAGTTAAATTAAGAATATGTTGATGTTTTGTGAAAAAATATGTGCATCAAAAATTTCACCGGTATATTTAGGACGTTTTTACGCGAAGTGAGACAATTTTAAGACTGAGAAAACTCGAAAATAAACTAATTAGATCAAACCGAATTTCGACAAAAATATAATTGCATAAATTCTAGTTCAGATGTATATCCAATATGATTTCTTATTAATATAGTCCGAAGAAAACCCGAATTATTGCCATTTGAAAAAAATGACTATTGAAAAAACGACGTTTTTTAGCAATCTGACGCTGCTGACATTTTTCTTTCGTGGTTGTCATCTTTTGTTTGGACCATCAAATAAGCGTGGGACTTACATAATATTCCATTTGGCGTAATTCACGTAACATGGCAAATTTTCCTGCCTCTAGCGCCATTATTCTTTAAGATATTAAAATTTTAGTGAAACGATCTAGTGTTTTTTGTTACATCTGACGGCGTCATTCTTGTGTTTTGTTTGGGTCTGTTTGCTATTATATTACTTTTCTTTTTTATAAAATCAATTTTAGACAAATAATAACAATCTACTCCCAAAGATATTAAATTTGGGACTAAATTTATATGAGTGAATGCATATTAGTAGCGAATATAATTATTTCAAATGTTTACGTCTCGCCTATTTTGACGTGACCGGAACTTTTGCCGTTACGTCATTACGAAACGTTTTTGAACGATTTCTGGCGTTTTTTTGGGTGATTTGAGTGAGATTTAATTGAGTGAATGGAACGCTGAATGAAGAATTTAGACTGATTTTGTGTGAATGTCAGTTTCAGGATGTTATCAACTGAAGGACTATCCCACCAGATTTAAACTTTGGATCAGATTAGATAAGATACAAAAGTGTGATAAGGTTTTTAGCTTCATAACTCTATGAAATTAGATAAAATATACTGTCTTCATATCTTAAAATGTAATGTAATTAAGCGAAAATATATGTATTTCTTCGTAATGAGACTGAATTCTTATGGGACAACTTTGTGCACAATCTTACGAAATACCTGCGTGCTCTAAATTGTTTAATTTAGAAATAAAACCATTTTTCAGCCAATCAGAATACACGGAAATTGGTGCATACAATTTAACTTAAATTATTTGGGCATGATGAAATATTTTGGCGATGAAATGATTGTGAACGTTATTTTAACCCTTTCCTGTTTTACAAAATTTCGGACCTGTCCAAATTCAAAGGTTTTGCAGACGAAAATTTAAAGTGGATTTAATTTTAAAAATAACCATTCAGTAGGATAGAAAATAGTGTGGAAAAAGAAGAAATTTCTTGTCAGAAGCAATTTTTTCTTTTTTCACAATGTTTTCTCAATCAAAAAATCATAGGCACGAAAAAAGCAGGGATTGAACAGCAAAGGATTAAGCACTTTCTTCTTTATTAGCTTGATCTTTGATTCAAAGAATGCGTGTAGATGTTGTGGATAACCGTTTTTTTTTCATTTGTTTGTTTGAATGGAGTTAAAGCCGCTTTTAATAATCTTTCAGTCATATCGCGGCGACTATAGTATCTAACAATAGATTCCTGGTATTTCTCTTACCAGTAATATCATTACATCCTTTCCTAGCCTCCAGCTCCCATCCTTCGTGAGTCTACGATAATCGACCCATAGGTGTGAGATAGATTATCCAAAAAGATGAGTGCAGCCGTCGAAGATCGAATCTATTGCTTTTCGGTGGAATTTCGAGTAATAATGGTGGATTATCACTTTATAATCTCTCCGAAAAACTATTTCACAGGTTTCGATGAAAGGGTAGATTAACAAGTTGAACCAAACAGAAAAATAATTTGATAATTCATCCTCAAAGAAACTTTTTTTTTTCAACTAAACTAGTGTCAAAATGGTGGACGGACGTTTTGGCCACGGACGTTTTGGCCAGGACGTTTTGGCCAGGACGTTTTGGCCATAATATTTTTCAAAATAGGACCTTTTGGCCAAAAAATATATATGGAGGATTAAGTCATTTTAAGAAATTTTAATCACTATATATTGGTTATTTTAGTCATTTAGATAATAATGTTGACATTTTTTACGATTTTTATGTGTTTAATCACTTAGTAGCACATTTGAAGAAGAAAAAAATTCCCTTTTTGGGACTCCCCCACAATATATTACCATGATAATAAATTAATTGAAAATAATATAAAATGTTAACAATATAAAGTTTACAAAATGCAATATCTGCATATATTTCTTTCAAATATCATATGAAAATATAAGATAAAAACAATATGATTTTTTTAGATAGCAAAAATACCATAGATCATTTCTTTTGGCCAAAATAATTTGACTATATTTATTAAATCAAATTAACTATCATCTAATTACCCAATAAATGAACAAAAGATACATGTAGATCAAAGCAAGTTTGCAAAATTCAATCATCAACATTTAATTGATCATTAAAAACAATTCAATAGGGAATAAGAGATTTTCCCCAATCAAATATTTGGCCAAAAATGTATAATTCTATGAGGAAATTAACTCCATTTCTCACACAATTCTTTTTAATGGTATGATATTTTTATCTTGTAAATACACTTCTTAAGTGGACAAATAGTTTAATGAGAAAAAAACAAATAAAGCAAAAAATTTAATTGTTATATGCATACTTTTTAATACCAATATAATAGAATTTGGCCAAAACGTCCTACTTTGAATAAAAACATTGTGGCCAAACGTCCTGGCCCAAACGTCCTACATTCGTCAAAATAAAAGGTCAATTTTGCCCGAGCGACCATTTTCATCAAGTGACCGTTTTCAAAATTACCTTCTTTAAATCAAAATATCTCAAATAGACAGTGTTGGTCTAAAATTATTGTAAATGAATCCTGTATTGTTAAAACTCAAAGGAATAGATAAACGATACGATACTATACACGATTCTATTGAGTTTTAGCAACATAGAATTATTGAGAAATTTGCAACAGCATAAATATTCAATCAACATTTTATTTATGATTTGTAAGCAAAAAGTACACTAAGCTAACATTTTCTCGATTTCTTTGTGGTCTCATAGGTGGTCGCTT
Organism: Fragum whitleyi; assembly: GCA_948146395.1. NCBI lineage: Eukaryota > Metazoa > Mollusca > Bivalvia > Cardiida > Cardiidae > Fragum > Fragum whitleyi. Next base: position 35,043,204 of record OX411547.1, on the reverse strand, counting down.
AATGCAAGTTTAACTGTAATCTATTTCAGAGACACGTAGGTTCTGTATTTGTGTAAAGAATTACGGTGAGATATCTTTTTTGTTGTTGTTGTTTCGCTTTCTCTGTTTTAAATATGTATCAAATACCTTGGAGGTCGTTTGTTTTGAAGAGACCTTGTTTATTCAGTTTCATGATGAGGATAATAAGAAACAAACCATCTGGGGCGGAGAGAAGAAGTTGGTTTACAACAAGAAGTAGTAGATCTAAAAATTCAGCATGAACACGTTTAAACGAAGCAACACTTTAAAGGTGTTAATTACGAACTGTCGCGTGCCTGTCTCGAACATGGCGGCACGTTTCCGATCATTATCACGTGCCCAATTAGTACTACTTCAATCCTTGATTTCAAATTTAATTAACCGTGAAAAGTGTGGCCTATAAATATGGAAGATTTCGTTTGACTTGGTCACAAATCGACATTTATTCATGCAGAATTGTTCTCGATCTTAGAAACACAAGCTAAACGAAGTTGTTAATTTTATATTTAAAGGGAAGAGTTCTTCATTTAAAAAAGGTAAGTGTTTTTTTTTTCAATTTCAAACTTTCCAATGTGGTATATAAACAATAATCAATCATAAGTCATACATGTACGGGTACTTAAGTATTGTAGGAAATCTTGCAATAACTGCAGAATAGCAATCAAAAACAAGATTGAAGCTCAGTCGGATAAGGGGTAAACCCAGTATAAATGCGTAAATTTTTATGAATTTTAGACCGCATCACATCTAAATTGACCTTGTACAAAACAGTTTGGTTCTTGGTCCCCTTTCTTTCTCATTTTCTCATATAATGCAACTTCATTCTGAATCTATTACATTCTGAAACTTATTTCATGAATTTTTTATATTTAAAGTACTTATGAAGTATTTCAATTTATTATTTTCAATTTCAGAATGGATATAGAAAACCAGAAACACAAACTTCTCCTACAGTTAGAAGACACACTGAAGACAGTCTATGTCACCAAACAAACGACTTGTTATGATGTCATCAAAATGGTGGCGGGCAACGAAAGGAAAAACTTCGCCCTGGTAGAAATATCCCACGGTGTTGAAAGAGTCTTAAACAGAAAAAATAGAGTACTGAAGGTTCTTCGATCTACAACGTCTGAAGCAACATTCGCTATCAGAAAGACAAGCGAGTTAAATACGAACGGTCACAAGCTTACTAAAGCGCTTAGGAAACTAAAAGAAATGAGATCATTGGTGAAACAATTCAACGCATCTCAAACGAACAAGAAACCTTCGTTTACACAGACAAAAGAAAACTTCAACGATTCCGGCACCAAACAGAACAGAACAGAACAGAACAAATCTTTTATTTCACCCAGGTATAACATGTATACAACAAGGGCAATATGAAATAATATTCTAATACATCATTGGTCGTTGCACCCTGTTCCAGAAATAATTCGTCTGTTTTCTTCCAAGCACCTGCCCACGGTATCGAGTGAGGCAAGCACTCGGATGAAAACAGTCTCTGCGCTGCCATGCAGTTGGATGGCAAAACTGGGTTTGCTTAATGGACAGAGTGCAACACATTATATAGGTTCAGATTATTCTCAACTACTTCCAGGTACATCTTTATAAAAGTTTTCAAGGAGTGGGGTTAGAGAAAATAGGGTCAGAATCACAAAGTATTCTATGCATAAGTAAGAAGTACAGTTGTACTTCACAGTCTGTGTGGGGGATAGGGGATATGGTTTATCAAACGTTATTAAATAAGGAATTACATGTAATAACTTATAGGATAGACTTATCAATTGTATCGACTCTGTTTCGAATGCTTAAGCTGTATTTCGAAAACAATGATTTGCTTTTCTAAAATATAACAACTAGAGTATAGCCTAGGCTCTTGTCACTGGTCACAAGCATACCAAGTGATGACAGTCGGTGCCACAGTCGTTATAACGTCAAGGAAAAAAGAAGTATTTTATCATGCGGCAGTGAACAATCTGCGATGAAGCTCAGCGGGAACAATCGTACGTTCAAAGATACATAAAGCTTAACTGAATCGCCGATCATGCGTCACGATGTGTAACCTCGATCGAGCGTAGTCAGCGAATGCGTGCGCATTTCTTTATTATGTCTGGCTGCATAGAGGACAGTTTAGCATTTTACAAGAGAGATCAATATTAAAAAGGTAGGTAGATTATGGTATTAACTGTCTATGTGATGATTTTATTAAACGGTAAATAGCTGCGTTAAAATAAGTAGATTCTTGGATGTTACATTGTTTCCAAGAGTTAAGGGGAAGAGGGGCAATAAAAGGCAAGACACAAAACACAGTAACTACAGCTTATTTGAAATGCAATCTTTGTACGCATAAGCCTTCTCGTGCGATGGCAGTAACTGAGTTAATTTATTCGCTGGTCGCACAAAACTTCGTAACTACAGCTATTCGCAGACTGAGCTACGATATCTTGGTCGTCCACGCGTTACCGATTACAAGATCAGAAAATAAAATGGGGCACTGTGCAGGGGAAAACCCCTACATTTAATTATAGTTCTAGTGTCTTGAAACGTTGTGGGAAAAGAGAGGCATCGGTTTTTCAATTCATATCATCTTTTGAATTGCTGGGTAATGCACTTAACAAATTTAGATAAGTGTTTAAGTTTCACAGGCGATAAAATTATTGAAAATACTTTTCATATTTAGCTCATGTTGTGCAAAATTTTTAAACAGGTAAAGTTCGCGTTTATCATTAAAGAAGCTACATTCGAAAAGATAATGGTTTTCCGAGCCAATTGCGTTATGGTTGCAAAGTGAACATTTTCTGTCGTCCAGGGGCGTACCATCATAACGCCCGGTCTCTATCGGTAGTAGATGGTTTGCCGTTCTGAATTTGAAAAGCTGTAGGTAGTCGCGTTGGTTTAAGTTTATAAGATAATTTTCAAATTGGTGAATTTTTTAAAATTATTATAAATTCTACCTTTGTTCGATTGCTGGAGCTGGTCATGCCATGATTGTTTGAATTGATCAATGAGTATTTGTTTCACACATTTATGTATGTTCGTTTGTTCTATAGAAAACTGATTATCCCATAGATCTGGTCTACCCACAGATATTAGAATTTCTTTAATTTTGTCAATCCATTTAAAATTTCCTTGGGGTATTGATAACATATATTTATATATTTTAAAAGAATATTTCTCGTTTTTCCCCATTAAAATTCGATTCCAGAACGAGATCATTCGAGTCTTTATTTCAATACTGATCGGATATCTACCTAGTTCACCGTAGAGGAAATTAAGTGGGGTAGATTTGCGACTTTTTGTTATTTTTCTAAGAAAGTTAGTATGTACTTTTTCGATGATTTCTAAATTTTCATATCCGAATATCTCTGATCCATACGTAAGAATGGGTAATACGGTATGATCGAATAGTTTTAATATCAGATCGAGGGGCAAATCTGAGTTATTGGTTTTTGTGTAAAGGAAATGCATTGCTTTATTTGCTTGTTCTACTATATGCTTTCGGGCTTGTAGGAATGAGCCATTGTTACTAAACGTTATTCCAAGATAGAGGTAATTTGAAACTATTTCGAGGACATTTTCTCCAAGTTTAAAGGTAAAATTATTGGTACGTCTTGCACCGAAAACTAATACTTTGGTTTTTTTAGCGTTAACCTTGAGGTGCCAATTAATACAATAATCATTAAAAATATTTAAGCTATTTTGAAAATCAGTTTCGTTGTCCGATAAAATAACAGTATCATCTGCGTAAAGCAAAATTAATAGTTTAAGTCACACTGTATTATCAACAGTTTCATTAAGCTTTACACCGACGGCACCGTTAGATCTCATATTGTTTTCTAGGTCGTTGAGGAAAAGGGAGAAAAGAACTGGTGACAGGTTTTCTCCGGCCTTGTCTAACTCCCATTTCCGAGACAAAACTTGATGAAAAATTTCCGTTAAACTTTGTACATGATTTAATGCTATCGTACATATTAGTTAATACTTTTAGAAATTTGCCGTTTATATTATTTTGCAATAACTTGTGCCACAAACCGTTTCTCCATACTTTATCAAAAGCCTGTGAAAAATCCACGAAAGCTGCAAAGATTTTCTTTTTTCCTTTTCTAAGTATTTCAAACAGAGATTGGAGTGTGAAAATGGGATCTAAACAAGAGTATTTTTGTCTAAAACCGGCTTGATTTTCATCAAGGATATTAGAATCATTTAAATACGTCGTTAATCTGTCGTTTAGTATCGATGTAAATAATTTTCCTAGACAGCTAAGGATTGTAATTGGCCTATAATTTGAGGGGTCTTTAGGGTCGCCCTTATTTTTATAAATTGGTATTATAACACCCTCGAGCCATGTCTTTGGTATGAAACCTGTATTAAGAAAGCAATTGAATAGATTAAGATATAAAGGCATTAATAATGATTGTGTAGCTTTAATATACTCATTTAGGATATTATCAAACGGGCTTGGCGATTTAGCATTTTTCAGTTTTAATATACTTCGGCTGATTTCATTTTCAGTGATATCAGAGTTCAAAAGAAAGTTTGAGTTTTCAGTGGGCTCTGGCACAGTCTGGTATCTATTATCTTCTATTGTGCTCCTGTTAATTTCTTGGAAATAATCAAAAAACTCATTTAGTGAGGGTTGTTCTAAGACCTTTTGTTTAGGTTTTAATCTTTTTAAGAAATTCCAATATTTTTTAGGACTTTGCTTACTCATTGCTCTTAAATTTCTTGATTGGGTTTGTTTATGTTTTCGTATGTAGAAGTTCATAGTTTTTTTGTATTCTTTACTGGCAAATTTTAGTTTAATCTTGTTATCTTGGCTTTTGTTCTTGCTGTATTCATCTTTAGCTATATTATATTTTTCTCTTGCTTTGTGACATTTTGGACCAAACCATTCTTTATTTTTTGGAAACCTTTTTAAATATGACTTATTATCTTTTGCAGGGAATGTCAAAGTTGCTGATTTTTGAAAAAGACGTTGAAGTTCGTTTGTTGAATGTTCGATGGTATTTGGAGTTTGAGGGTGCGTATTTAAGTAATCAATAATTTGTTGTAAGTGTGCCGAGTCGATATTGTCACAAAATATTGACTGCATACCGGATATCCAAACCGGCCGTGTATTATTTGATACTGTTGGTTCGTCGTTGCGACGTGGAGCTATACCGGGTAAATCAATTTGCCATGATAATAAGCTGTGGCCGTCAGAGAATAGGTGATCCGTATCTATAATATCAAAGTTAGATAAAAATTTGAAACAATCTGGTGTTGAAATAACATAATCCAATAAGGATTTATCTCTAAATGTGAGTTTTCCTTCGTCTTTATCACAAAACGACCTTCTGTTTAGTATAAAAAGATTATTGTTTTTGCATAAATCTATCAATTTAAAACCGTTTGTATTAATTTTTTTGTCTTTTGATTTTCTTTCCAGGTTGAATGACATATCCTCGAGAATTTTGTATTTGAATAGATTAGACTGGATGTCTTCATCGATTTCAATGACGTCATTTAAAAACAGATCTGGGAGTACATAGTCACGCATGGTTCCTACCCTACTGTTAGTATCACCTGCCAGGTATACATATTTATTCTCTTCACAGTATTGGCTTAACTCGTTTTCAAGGGATAGGAAATGCTCTTCAGTGAAGAATCTAGAGTTTTCGGGGGGAATGTATAGAGTACATAAGAACAAGTTTTCGTCAAGGTTAGTGAAATCATTCGAGATTGATAGCCATAATGCATATTCAGAATCATTTTCTAAAACTTGTACAAATGGATTTATATTTTCCTTAACATAGACATCGATGCCTCCCGATTTCCGTTTATAGAATTGTGATCTATTTTTGGATATAAATGTGTAGTTTTGAATATCGACAATGTCGGTATCATCAATATGAGTTTCACATAGACAGAAAATATCATAACCACTCACCAGTTCCGTAAATTCCGGATAGTTTAGACGTTTTCTAAGTCCATTTACATTTAGACAACCTAATTTCAGTTTATTTACACTTCCTTCTAGGTTACCGCTGGATTCCGAACTAGAGTCTATCCCCCCGTGATCCTAATGGGGGTCAACGTTAGACGAGGGTTGAGAGTGCGTTGTTGACGAGTGAAACGTTGGCGGTGCCGATGGTTTTGGATCCCAGGGACGTCGGAAACTCTGGCTTGATGGACGGATTGGAGATCGTCGAGCTACAGGGGCGTGGCTACGTCCCTTGTATGGATGTGGTGAGGGTGATTGACTCCGTCTAGACCTGTGTTGCCCATTACCGAACGATTTCCTTTGTGGACGTGGTGATTCAATGTTTATATTATTGTTTACGCAAGGATTGTTCACACGAGACTGTTCTCGTGCGTGTTGTTTTGACTGGCCATCAGACTGATCACTGGGGCGTTGTACAGTATGTTGTGATAGCCTGCTCGAGTTCACAAAGAGGTTCCATTCAGGGAATTCGTCTGCTATTGTGCGACCGTTTGAAACCAATCTGGCTGGATAAACAATACTCGTCTTGCCGCTAGGGTTCGATTCTCGCAAACGTTTGTACTCAGGCCACAAACGTTTACGGGCATCAGTGATTTCCCTTGGGAAGTCCCTATTAATACTGTAACTAGACCCTTTTAACTTGTTTGCCCGGGATAAAATGTACTCGGTGTCTCTCAATCCAGAAAATAAACTATAATAGGCCGGATAGAATCACTTTTGAATTTCCCCAGGCGGTGTGCACGGGGAATCTGTGGACAGTTATCTATTTGTAATTGTTCATATAAAAACTGTTCTATCTTTGCCCAACAATTTTCATTCTTTGCCTCAGAAATGCCATTAAAAAGCAAATTATTACGACGGGATCTAGCCTCTATGTCGATAGACTTATATTCAAGTATTTTCAAACGATGATCATAGTCCGAGAGTGAGCATTCTATATTGTATACTTTGTTGTGTAAAGCCGCCGTCATAGCGCAGTTGGTAGCGCGTCGGACTATCAAACTAGAGGTCACGGGTTCGATCCCCGACGGCGGCACTCATTCTTTCCGACTATTTGTCTCTCACCAATGGGTCGATAATCGTAGATCTATGTGAGATAGTAGCTGGAGGCTAGGAAAGGATGTAATGGTAGTACTGGCGTGAGAAATACCAGGAATCCATTGTTAGGTGCTCCAGCCGCCGCGATATAACTGAAATAATGTTGAAAGCGGCGTAAAACCCCATTCAATCAATCAATTGTTGTGTAAAATAAGACTATCCTCTACATTTTTTCCTATGCATCTCATTTGGTTAAACATGACTGTCAATTTATCGTCCGTAGACAGTCTATAATATTCATTGTCAGTGATATTTTCAGAACTCTTACCGCCAGTATTCATTCTTCTCCGTTTTAAAGTTGTAAATCCGTGTCCACTATCATATCCATATTCACTATTATTCATTTCATCATTTTGATTATCATTTGTATCCATCATATTTTCTTGTTCACGATCACTTTGTATTCCTTTGTTATGATTCCCGCCATTCCCGCTATTTAGCGTTTCAAAACGATTGCTCCTAGTAAAATCGTTTCTGTCCGAAATTTGATTATGTTTACCTATTTCAGTTGTAGCACTTTTACTTGCCATTGTTCGGATTGTTTAGATCCCAAAAATAAAGCGTAAATCCCGAACCTTTATGATTTTCTATAATTTTTATTTCCCACTCGAAAAAATTGCGGCCATTACGTTTGACCGGAAGTAGATGAAGTAGATGAATACAAACAGAACTTATACAAAGACAAACTTATCAATCACGAGACAACCTCGAAAGGTCAAGGCCAAACTACACAGGGTAAAGTAGAGATCATGAAGAGATTCCTACACGACGTCGATTCAGTCATGAACATGGCCTTAACCAACATGGACGACATTGTTCCATCTGTCAGACTACCAGGTGACGGATGCTCTGGTTCCCCAGTTTGTCCGAGAACACGGGGTGATGGCACCAGCCAAGACGAGTCCTTCTTTACTTCCTTTTGTTCTGGTTCCCCATTATGTCCAAGAACTCTAGGTGACGGAACCAGTAATGTTAAACCCTCTACTTCCTTCAAGTACGACACCACGTGTATACATCTTGAACCAACTAACGACACTTACACAGGTGATCTACAAGAAAACCTTGATACAGCGTTTGTAGAAGACACGGACAGTGTAATTGACACCGAGAGTGACGTCAGTATTGATGAACTAGAAATGAACATCATTGATGACGCAAGTGACAATGTTTCCACCTTACCAAGCGACGTCATAAAGAGACTTTTCAGTGGCAGTGACTTAACCACGTGTTACGCAGACGACAATGCCATTGAAAGTTTTATGCAGACGATTTTAGAACAAGATAGCGATGATGAAGGTGTGAGTTCTATGGACAGTGATGAAGGATCTTGTTAATTAATTCTGTTTTGAAATAGTGTAAATGTATATATATTTATGACTGGTTACGCGAATAGGACCATCAAGAAATTCCGTAAGAATTGAAATTTTGAAAAAGAGTTTAGCTGCAGTAGAGGTTAACCCCTAGAGGTCGCATTTTATTTTTTTCCATGGAGATTGAATAATCATTCCAGATTTAGAAAACTATCTAGGTGCGAAAGAAGGGTAGCTCCTAGCAAGCTTACTCATTCCGCGCAATCTGACTAGGGTTTACATATTTATTACCAGATGGTCCTTGCCGCCTGACGGGTCAAATATATGAAGTTGTTGATGACATAAATGTCGCTACTTAACTATTATTGATAAATTAAAGTGCAGAAACTCTCAAATATTTTAAGTTTTGTTGTTTAAGGGCTTTTTAAACTTAAAAACTGATTATCCTGTTAGATGATTAAATCGACACCTATGCATGATCAAAGAAGTTACAAAAGGACGGAGCAACGCAAAACTATTGTTAGTGTAAATATAAATTTATGATCACCTATTATAGGTTTGCGTTGACTCAAAGATCTAGAAATTCATTCGAAGGAATCACCCATTTTTTGCGCAACAGTAAAATTTTATTCGACTGAATGTCATTTGAGAGATGGTGTAAGTCTCAATACACTTGTTTAATGATAAAAGCGGCGTAAAACCCCATTCAAACAAACAAATCAATACACTTATTGCTCAATTGTGCAATGAAAAAAAAGCATAAGCTACCGAAGCATATAGGCCTATACTACATGTATCTTAATTTGAATCTTTACATTGTAGCTTATAGTAGCTACAGCTTATTGTATCTGTGATTACCATATCTTGATCATCCTCAAACGTTAACAGATGTGTAAAAGAGACCCAACCCGCCTAAAAGGGCATTTTCGGTTCAATCCTCTTGGCTATATGTATTCTTCCATGCTCGCCTTTTAACCCTATCATGTTCAAAACTTAGATTATAAATTTATTATTTAAAAAAAATACTGTGGAAAAGGAAGAAATTGCTTGTATCAGGCAATTTTTTTCCTGTAATATTTCTAAAACTAAGATATGTGTGGGGACTCTGCAAATGACGACCCTCGGTATTAAAATCTAAAATTCCTAAAAACAGGAAAGCAATTTTTCGATGGCTCAACGCGAAACAGATGTAACTGCCTATAAGTTTATAGGCAGTTACAAGTGTTTCGCGCTGAGCCATCGATTTGTGGATAAAAAAATCATTATCCTGGATACGCCCATTTACATCCTCTCGTTCTTAAGTCATCCCCTGTCTCCAGTAGCCAGGTGTTTATTCCCAAATATAAAATGACTTACGTCGCGAGATTGAAATAAACCCGTTGAAATTTTTTGAAATAATACGGATGTTATTACACTAGTGGAATAACTATGCAAATGAGCTCAGAGCGAATAGCAACGCTATTTTGTAACCGCGAAAATGACGTCATAATGTATATATTATACGGCGTTATAAGTTTCGCGGAATATTGAATCTTTGAATTTCAAGAATTTTTACGATTTTTCCGCAAAAATTCGGGTCATAATATGAAAATAATATAAAATTTGTGTTCATAATATACAGAATGTATTAAACTCGTCATCTAAAAACATATAAAAACTCGGCGCAGCCTCGTTTTTATCTGTTTATAGATAGATGACTCGTTTAATAAATTCGGCATTCCATGATTACTCATTCAATATTTTTTATGAGAATTGAGTGGTGATTCTATGGGAAACACATGTGTGCCAAGTTTCGTGCGAATGCCTTGTGAATTCCAAGAGACATCACAATATGTAAAAGTTTCCGCTCCACAACAACGACAAAAAAACGAAACCAAGGCTATCAGAATACCTCAGAATTTCACTGAAACCATCCGAGCTTACAACTCTAATGACTGAAATACAACTCATGATTTCTGTAATTTCTATGGTAATATCTGCGGTTTTACAGAAAAGTTCGTACAATACATGTATTTCCCTAAGAGCATTCTAAACGGTGTCTGTGGAGTACAGGTAGAGCGTTGACCTCTTGATCAGAAGGCCAAGAGTTCGATTCCCGGGAGTAGCTACTGACCTGTTTCTTTTATTGGCCTGGACATTCGGCGCTAGTTCTAATCGAATTCAAAGACTCTGAATTCGCAGGACCTTCGTGACTATTGTAAACCGGACTTTATTGAACCATGCACAGTATGCACTCTTAATTGGATCAGAGGGAGATAGGAGGGGGTAGCGCCAGTCTAAAATCTTTATTTTTCATCGAAACCCTACGTTATGGGTACTGACGGAATCGTCTCAACGAGACAATTCCAATGAGTACCCGTTGAGAAGCTTCCAGTGAGTACCCACAAAATAGGATTAGTACAAGTATGATTGAAATAATGTAATTTGAAATCAAGAGTATCCCCTCCATCTGTAGCTCTGGTGGTTTGGAGTTTTTAAGAGCATATTTTTTCAAACCCATTCCACGCTCCCTTTGGGTCATTTTGATGGTAATCCCTAACATTATTTGCTTTTACACAAACGAAGTTGAAGATAAGTCCTACAGTCAGTAATATCGTGAAATCGACATAAATCTCAATCAAAGTCATTCTTAATCACTCACTCAACGCTCCATTAATTCATTCCAAACACTCACTCAAATCGATCGAAAACGCTCCGAAATCTTTAGAAAACAATTCGAAATCGCCCAAGACGAACAACATTTAATTCCAAATCAATCAAATTATTCTACGTTTTTATTGGCTGGTGTGGATTTGAACGTGTTTTCTTGGTCCATGAAGACACTCAAACAGAAAAGCATGCATATTTCATTAAAAGGGAGGTATTAAGTATACCTAATTTTGTTTATTTTGAACAAAATAACTAAGCAATATTGGAATACCTCCCTTTAGAATCATCCAAAACACGCTCCACACACTCATTCAATTTCATTCCAAAATTATCCCTAAATCATTTATCATGCCAATTTTATGATGTTTAAAAGTGTTACATCATTGCGTTGACGTCGCTGTATGCCAGGCCCATAAAAAGAACCGGAACATGTTTGGTACACCGTAAAACAAAAGTTTGAAAAACAGACTGAATCTAGAAGAGATCCAGTCAAGTCAAAACGGCATACCGAAATTATGGTAGTGGACCCGTAATAGTTCCACAACATTTCGGAACTCACGTACTTTCACAATCTTAACCTAGGTTTCCTAAATGAAAAAAAAATAATAATACAACATTAGAAAACTTCGGTTAATATTGTGAAAGTTCATGAACACCGAAACGCTGTGTAAATATTAAGGGTCTAAGCTTCTAGAACGGAAAAGTAGATTCCCAGTTAGAGAGAAAAAATGAATTCCTGTTGCATGCTGACCAGGGTCGATCCATATCTCTCTTTTTTTTTTTTTTTTTTTTTTTTTTTTTCTTATGGGCATTCAGATACGACATATTTGGCGCCAATCAGCGAATCGATACCCATCAGTGATAGGTATCGATTCGTTGATTGGCGCCAAATATGTCGTATCTGAAGCTTAATTCCAACCGTTGATATATCATTTTTTATGTTTTACACTGTAGAATCAGTCGCAAAAAGTGCCATCCACGAAAAAAGATGAAAAGAGATTAATTTAATTTAATAAATTAATCCATTTCGTTATTTCTTAATGCTTATAAAGCTAAAAGTAAAAAGAATTGGAGAAAATGGACCGCTTTAAAACTGGGCACTTTTGCACTACATGTAACAGTTGGATAGGTGGAAGTTTTAATTCTCCCGATCTTTTTAAAGAAATATTCCTTTTTAACTTTTTAGTAGTTATATAAAGCTGAATCGAGAGGAAATGGTTATTTTGGTCAAATCGTATTAATAATCTACTATACTATTATAACACTTCATATACTTTACATGTTAAATTGAACATAAGCAATAGAGATAGTGGAATAAAATTCTTGCTTTTTGTTTGGTAAAACATATCAAAGGTTTGGGTACCTTGGTTATGCATTCTTGTCAAAATTTTATCACCGAGCTCAAAGAAAGCCTACGAAGCTTATCAAGAAGAAAGGGGCTGTATGGAAATATCGGTTCATATTTGTGACCCATCACGCAAAAATGGACCATCTGGGAACTCTGTAAAATGATTATTTGAAAAAAGGATTGGGTCCAGCATTGGTTAACCAGAGGTTGCATTTCAAAAATTCTTTCACTGGAAGGTAGATTGAACATTCTAGATTCAGAAAATAAGCACATTACGAAAAATTTCGACCCTAGGCAGTCTGCGCAAACCGCGCAGTCTGACTAGAACCGACACTTTACGCACTACCCAGATGGTCCCATTTCGCGTGACGGGTCATATTTTTTTACAATAGGGCATACCACTGCTGTCACTGTAACATTCATTTTCAAAAATAAAAAAAATGCTAAGAAAACATTCATTATTGTCTCCGTCTTTATAACTCAACAAATTATATAATACAATCATTTAGTATATCCATCTGTTCGTCTGCTCGAAAGTCGCCCCACGTGACTACAACGACCCCTGGAGCTGGAAATCCGTAGGAAGGATAACCCGGTTCTCCGACGGTGACGTTGATCACCTCCCTTGGTTTCATATTGACCGTTAGACGACTCCACCCTCCTCCTCCACCCGTACCTCCTTCACGCGCCCCGGCTCCGCCCCCAAAGTCTCCAGCTAGAAATGGATAAACATACCGTAAAAGCTCTAACAGCTCAACCCGAGGTACTATTATAATCATTATATTTCAATGAGAAAGGGGTAGGGGTTTATAAGAGGCTTAAGATGTTAATAGGTCAAATTGTCCAAAAGCACCAAATATCAGAAATCTACTGTGACTGCAAAGTCCAGGTCAAAACTAAAGTTTATTTAATGAATGAAAGCTTTTGAGTTAATTAGTTTAATGCTTAAAAATGATTTTTTTATAGTTTTTTCTTTGATTTCTAAGTATACTAATCCTAGATTATTTAATAGGCTTATAAACTTTACTCCTACTCTATGGTTAATCATATTCATTCATGAAGAGAAATATATATGATGAAATAGCGTTTTTTGGTGATCTGAGTTTTTTAATGCATTGGAGGGATCGCTTTGTGAGCGATACAGAATGGGGGTTGATTTAGATGAATGCCAGTTTCAGGATGTGACTAACAATAGAATCTTCGTTTAATTCCTCCATGTAGAAACGCTTTCTTAATAATTTCATGACTCGTTGATGGGCGACACAAAAGGTAAACTACAATTTTTAATTAAGAGATGAAAAGAGCATTTACCAATTTCATGGAGAAATGAAATAAAAAAAAACCTAATCACACTGTATGAATACGCAAAGCGGACTCAAATATAAGTGAAAAAAATCAAGATCATAAAACCATAGATTTTACCTTGGATTTACCATGGGACTTGTATCATTCGGAACACCACTCGGCCAATCTCACGATCAACCTCGGATGTACATAGACGGACTATTTTTAAAAATTACGGGAAACCCTTGGAAAACTCGATGACGTCAGTTAAAATGGCGTTAGCCCTCGAAACTTTTAGTGAAAACATTCGACGTCGCCAACGCTACTCGTTTAAGTCACTGACGGCAAACCATCGAATCCTAATATAAATATCTTTAGATTCTTAAATAACGGCTGAAAAAATCTTAATTTTTGAGAATGATTCGTCATTCTCAAAAATTAAGATTTCTCAGCCGTTATTTACTGTAAAAGATATAAATCTACAGTGCTAATTTTCTTACACTGTTTCCGGCTAACAAAACGCACGATTTCGTTACATACCCACCCGCCTTACATACATCCGAGGTATGTTGTAGTTTACGGAAATGGCCGAGTGATGATCTAAATGGACTAGTATGTGTGTAAGCTTACAAAATAGCTGCGTACTCAAACTTATTTTCATTGTAAAATAAAACCAATTTTCAAATATTTTTCATCTGATTCTACTACTTACCACTTGAAAAGATCGGTTCCGTGCCTAGAGGTCCAGCATACCGTTCATCTTTGTCGTCCTCCCTCGTACAGTCGGACGAATATCCCCCTGCCCCACAGAACAGGGACCGTGAGTAGCCTGGACGTCCGTCGGGTCCGGGTCTGAACTCCCCAGCCGTCCCGCCCGTCACGCACGTGCCATTGGACACCTTACCATCGCCACCAGACACGTGACCAAAACCGCCATTTCCACCTGAAATGTATTTTTGTGACCCGTCACGCGAAAGGCCATCTAGGAAGTGTAAATAGTGAAGGTCCTTATCAGACTGCGTGCATAGTTTCTTAAAACTTCTCTTTTCGCACATTTCTCAATCTTAAATAATTCTTCTATGTTCCTATATCATTTACAAAATGCCATTACTAGTCAACCCAAATTTGATCAAATCTCTTTTAAATATGTGACCTGTCAAGCGAAAAGGGGGCATATCAGAACTGCGAAAAGTGTCGTACTGTGTAGAGCCGACAATCTAAATAAGACAAATATTTTTCTGAATCTAGAGAATGATCATTCTTAGTTCTTATATACTAAATTTCGAAGGTATCCAAGTGAAAGTAATTCACAACCCACCACACCTAATTATACGAGTGTGGATCAAAAATACGTGGACTTTTACCATAACTTTGGAATTTCCAGACGGAAATAAATGAATCCCATTTGGTCTACTCCCATTTCGTCTACTGTATTTTTTTTGCAACTAGTCCCATTTCGTCTACTGTCCCAATTTGTCTACTGTCCCAATTCGTCTACTTTCACATTTTGTCTACCCTTTAATTAATAATGATTACCAAAATTTATTGGTTTTGTTAATTCAAAGATAAAATAACACTTTACTTGCCAGATTTAGTTTATTTGGTTATTTTTAAAAAATATAAGACAAAACATGGAAAATTATTCAACATGGAAGAAAATATGTCATAATTAAAAAATAGATATATAATCTTTAAAAAGAAAATGTTTAAAGGCACTATTTTAAGGAAATAAAGGCAATATAATGAATATTTGGACAAAAAAAGACTTCAAAATATCCATGTAACTAGAGCTGCTTGAGCAGCTGATTTGCTCCACAGGCCTGAATCTACTGATTTTATGAATTTTCAGTGACTGAATGAAATATTTGAATAATAAATTAACTTTTATTGCAAGTAAATAAGTGTTATTAAGTGTCCCATGCTGAAATATTTCTGAAAAGAAAAGTTGAAGATTGATGAATGAAAGCTCTGGATGCAATCTGGGGGACTGCCTTGTGGTGTAAAGCTGTTGCAAGTGCACTTCTGTGCAAAGTTTTTACGTGTGTACCGTTGTGCAAAGCCAATGTTTGCACTTTTGTGCAAGTAAACTTGTCTTCAGACAATCCAAGCTTTTGTAAAAAGAAAAGAAATATACAGTATTTTATAGATTCTTTACAGGCAAAAAAAAAAAAAAAATTTAATCTGAAAAAACTGACACTGAACAATTAGATTAAATCAAGTATGTAAAGGTGTGAAAAGGCAAATATACAGATGTCATACAGGTAATTAATCTTCTCAACACCTACCATTCCATCTGCTAGAGAGTATGTAAATGTGTGAAAAATTTCAGCAACAAATACTTTTTTTATAACAATAATGTCCAAAAAGTGTAGAGTTCATAATTTTAGGTAAAAAAGAGGCATAAAAACAATTCAAAACCTTAAAAAAAATAGTAGACGAAACGGGACACTTGCGCAAAACAGGAGTAGACGAAATGGGACTAGTGCAGAAATTAGTAGACAAAATGGGAGTAGACGAAATGGGAGTAGACCAAATGGGATGTTACCAAAATTGGTACACGTTTCAAAACATTAAATGTTGACATAATACTTAATTTGTAAGAGTCTGCTATGACTATGACGTAAAAAGTCCAATATTTGATAGTCCTGGGTAGTAGACTGGTTCTGCTGTCGACTTATGTATGAAGCCGACAGGTATACACCGATTTCTTCGTCCATAGTCTAGAGACCTATCCCTTCGGACTTTTTAGTCTATAAAATTGAAAACGAGGCTCCGGTACGTAAAAAGTTAAAGCGATAATGGCGTTTGTACATTAATCTATGTGTGAGAGATTATATACTGACGAAAAGACTTTAAAGTTATATATAATAACTATGAATGTATACTTTCTTCACGGACATAACCTTAAAAAACAAACTTACGCGAAAGGCAAAATGGCGCCCCCTCCTGACTTGTTGTTTACAAATAATTCATTAGCCAATCAGAAGTGCTAGGTGCGCGTACGTCATCAAATATTGAAAAGCCAATACCGTGTGTCATTATTTTGGTGACTACCTGTCGGCTTTTATGATAGTCGACAGTGGAACCAGTCTACCTGGGTAGGTGCCACCTGCGCAACCCATTTTGTAATGACACTTCCTAGTGGTACTACCCGTAATTTCTCCCTCAATTTGATCCAAACCCTTCCAAACTTCGCTTATTTACGTATTTACCTGTTAGAATGTTTAAAGTTTAAACAATCCATTCGTGTTGTTTTTTTTCGAATTCAAAGTCAGTAGGCAAAGGGCATGCATTATTTTTTTGCACTTCGAAATGACGGCACCGGCGCAGCCATAAACAACCGGGCAATAATTATAAAGTTTAATAAGACCTGTGGAAAACCTAATCGAGATGTTAAAATTACAAAATATGCTAAAAGGTTTTCAAATGAAAGCAGATACCTTCTTTTAAAATGCTTTGAATTCTGAAGGATGACACTCGGAGAATTGAAAACGTTTGATCACTAATTGTCACAGATTAACATCAGTTCAGTATCTTAAAGATACATTATACATTTAACTGCATCATTTTGGATCAAATGGATATGAAAATAGTACTTATCAAATGGATGGGCGCTACAGAGTTGAGTATGTTGAAAAGTGCTGACTTTCAACGGAAGTTGACTGTCAACTTAAGTTATCAATACCTTAGCGTCATATTGACGTTGTTATCGTGCGCCGGTACAAATGATTGCATATTTTAGAATGGTTGCTAGAGGTGATCAATTACATGTAGTTGGATTTCATCCATATTCACATGACAAAAAGAAAAATGCCACAATTTAATTACAGTGCAGTTTTTTTTTTTTTTTTTTTTTTTTTTTTTTTTTGTAAAGCTGTGAAAACAAAATTTCTGTAACGCAAGTCTAAGTAATTTTTTATCCCCCCTCGTAGAGACCAATGAAAATTTCACAAAAAAATCAAAGTGCCACCATAGGAACATTTCTATCAAGTTTGGTCGTAACTGGCCTTTCGCATTAGGAGGACATGTTTAAAGCACTAGCAATAATTTCGATAAGTAAGCTCTGCAATCCCCGAATATTTCCACAGATCAAAATCTTGATCAAATTATGAAAATAGTCATCTAATAAACATATATTTTATTTACACCCAGGGATAACAAGTAAAGAACAAGGGTAATGTCAAGTTTGATTGAATTGTACGCTGATGGTTTTCAATGAATCATTAAACGATTTCTCCAAGTCAGATCTAAAAATGTTCTAGTGCAAGGTGTCATCGGAGGTTCAGTTCATAACGCATATGTTTTTAGAGGACTGACTACTTAGTCAGAATTATGTTTTCTCTATCGTTTGTTTTGCATCATTCTTTTTTTTTATGTAAGGGATGAGAATCGGCTTAAATGTCCGGTTTGGCGTGACTTAGTAGGTTTAAAATTAAGTAGTAGTCATTCATAAATCGTCATCACGTCGGTGTTAATTAGACAACATTTTAAAGGTGTTAATTACGAACTGTCGCGTGCCTGTCTAGAACACGGCGGCACGTTTCCGATCATTATCACGTGCCCAATTAGTACTGCTTAAAGTGTTTAATTGCGCGATTATTCATGCATGAAAAGTGTGTCCTATAAGTATCGAAGATGTCGTAGGCAACGATCACAAATCGATTTTATCTTCACACAATTGCATACAGCTTGAAAATAACATTTATCCGAAGCCAAATATTTGTATAGAAAAAAAAAAAAGGAAAACGTCTCTATTAAACAAGTGAGTAAACGTATTATATTTTGAAAGTGATCCATTAGGGGATTGCGACAAGTAAAAGTTGATTTGATTGGTTGCAATTTTACAAAAATACACTATCAAGTTTTACTTCTAGAACAGCATGATGTGTAGACACAATATCCGAAATGTATTCTGATGTACAAAATTGTCGGTAGGAAACCAAGGCTCTTTTACTACAACTATTGTTACGCAGTTCTATTTTTGAAGACTAGCTTTGTGTTTCATAGAGAATAATGTGTTAGTGTCTTGAAATACCAATGTTACCTGGTCGAGATTGGGAGACTTCATCATGGCGAGGCTTTGCCGAGTCTTTATAAATTCTCGTAGCCTAGACCTAGACTTTAAAAATCAAAGACATTTAGGTGAAATGTATGCACTTTGTTTCTAAAAGTAGACTGTCTGAAATCATTCTATGTTATCAGACACTAGATAAAATCCAGCATGTTCTGTATAACTGTAACTCAATTTACCGCAGATATCAGTATTTCAAGTACTTAGTTTCATGTCTTTCAAATTTGGATTCCATAGACCAAAGTATTTAATTTAATTTATTTCTAATTTCAGATATGGACAACCAGACACACAAACTTCTCATACAGTTAGAAGACACACTGAAGGCAGTCTACATCACCAAACAAACGACATGTTATGACGTCATCAAAACGGTCATGGGCGACGAAAGGAAGAGCTACGCCCTGGTAGAAATATCCCACGGTGTTGAAAGAATCTTAAACAGAAAGAATAGAGTACTGAAGGTTCTTCGATCTAGAACGTCTGAATCTACACTCCATATCAGAAAGATCAACGATCCAAGTACAAAAGAACACAAAATTACTAAAGCGTTTAGAAAACTAAAAGAAATGAAAACAATGGTAAAACAATTCAACACATCTCAGGCGATCAAGAAACCTTCGTCTACCCAGGCCAGAGAAAACTTTAACGATTCCGACCCAAAACAGAATATGTACAAAGACAAAGTTATCAACCACCAGACAACATCGAAGGGTGAAGGTCAAATTACACATGGTAAAGTAGAGATCATGAAGAGATTCCTACACGACGTCGATTCAGTCATGAATATGTCCAAAAGTGACATCGTTCCATCTGTAAGACTACCAGGTGACGGGTGTTCTGGTACCCCGGTTTTTCCAAGAACGCGAGGTGATGGTACCAGCAATGGCGAGTCCTTCTCTACTTCCATTTGTTCCGGTTCCCCAAGTTGTCCAAGAACTCTAGGTGACGGAACCAGCAATAGTGAATCCTTCTTCACTTCCTTCAAGTACGATACCACTTGTATTCATCTTGAACCAATTAACAACACTAACACACGCGCTCTACAAGAAAACCTCGATACAGCGTTTGTAGAAGACGTAGATAGTGTTATAGACTCAGAGAATGACGTGAGTATTGATGAACTAGAAATGAACATCATCGATGAAGATACTAAGCCTGTTTCCACCTTACCAAATGACGTCATAAAGAGACTTTTCAGTGGCAGTGACTTAACCACGTGTTACGCAGACGACAATGCCATTGAGAGTTTTATGCAGACGATTTTAGAACAAGATAGCGATGATGAGGGCGTGAGTTCTATGGGCAGTGATGAAGGATCTTGTTGATTAATTATGATCCAACCAATTGTATAGATTGAGATACAGATAAAGGGTTGGTGTTTTTGTGGGGAAAGGGGGGAGGGGGGTCAAGATTCAAATATCTTAAAAGAAAAACGTGTATGGACAATATGTTGTGGGTTCTCTTCGGAATTTTTTCGACGAAAGGTTTCCAACTAGTACTTACAACATAGAATTTCATTGAGAAAATAAAGGTTTTAGACTGACGCTACCCCCATCCCCAACATTTACTAGCTTACTAGTTTCTCTATCTCTGTGTGGACATTTCTATCCTTTTTTAATAAATGTCGCTATTTTGTTGTTATTGATATCATTAAAATACTAAAAGCAAACAAGTTTTCTTCGCATGGTTTCGAGGTTTACTCGGTTTTTCTTCCTTCCTATGTATTCACCTACAATATACATTCCCTCTTAATAGCCCTTACAGGGACTTAGCATTCGGGGACTTAAAGGGAGGTTCCCTTTAAAACCCGGAAGGCTAAGTCCCTGTAGTTATATACTTGAGAAAATATTGAGCAAAAAGAAGAAATTGCTTACAACAATCGATTTCTCACTTTTCCACAATCATTTCTTAAATATAGTATGGTTTCTTTACAAATTGCACCCTATTTTAATCGTCACATGTAACCTCTTTCAATCGGACTGTATAAAATCTAGAAAAAAACACTCGGGAAAAGTTTTAACCATATACAGTAATAATTGTGGATACGTTGCAACGATCTACCTCTTGTTCTAAGCCCTCCTCTGCCACCGGTAGCCAGAAGTTTGTCCCCAAACCTGCTGGTTCCTCCGTCCCCTGCCTTCCCTTCTCTAACTATGGCGGGATTTTCGGAATCGAAACCCCCTCCGCCGCCCCCGACACAGATCACGTGGACTTTGTTCACTTCCGGATGACTGAAGTACACGCCGGATTTCCGGTACACTTTATACCCTCTTTCGACTGTACCACATATTTCGTAATCTGTTAAAACATGAAGAGGGTATTTGTTGATTTCATCGAGGTATGAAACATAGACCTAATCACACTGTATGAATTCGCGAAGCTGATTCATTCATGAGTCTGATAAGGTTTTTTGTTTCATACCTCAATCAAATCAACAGCTTTTCTCTTCATCTCTGCTCACATAATGAAACAAAACTAAATTTTTCACAATGTGACAGATTTCTAACAAAGGTGGCGTGTTCTATATAAATATTTTATATACACGCAAATGCATTTATGTTAACTATAGACAAGGTATAGGCGTAAATAGGACTTTGAAATTTATACGCAATCAGATGGTGACCAACATAGAATATATAAGATAAAGGCGATATATAGACTGTGACAAAATTTGAACATCCTCCGTCCGCTTCCCTTTTTCTATAATTTAAGCGTTGAATAATCAAAACATCGTAGCTACAGCTTCAATAAGCTGTAGTTTCGATGTTATGATCATTCAGCAACATTTTTTTCGAAAGAGGATATATTCGTATCACGCAATTGCGTAATGTGCGTAATGGGAGCCACGCCCTTGCAAGGTTTCATTCATTGAAAATAATCGAGGTCATCACTGATGTGACCATTCGTTTCCTTAATGTCAGGGGAGACTGAAAAAAATGTTAAAACTGTCTTGATTTCTTTTTCTTGCGTTGATTTCTAGATGTTCCTACGAACTTGCATCAGTTAGCTTTGCTAGTCCTGGCTACTCTCTCGCAGACTCGCAAATTTTCGTCCCTTAAAACCAGGTCGGAATTTTTATGTCCGAACCCCCTTTACAGAAATTCTGGATCCATCGTTGTATTTAGTTGATAAGGTAAATATATGGACAGTAATCATCGTATACTCAAGTACACGCGGGTAATGATATCTCGGGTACACGGGTGTTAAACAGTCGATATTGCTCGAGCGACCACCTCTATTAAGGGACCACTGTTATCAAGCGACCATCCGATAAAAAGTCCTTTCACCGTTAGTACTATCTCCAAAATAGGGGACATTCTTAGGCGAAAAATGTTTATCATTAAATTATATGACGATAGAATCCTTATGAATCGTCTCAATGAGACGATTCTAATGGGTTCGAACATCATACGATTAAGGAAGAATTGTGTGACAATCTTTATATGCTTTCATATAACAAGTCTTATTTATCATTTAATATTGTATTAAGCCAACATTGCTTTAAGCGACCGCACTGTTTTATTGGTCCCCTAAGTGGTCGCTTAACGCAAGTTTTACTGTATCTACTCGTCCAATCTCTACCAGGAACAAAACTTTTCGTTTTCGGAATAATTTCTTTATCTAGAAGAGTTATTCTACTATCCTATAATTTTTTTTATTGTGACCTCTTCTGAAATAAATCAAATATTTGCTTTATGGGTGTAATTAGATTTTCCTAATCTGTGAGGTGGGTAAAAAAAACCAAAAAACAAAAACTGTGTAAGCTGTGACCCGTCACGCAAAAAGGGGCTATTTGGATAGTGTGTTAAGTGTCGACCCTAATCTGTCTCACTAAGGTTGAAACTTATCCATTTTTTCTAATTTTCGGAATCAATGATTATCAATCTACCTCCATGTGAAAGAATTTTTGAAAATGCGACCTGTAGTCGGCCTGTAGCGTACTAAAACAAATCTCTATTTCAAATATTCATTTTATGGAGTTCAAAGATGTTCACTTTTAGCGTGAAAGGTCACAACTTTTCAGAGGTTTAAAGTAGAAGAATAGTTAAAAAGATGAAATTGCATTAATGTCAAAATTTACAAACAAGCAAAAGAGGGGAAACATTCGAAAAAAAATCTTCTTGTGGCTATCGGACTAAGTTTTTGCATTCTGGTAAGCTTAACATTTTTTCCTTCAATGAAACAATTTTAAGAAGACTACAGTTTTAAAAGTTTCATACTTAAGTAGTCAAATAAAATTATCATGGCTTATAATGAAGAAAGTGTTAACTCCATCATATCAAATACATCGTATTTAGATATGAATAGGCTATTTATTCTAATCTATGGAGGTATGAAACTAAATAATGTTATCAGACTCATGTATAAAAACCGCCTCTCATTTTCATAAAGTTACACAGTGTGAATAGGTTTTTAGTTTGAAATCGAAATAGAAAACGCTTGCTCTCTTCGCTAATGTATGAAATAGTCAGTCATAGAAAAACGGATTTATTAATCACTAGCTCTTGAAGCGCTCCATTCAATACATCCAAAACACACACTCATACCATTTAAAAACGTTCCGAAACTGTTCAAAAATGCTTGAAATAGTAAAAAACGACCTCGGTAACTGCATTTCATCGCGTGTTTTCCTGTTTTCACGTAAAAATCAGCCATTAAAAACGTAAGGTAGGCTTTATTTGTTCGAGTTTATTAAAGTGAATAAAAGGTATCGCTATTACGGTTTTGTCAAATTGGACGAAATTAGCGATATTGTATTACCTCCCTTGAATTTCACTCAAAAGTCACTCATCGCACTCATCATTTTCATTTCAAAATCATTCATCTTGTGAATTTAACGATTTTCTTCACTGTAACTAATGGCATCATTTAAGGTAGTGGACCCATCATAGTTTCTAAACATATCGGAACTCATGAGTTTTCACAATGTTGACCGAGGTTTCTTAATAAAATTATTAGGAATGTGTTAACACTGTTAACTTCATTACTTCTTTACTTTACTTCATTACTACTTTTGTCTAAAATACTATGGATCTACTATCTTAATGTCGTGTTAATTGGCGAATCACAACTGTCCCGCCCCTTGATTTGTGACTAGCGACTCACCGGGCCCATCCTAGGTCATAGTTCAATCCTCGACCCTGCGGCAGGCCTTCTTTTCGACTTTTTGCCTTCCACTCAAGTGGCTCGATAATCATATACCTATGAAGTTAGCAGCTGAGGGCTAGGAAAGAATGCGTTCGTGGAAAGTACCGTTATATAAGAAATATAAGGAAATCATTGCTAATGTGCTCCAGCCTCAGCGACTGACAAAATTAATTGACGGTTGAAAGCAGCTTAAGACTCCATACAAACAGACGAATATTAAAAAACTTTATCTATTAAACTGATAAGGTCACAGACAAAACAAAACCGAATTGACCTGAAAGTCGTAACTACAGTTTATTTGAACTTTACTTATGACGGTTTTCTAGTTTCCATATATGAGGGGGTAAAGCCAGTGCATAAAATAATTTTTAGCAATGAAACGCTTTGCCGAGTACCAACAAAATATCTTGTTTAAGTAAATACTTAAGAAATGTTTAAATTTGAATTCAAAATCGTGACCTCCTCTATCTGCAGCTCTATGGCGGAGGTTATAAATTTTTTCTCGGGCTCAACTGAGAATTTTCTCAATTTTTGAATTTGAATAAATGTATGAAAATCATCAAAGATAATGTTAATAAGTTGTTATGTATAACAACTTATTAATATTATCTTTTATGTGAATACATTAAATTGAGTATTAAAACAGAATTACCGGCTTTAATCTCTTATTGATCTTTGAAGAAAATCTTGGATTGAGGATGAGAAAAGTTTTATAACCTCGAGCCCTGATCTGATGAGCTGTTGGAGGACATCTTCAGCAGCTTATCAGTGAAAGCGCCGCGACGCCGTCCATACATGAAAAAAGCTAGGTTTCACACAAAGGCGTAACCGTTAGGGTGACATTTATACCCACTCCGCAGACCAACATAACTAGATCTATATAGGATAAAGCCGATATGTGGACTTTGACAAAATATTAATGTTCTCTATCCGCATCTTTTCTTATGATTTGAGCGTCGGTGAATAATTAAAACATCGTAACTACAGCTTGGATAAGTTGTAGTTTTGATGTTATGATCCCCAAGTTCTTAAACCCGGAATATTTTTTTTCTAAAGAAGATTTCTTTCTACTATTACGCACTTGCGTAATGTCCGTAATGGTAGTAAAGCCTTTGACGTTATAGATTCTACATGTATAAAAGCTAGGTTACACGGCATTACGTACCCTCCACCCAACAAAATAGTCAAATCGGAGTCCGAAGTTCCGAAAGTCGCCGGGCAATGGGCATCTTATTGCGTACGCTCTAATTTTACCAACATCTACCCTAAGTACTGTCCTTGCAGCATTTACCATATTTGGATTCAAGAATTATTCAAGTATATCTGTAGACTAGGTTACTTTCGCTAGATCTAATGATAAGACGGCAGGCTCCGGGTTTAATCTATCCGAAGTGTTGAGTGTACTTTGATTAATTCTGTTGACATGAGTGACTTCCCTTGATCTATTTATATACTTTCAATTCTTTGTTTGACATGAAAAGAATATATTTTTTCCATACAGAAACCACTATTTGCAATTTCTCTATATAACAAAACAAAAGGCAGGCGTACTTGTGTAGAATAGATGATAAAATTAAATCTGTACAATTTTGTTATATTGGATAAGATTTTTTTACTTATAAATCTCTATTTTGATTCCCATAAGAACAGCTCACAGTGATAGCCGTGATCGTATAGTGGTTAGTACTTCGCGTTGTGGCCGCGACAACCCAGGTTCGAATCCTGGTCACGGCAGTGATTGTCGCTGTCTCGGCACATGTGAGCAGATTTTTTTTAAATTTGGTTTGTTTTGAATGAGGCTTATCCCCGCTTTCAGTTAGATTGCGACATCTAGAGCAACTTATAATTGATTCCTGGGATATCTCAGACCATTACACCCTCTCCTAGCCTCTAGCGCCTATCCCACATAAGTCTACGGTTTTCAACCCTTTGGTTGGAGACAAACAGTCGGAAATCCTGAGTGACGCTGAGATCGAACCCGGGACCTCTAGATCGATACTGTCCGACGCGAAACCAACTGCGAGGGGAGATTAGGCCTACTTTCGTTCCTTTTCAGTGTTTCTTTTTTTTTTTTTTTTTTTTTCAATCATCAAATATTTCAATTTTATATTAACCTTAAAACCACTTTTAACAGCATATCCGATAAATGTAAAAAAATGTTGGGAATGAGGATAATCCTGCCACGCGTTCAGGATCACCAAACGGTGCAAACAGTTTTCCAATTGAACCCTGCTTCGCACGCAAGCGCGCGTGCGAAGCGGGGTTCAATTGGAAAACTGTTTGCACCGTTTGGTGATGAACGCAGGGCTGGTCTGTGATAATATGTGTTTCTGCAACACAACGGATTCGTGAAGATCCAGCATAAATTCATTTCATGGAAAAATGTTTCTGTTTATTTTTTTAGGATTTAAATTTTTCAATGCTCTTTTGTGTTCAAAATGAGGAGCTTTAATTTCAAACGCACAATGAGCTTGTGGCCGAAATAAATTTTTTATCATCGAACCGTTATATAATTGTTGTTTCAAACATCTTCAAGTTAATTTTGAGGATTTCAAACTAGAGGCAATAATAGATATGATATTGACTACAACATTCGAGAAATCCCTTTAAAAGGATCGAACTATTCTTTCGGATTCTTACGGATGCTTTCATGATCTATTTATTTATTTGTCGTAGTTGATGTTGTTGGCCTGAAAACGGTCGTCAATATTATTTCGCGGATATGACTGTTTCAACTTTCCAGTGATTTTCTTTTATTTCAATTTGTTCATATTTTTAAGCCACGAAAGATAATTTGAATGATAAATAGAATAATATGTAAGTATCTGAAAACATCAATGTTATCTGGTCAATAATGCATCTAGTAAATTTTTTTCCTACTTTTACCGATCGCCTAAGTTTTTCAGACAATGATCGATCTATATTTCATTTAAAATTCATAAAATCGCATAACCTGAAAATCTGCTCGAATAAGTGTCCTCACTTAAGGTCATTATGGGCGGGGACTTCATATCCTGTCTGGTGAACGGTGTCGGACGACCCTTATCTTGTAATCGAGCATATGGAAACGCTTATTGAATATATTATTTCTGTTGTGATTTCAATAATACGTATTCATAATTCATATGATATTCAAAACGGAGCTTTTTAATATATGTCAACCAATAGAGGGAGGGCTAAACTGATTTACTGATTCCGATTCTAAAGCTTACTC
Source organism: Fragum whitleyi (assembly GCA_948146395.1). Classification (NCBI taxonomy): domain Eukaryota; kingdom Metazoa; phylum Mollusca; class Bivalvia; order Cardiida; family Cardiidae; genus Fragum; species Fragum whitleyi. The sequence continues at coordinate 35,016,078 of OX411547.1, read as the reverse complement.
GAATCGCACCTTCCTGAACACCCCCTTCAATCCGACTGTAAAAAGACGACAGAGTTGAAATGATTTAGAATCTTACTTCTTGTTATAATGTGAATACTTTTAATTTTAATATCATTCTGCAGTGCCCACTCCAATCCCCTACCTTCACCCCCTGCTGACGGTTCGCTTAAGTTATATCACGTAAATTCTCAGAAATGAACTATAACTATTACTTACTATTGTATAGCATTTCAAGTTTTATACCGTGATGTTTAGGCATAAATGATGTGTTTTATTTATACCTATTTTTCATTTTCGCCTGCATCATCTTTACATTAAGACTAGGTCTAGAGGTAAAGGAAAACAAACGAGGAAGGATTTATTTTTTTCCTGGTTTAGTTCATACTAATAATTTCTTAAGTTCGGAAGCAAAGACGACAAAATATTCGACAGTGTAGCTAGGTAGTTAATGAATGATTTCACGGCGTCCATAATTTGGCAGCTAGGTTGACTAGGACTGGCTTTTGAGTATTTCCGGTACCCACAAGGTAAGACCCCATCCGATTTTTGACAATTTCTTTGTTCTATATAAAATTGCCCAACTTTCTGGTGCTGCAGCGCATTCCACAACAATACGTTTATATATTACGTCATTTGCGCTTCATCTACGTTCATTGTTTTATCTTTTGAGACTAAAAAAACTGTTTTTTTTAGGTTTAAGTTTTGGGATATTCAGGCCAGAGTAAAGGAACCGTCTTTTTTCTACCTATGAAAGAGGACAGTTAGTTCGGACACGCCCGCCGTCGCTCATCCATCCTCACGGAAAGGAAATCGTGCACAAAAAAGATCGAGCCAAGTATTATATTAAAGAAGAGTTGCAAAACTAGCAAAGAGTCAAATAAATATGCACGTGGATCACTGTTCTTTACTTCAAAATGCCATTTTCAAGCCGCACTATTTTTTTCTTTAAGCTCTACATTTACCATACAACGACCTCTGGAAGTAAATTCCAGTGAGGTCACTCCACAAATGCCTCTTGGTGATGGTGAGACCCAATTAGCGGATATTCGGGTCGCGACCTAAAGAACGAATTTTAATTTACGGTCAAAGGCCTATACCATTCTATCATCGGCAGGCAGTCAGGTACAGTTTATTTACCGAGTTGTCAGTTAACTTTTAAATGGGGTCGATCAGTTTAAAAAACTACTAAATTAAGTATTCAAGCCCTCCCCATATTATCTGTCTCTTGTTCTCTGTCTCTATCTCAGTCCTTCCCCCCTCTCTCTCCCTCCCTCTCTCTCTCTCTCTCTCTCTCCCTCCCTCTCTCTCTCTCTCTCTCTCTCTCTCTCTCTCTCTCTCTCTCTCTCTCTCTCTCTCTCTTTCCCTCTCATTCTCTCTCTCTCTCTTTCTCCTTCCCCCCCCCTCTCTCTCTCACTCGATCGATCGATCACGCTGTGGTGACGTGTACCCAACTGCGTTTTACGTACAGATCGCTATTCATGCTAAACCTACCTAGTTTACACTGAGGGATATCAGACCACTGCCCGTTTCTACACGTCATCTCACCCTCCCGTATCGCCTTCCCGCCAAGATCACGTGTGACGTAATGCAAGGGATAACAACTAAACTTCAATCTGTATCCATGCGGAACTATCCGCCCAGCTTGGTTATTTAGAATGTCAGTATTAGCCATTTCCGGTATTGTACACAATCCTGGAACGATGTCGGTCAGAAAAATAGAAAAAAAATCGTGTCAAGTTTTGTTGAAATTGGCCGACTTGGAAAATTGGTCCTGCCCTGACACTTGCATATTTGGGAAACAAATGAAATTTCATAAACGACTTTTGAGAAGGATCACAAAGTGGAATTTTATTTTATTACATCAATCTATTTATTAATTAATCAATTCATAAACGACTTTTGAGAAGGGTCACCAAGTGGAATTTAATTTTATTTCATCAATCTATTTATCAATCAATGAATCAATTAATCAATTTATCAATCGATGTTTATCAATTGTTTAATAAAATAAAAAAGGCTTTTAATTTTTGTTATTATGTTTTAGTGATATGTTTTTTTAAGGGCATTTTTTGCTTAAATATAGAAATTTACAGTGTTTTTAAAAAGTGTTTAAACTATTCTATGTGGAATAATTTTGTTATACCTGATATAGATTGTCCTTTTTCAAGGTCAATATGACTGAGCTTTGCATCGTCTCTACAAATGGCCCTCTCACCGTAAGGTAAACATATCCCGGTACAGTTTGACGATTTACACGGAGAGTCTGAAAGTATATACCGTATTTTCCCTAATAGAAGCCCCCCTACAGTTTTGCTGAGAAACCCCACTACAAATGTCTAAATTTTAAGAACTTGTTTAGACTTTTCTAATTTGGTGTGAATTTCCCCTAAACAATCATTTATATGATCTTTTAGAGGAAATTTTAATATGATTGTTAAGAGGAAATTTACCTCAATTTAAAGGGGAAAAGGCCATAAAAGACATGAATTTAATGATTTTTTTAATCAGAAAATGCATACTAAATAAAAGCCCTCCTGACCATGCAATGTATAGCTCCTGGGAGCGTTTATTAGGAGAAATACGGGGGAAGCCTTTTTTCGGCAGATATATAGGTATTCGATCAAAATCAGAGAGGGGGTGATACATTTTTAAAAAAAATCATGATTCATTCGCTTAAATCCTTGGAGGGTATTCATTAAAATCAACCTGAGAGACGCCTCAAATGAATACCAGAAACAAAGGTGTTGTTGTATTATTGTCGAAATATTGAGAATTTAAGTTCACACCTATTTTTTTTTTTTTTTTTTTTATCGCAAATGAATTTATAATTAGAGGGTATATTCATCAAAAATTAAAGTTTGAAGTGAGGTGAAATGAGATCTACATCCAATAGATCTTTGATAGCTTCTTCCAGAGTTTGAGCGGTTGCATTCAATAAAGCAGTATTATTTGATAAACTTGGTCACTAAAAGTTCTTTACCATCAATGGTAAAGCCATTGAGCTGGCTAGCACCTTTAGAATGGTGAGAGTCGCCGAGATCATATAACTTTTTGTATTCAAATATTTCACTCTAATTTCATTTTGAGAATTAATAGCCATTCTCTGTAAGCATTTACACTTATACACTGTGAGTGTGGCACGCCATGTCTCGGATTTACTTGATTATCAGACCTTATTGCCCTCATGAGAAAATAATAGTTTTTGTGTCAATTTGTTTTGAGGTTGCCATGGAAACCAATCTAAAAATTTATTGATAAAAAATGGCAAATATAAGCATGAAAATAGGCATTTTTCGAGCATTGTTTTCTTGTTAATTTCATGGATTACAAAAAATAATCTTTCGCTTATAAATTGTTTTATCCTTACTCAATCATTTGCACTTTTTAAAATTATTTCAATTATTTGTTATATTAGATGCTTTACCAAATTTAGGTGGGTGGGGTAAGACATTTTTGGAAAATGTCAAATTTTGACAATTTCTTGAAGCATTTTTGAAAAAATGCAGCTAGTTTGAAATTATGTGTACCTACTAAAGAATAAATCAACCATCCCTCCATAATAAAAAAGAAAAAAAATATTGGGATTTTGTCTGTAAAGGTGGTTACTATGGTAACCAGACAGGCACCGTCAAGTTAAAATTTTAGTATTTTTCTATGTAATTTCTTCATAAAAACATATTATATGCTCAATATAACTGTATTTTTTGATATTCATGTTTGGTAGGTATATAGATTTCATCAATGATAGTCAGCCAGAAGTCTTTCACTTAAGGTCAAGGTCATTTGTTAACCATTTTTGCACAATTTTTTGAAAAAGAGATAAAAAAACCAGTCAAGATAAACTTTTTCACCTGTCAAAAAGGAAGATAGGCATCAGAGAAATAGATAATTGTCATATTTTTGTTACAAGATAACTAATATAGTGTTTTGGATACTATATTAATTTGTAATTTTCACTACCTAGATGTATTTCAAGTGTTGAGTTAGAAAACAATCCCATCCGATGGAAATCCCCTGCATGTGAAACCACATAAATAAATCATATTCTTATTTATAATGATTCTTTGGCCCTCCTTATACTTTGAACATGGTTTGAGCCTTGTAAATGTCTTGAATTAACACAGTGAGCTTTTTTATGCTGCATATGGTTAACAAATTTTTCATGGTACCCAGTTCTTTTCTTATTTAATTTTGAATGTATGTAAAACAACAAAATCAAGGAATGTCCCTTTTCTTGTAGTTTCAGCTTAAAATAGCTTATTTTTTCCTAAAATAAATAACATTAATAAGTTTGCATTTTTAAATTAGCTAAATTATTAACAGATTGAATTAAAAAAATTGCGAAATATTGACTGCACATTTTGTTATTTCTATCCGCCATTTTGGATTGTTGCTATGGGATCAAAGGGAAGTAACTCTAAAATAGACTACAAGACTAAATTTAAGAAATTACACCATTTTTTCAAATTATAATTCTAAAATAATAACACATGAAAACTATATATTCTGGTTATTAAATGAATATTTATAAATTTATCTTTCAATTAATATGGACATGTACTGTAAAATCTTCTGCATTGAATTATTGTAACCTCCTGAAAACAGGGATAGTTCATGTATTTTATGGCCATGTTTATGAGTATGTAATTTTCAATCGAGAATTGTGAAAAATTTAGGGTATGTACCCCATGGGATTTTTAATGTTTTGATAACTAGAACACCTAATCTATTTGCTTTAAACAATTTTTTTCCCCATATGTGCTGCAAAAATCTGAAATTTGGATCTGAAATTTGGCATTTTTGCAAAATTCTGACTTTCTATGGCCTGTTTCTATGGCAACATAGCACCCATTTCCGAATGAGTGATATATTTTGTAATGATCTTATATGGGGATCAACTTGTGCAAGTTTGAACGAAATCTGTTCTTATGCGTGCCAAAAAAGTGTAAGTGCTTACAGAGAATGGCTATTAAGCTGTAATTATGCACAGCTTAGATTTAATGACAGCTCACCGTAAGTATCTTTCATAGTGTTCAGAAAAAGTCCCGCGGGTTTCATCAGTATACGGGCTGGACCGATTTGTTCTATTCTTCGCGAACCGTGGAGCCGCATCCTGTCAAGATGAAACGGAAATGAATATACTTAGCAAAAACATATTTATTACACTCTTCTCGGCTTTTTTTTTAAAGATGTGTGATAGTGACTGTACGTAAGCTTTATTGACATACAGCTATTGGGCTTAGTATAGAGACCACACATACGCAAAATTTTGCGCCACTGTAACGCACTTAGGCTTGCGTTTGTCACCTCCAGTTTTCATTCGTTACTCGTGATGAGCTACCCAAGTTCATTTCGACTGATGTTCGTTACGCGATCACACTGACACCTAAACAATGTTTGCATTTTTCATAGAGACGGATATGGCATGGCCATTAGAACTGGCAAAGTTAGAGTGACGGTTTGCTTAGACTTGTACATCCGTTAATCATGTAACCATTCAGTTTGGCTGCTCGAGTAGAACAATTAACAATTAGACAAGTCGATATAGAATTGCCGTTTCCGTTTGACCCCAACTCTTTAAGATAGGGGACTCGTAATAGTTCTACAAGGTTTCGAGAGCAATGGAATTTAACAGTGTTAACCGATGTTTTATAATGTATTAATTAGGAAACCTTGGTTAACATTGTTAAAGATCGTGAGTTCCGTTGCAACGCCATTTACTATTTAGCACTACCTTAATCAAGTTTTCGGTTGTAACTTCTTTCAATTTAGACCAGTCTAAAAGTTGGCTATATAGGTTGAAATATGAATGCATGTAACAAATCTTTACCTGAAAATTGCCCTAGTTGTAGAGTTAGTCCAGTATATTCGATGGTGATTCTGGTCAATAGTCAGATCTCTGACCTCGGAATGTTTGAGAGCAAGAAACACGGTCGAGTTTTCACCGTTCAGATCGCACTGACGGACAACCAAACGTCCACTGTCAACCAGCATGTCCGTGTAATATACATCTGAAATTTACTAGATACTAGCATAATTCTACCACAGGTAGAGCTCATGTAGGACCTGTCTCGAGATTTTGTTCGGCACTAACTGATCATAACCAAGTGTAGAATTGAAAGGTTATGTAAAGAGCCTTGGCGGCTTGATTGCTTCTTTATTCTAGACTATGATAGGCAGAAATCAGCTTAATTCTGGACTATGGATCAGTTTAAAATCAGTTTAAATCTAGTAGCAGATTCTTTTTCTCATATAAACACCTGTCCGCCATTGTACGTTACAACATATATTTGGTACGTTCAGATTAAAAAATGACGGGATAACGTGCGTTAGATGACGTTGTGATGACGTCATGGTCTTACACATGGGTGAATGAGCGAGACTGTGGTTACAGAAAGTTAAATACCCCCCTTTTTAATTAAAAAAAAATGCCGGTATCTTTTTTATGTTTACCCCCCCCCCCTTTTTTTAGACATGTGGAAATGGGGAAAATGCGTTTTTAGAGGCATTGTTTGGAGAATAATCTGTGAACTCGGAGATAATCTGGCTCCCGGTATATATATCATATGGAAGGTTCAGCGCAAGAATGCATCATGTGTCTATACATTGTAAAGACACTTAGAACAGCCTTGTGCCGAACCATCGATACGTAGATCTTCTCTTGGGGACGTAAAATTACATATTTGGTGCGTGACGGTACGTACGTTCTCTAATCGTGGCTACAGCAGTCGCTTTGAGTCCACCAATCAGTTCTTCAAGAATATTTCCGTTCAAATCTAATCTGTATAAGTTACCCTGTTCTATCATAAACACGTAACTGAAACAAAAACATGTCTAAATTTTATGACGAAGAAAACAATTATTTCATATATCAGTTTTCTTAAATTTTCAGCCTTATAGAAATATGGATATTAAACTTTAATATCCCCGACGTCGGCACTCATTATTTCCGACTATTTGTCTTCCACCAATGGGTTGATAATCGTTGACCTATGTGGAATAGCAGCTGGATGCAAGAAAAGGATGTAATGGTGGTACTGGTGCGAGAAATACCAGGAATCTATTGTTAGGTGCTCCAACCACCGCGATATAACTGAAAGATTTTTGAAAGCGGCGTAAAACCCTATTCAAACAAACAAATCCAAACTTTAATACACGTATCTATGAAAAATGAATTTTCTAGATAAAACCCCATATAGGTAGTTTTTGCCCGGTGAGCCGTGAAATCTACTTTTAACGGTTGAATTCTCATGCTATTCTTTCAAAATAGATAAACAGTTTTGAACAATAGCTAAAATAATACAAATTACCTTTCAAATCAAACTTATTGCTTGTCTAAGATCGTAAGGCTTACTCATTCATGTACTTTCAAAGTTGAAAAGGAGGTATCACGTTCAATGCTTATCACATGCTTTTTTAAATATACTCGATATACCTATGGCAATCGACTCAACGCCTACGTCAGAGCCCAGTTTTGAAAATAGACCTATAGTCGGAGACACACGTTAGGATCCAATCGAACTATTCGGTGAAGATCCAATCGAGCTATTCCGAAAGTTATCATGAAAAGTTATCACTGTATGTTCCTGTCCCCTAACTGCACCTTTATCCCGGTGACGAAATCATATATGTGACCCGTCACGCGAAAAGGGACCCTCCGGGAATTCAGTAAAATGAATAATTGAAAAAGAGATTTGATCCAGCAAAGGTCAACCAGAATCCGCATTTCAAAAATTCTTTCAATGGAAGGTAAATTGATCATTCTAGGGTCAGAAAATGAGCACGGTGCATAAAAAATTCGACCCTAGTCAGTCTGCGCAATCCGACACTTTACTTACCACCCTTTTCGCGTGACGAAATCCTACATGTTAAAGGGTTTTTAATCATTGTAAACATACGTTCTACCAACAAAGAAAATTGTACAATTAATCTTCTCTCGCTTTTCTATTCTGATATTATTTATGATAGAGTCATAATTTATTCCAGAAAAATATAGAACCCGGGGAGTAATTAAAAAATGGAACTCCGGGTAGATTTGTAGAGCAGGTTTGACTGAGCAGAACAACCGAATGTCGCATTTCAAACAAGTATTTTACTAGAAAATAGAAAAGTCATTCCAGATTCCGAAGTCGAAAAGGGCATAAAGTTTCGCATCTAGCCTAGACTATGGTCGACATTTTACGCTCGACACAGATTTCGCATGGAGGACTTTATACTGAGTTCCAGAAGAAAGTGAATCAAATCAGAATTCGTAAGGATTCTACAAAATGTATTCAAATAAACAGCTTTTATCTTATAACTATACAAATGTCCGTTTGATGACATCCCGTATGATATTTTTTTTATGAAATCACATTGTTATTTTTAGAACAATGATATAAAACAGTTATTTTTAGAAACTTGCATTCAAGTTTGAAGCATCGACGAAACCAAGACAAACAGATGTTATAAGATAAATATAATACGTGCTTAGTGTATTGTATGAAAAAAAAACCATCTAACTCTGTTGTAAGAATTGATAATTGTCTCGGCAGAGCCTCGACAATTATCAATTCTTCCAACATCGTTATTTTTTTTTCATACAAAACACTAAGTATGTATTATATACATTGTGTTGAGATTTAACCCCATAGAGCTTCTGCTCTAAAGAGAGCAATGCGCTTATATGGCACTGCAGAGTCTTTTGACTTTCATAGCATTTCCAAACAAAAGTTTAAGGCCAGTAACGGCATAACAAACTGTGCAATAGTGATTTGTAATGCCCCATGTTCTTTAAACGGGTATACAAAATCGGAAAGATTACATTTCCGTAAGAACATGAAGATTAATTTAACAATTTGACTGTTTTCTTTACACATAGCTAATTATTGTATGAAAACTACATTGCTTGGTGTACACTTGTTATTCAGAAATGGTTTTATATATGTGTAAAGAATAAGAAGTTCGAGTTATAAGAAAGCACACTTTCTTTTGGAACTAAGTATATATGAGAGATAAAATAATTTAACACTAACTGTCGAAAAAGTTTCCATCTATCCACCGGCAACGTTCAACGATATATTTCTCGTGCACACTTTCTTTTTGAACTGAGAAAAAATATGAAAGATAAGATAATGTAACATTTGCTGTTGTAAATAAAAGCTTTAACTCACCTTCCAGCAATGTTCAAAGATTGACTTCTCGTATCATTTAACCTCGAATTTTCTGCTACAGTCCTCGTTTCGTTCAATTCTACACTTCTAGTTGGTTTTAAAGTTATATTCCCGCTTAGATTTAATGATATGCTCCTCGTATCGCCCAGTGATTTACTCAGAAGGCATAGTTGACGCCCAGTGTCGACATTATAAACACACAGACTGTTGGCGTATCTGGTATGTCGTGCCACATAAAACAGCAGGCGAGACCCAGGATCGAACTCGAGACAAACGAAGTCTGAAAGAACCGTACACACATTTTAGGCTAAATCTAGAGAGTTGTTTGAGTTTTAGTTATACAAATCAGCGAAATAAATTCTCGTCATTTCTTCTTGTTGAATACACCTTATACAAAAACGAAGGTTTCATAAACCAGTGTACTTCTATACTAGTAGCTATTTTGTGCTGAAGAATATACAAAACGGTTGATTTTTTTTCAGACGTTACACTTTTCAAACCCGTCAGCTACCTAGTTCTGAATGGTAGACTTCTCATGTGTCCCAATATGACGAAATATTCAAAATAAAAGAACTATTTGAGCCCGTGCGTGAGATTTCCAACAATTTCAAAAGTGCGCATAGCAAAGACTCTGACCAGTCTGTGCATGCGCACAGTCTGTCCAGAGTCTTCGCCACGCGTTCAGTATAAAGATAAGGTCTCAAACTATCTGTAGACCATCGGGTAACTTTATATTTATAGAGTATGGCTATCTACGCTACTCAATGTTTGCACCTCACGAACATTTCAAATTGTTGGAAATGTCACGCACAGGCTCATTTGCTATACTAAGTACACATATGTGTAGTTTACAATGCAATCAAATTTGAATAGATATTCTTTCACTAGGAATATACTTACAGGATTCGGCATCATATATCACAACCTCTTGGCCACCTCCTTCAATATCACTGCGCGAAATAGTGCGAGAAACGAGGTCAGACCAATAAACCTACAAAAACAGATCAATATCCCTGCGCAAAATAGTCCGAGGCATCAAGACCAAATGTATGTGTGATGTTCCGGAATTCATTTCATGGTACATGCAAAGGTAGATATTTAGATAAATAGTGTAAAATTTTGTTGTGGAAAATAGTAACTCACTTGCTCATTAATTTGATTTTTTAAAAACTTACATTTCTTCTTTTATTTAATACTAACCGTTCTATTCTTATGTTGAAAAACACGGATCCTCTGTTTATGCTTAAATAGCCTGAAAGTCAATTCTACTATCCTATTCTATTGATGAAAAATGTATAAGCTTATAGTTGAAGCAATCTCAGCAACTGACGATAAAGCAACTTTTAAAAGAACAAAGAAGGAAATATATACGTTAAGGTCTAACCATTATGCCTTCAAACATAGAGTAGTATCAATGCGCGAAATAAAACGAGACAACAAATAGGGGCAATAGCTGCGAACATGGAGCAATATGACTGCGTTAAAGGTCCACGAAATAAAAGTTGACAGGGGTCCATATAATAGGGGCTAAGGCCAGTTTAAAATCTTTATTTCCGAATGAAACCCTATGTTGTGGGTACTCATCTGAATCGTCTCGATGAGACGTTTCAAATGAGTACCAACAACATAGAAATCACGTTAGGGATGATGAAATTTTAAAATTGAAAACCAAAATACCCCCTCCATCTTTAGCTCTGGTTGATTAACTTAAAACTCAACAGAATTTCAGCAATAAAGTTAAACAATATTTGAGGCAAACAGTAGTTTAGTATTGTTTGTTGCAGACACATTGCATATACTATTCTTTTTATATAATTGTTTAAAGTCCCTCTACATAATAGATTGCTATGGTCGTAATCATTGTTTTAGTCTTTCAACTTTAGTGAGTTAACGCTATATTTTTTGATTTGCTTTAAAGAACGTACCATATTTCTAACTGGGTCGTACGTAATGGCATATGGTTGACGCAAACCTTGTACAGGAATGGCAATAAATCGTCCCTTTAACGCATGTACGTGAAACAGTTTGCCATATCGCTGATCAGCTACGAAGAGAAACGGGTTGAACGGCCTCTCTGAAAACCAAAGAAAGTCTGTTTTAAATGTTGTTTTAACCCTTTCTTGTTTTTACAAAATTTTGACCCGTCCAAATTCAAAGGTTTTCCAGACGAAAATTTAAAGTGCATTTAATTTGAAAAATAACTATTCTGTAGGGTAGAAAATAGTGTGCTAAAAGAAGAAATTGCTTGTCGGAAGCAATTTCTTCTTTTTTTCACAACGTTTTCTCAATCATAAAATCACGGGCACGTAAAAAGCAGGGATTAAACAGCAAATGGTTAAGTCAGTATAATAATCGTCTGTCTCGGTGGCTTAATGATATATGCGACATTTTCTTGTGCTGGAGGTCTGGGGTCGAGCCCCCTACGTCGCCGGGGGGGGGGGGGCGTAATAGGCAAAACTTGCACTTGATAGCCAGCCCCAGTTCGCCCAGCTGTAGAATAGGGTAACAACGGGCTTAAACCTCTGCCTCTCTCACGGCCGCGAAAACATCTTGATTGAGTGATCGAAATCGACTCTTGAAGCTTACGATTACGTCGCAATCAAACTAAAATAAGTAAGTATAAATTACAACCGGGTAAATTGGGACACTATCTATAAGAAATACATGTAAGCTGAAAAGAAATATAAGAAAAATAGAAAAGATTTTTTACATGATTATAATCCTTTCCTTGCAATGCTTCGACCCCGTACGCATTTACTTTAATTACGTATTTTCTTGACAAATTGAATCGGCCAGCGCTTATGTGGCAAGTCAATGACGAATTGATCCTTGACTTTTACACATCTTAGTGTCGGCTGAAATATTTCGAAAATCCAGACTATATATATAAGATTTTGTATATCTACCCCTGGTCAAAAAAGTATTTGCAAATATTTGAAAATGGTACCACACCTTACACGTGCAAAGCATCGTTTCTCATGCGTTTTCATCTTGAATGCACCTGGCTGTCCGAAATCGGTCAAGTTCATCAACATTTTATTCAAATCTATCAAATCATTCTATATATGATTTTATTGGCTGGTGTGGATTTTAAATGTCTGATTGGACCATGAAGACACACAAACAGAAAAGTTCGTTTTTTGTTTTTTTTTTGTTTTTTTTTTTTAAGTAAGGTTATAAATATCGCTAATTTTATTCAAAATGATATTGGATTATCCCCCCACCCACCCACCCCACCCACCCCTTTAATTTCACTCGAAACTCGCTTCCCTCTTTCAATTTCATTCCAATATCAATCATCTTGTCAATTTCACCATGTTTTTTAACTGTGTATGTAGTTTTATTGGTTCTGTGAAAGAGTAAAATAAACACATTCTAGACACGTATTTTATCTCGACTACCGAAATGTTCAAGCTACAGATTTATTGCTGATACAATATCGACACTTTGTCCATGGAGGGAGGTATACATTCGGAACAACACTCGGCCATTTCCGTAAACTAGAACAGACTTCGGATGTATGTAAGGCGGATGGGTATGTAACAAAATTATGCATTTTGTTAGGCGGAAACAGTGTAAGAAAAAATAGCACTGTAAATTTATATCTTTTACAGTAAATATCGGCTGCAAAATCTTAATTTTTGAGAATGACGAATCATTCTCAAAATAAGATTTTTCAGTCGTTTTTTTAAGATTCTTAAGATATTTATATAAGGATACGATGGTTTCACGTCAGTGACTTAAAATAGTAGCGTTGGCGATGTTGAATGTTTTCACTCACAGGTTTTCCCGTCTTTTTAAAAAAAAAAAAATAGTCCGTCTGTGTACATCCGAGGTTAGTGGTGAGATTGGCCGAGTGGTGTTCCGAATGGGAGATATATTGGTTGCCTTACCAACGTCACATCTTGATCCATTAGTTACGTGTCCTAGTCCACACACACATCGTACATTTCGTCGTCCTGACAAACAGAGTTGGTCGCAGTTTTGTTTTCGAATCGTACACAATGCTGTATGAAAAGGATTGCAGTAAAAAGATTTTTATGAAATGTTACAAGTTTTGTCATCAGATACTAGACTATTTGGTAATCAAAATAAATTTGAAAAAGAAAAAAGGGCTGCTACAGTTAGTAACATCATGAAATTGACAGTCACCTCGATCCAAACCATTCTAAATGACTTTCTAAGAGCTATTCATTCATTCCAAACACTCAATCAAATCACTCAAAACAGCTCCGAATTCCTTAAAATCATCCAGAAATCGACCAAAACGATAAACGTTTTAATGACATTTATCAAACAATTCTACGATAATTTTGGGTTGTGTATATTTTAAAACGTCTTATTGGTTCGTGAAGGCAAACAAATTGGAAAGAATGTAGACTCTTTAAAAGGGAGGTAATAAATGTTGTTTATTTTGTCCAACTTGGACGAAATTATTGATAGAGGATTACATCCCTTTAGTTTTCATTCAAAAATCGCTCCACACACTCATTCAAAATAATTCTGATTTCATTCTAGTATCATTCAATTTGTCAAGTTGACGATGTTTATAATTGTAAAGGTCATACCCAGAGATCATTTCAAAAATATTTGTCATGCCCCGCGAAAAGGGACCATCTGGGTAATGCGGAAAGTTTCGACCCCAGTCAGACTGTGCGGATTGCACAGGCCGACTAGGGTCTAAACTTTTCGCTCTTTGCTTATTTTCTGATTCTAGAATGATCAATCTACCCTTCGTGAAAGAATTTTTGAATTGCGACCTCTAGCTGTCCTATGCTGGACCCAATCTTTTTTTTTTTCAAATATTTATTTTACAGAGTTCCAAGATGGCCCTCTGCGCGTGACGGATATGTTTACCCTTATCCTGCTGGATTTTATTTATTTATTTATTCATTTATCTATTTATTTATTTATTTATTTATTTATTTATTTATTTATTTATTTATTTATTTATTTTGATTATATATATTTTTATTTTATTTTTTAAATAAAAAGGCACATTTAGGGGCATTTTACCAGCCTCCTCTAGGGTTTCTACAACAAATTTTAAAAAGAAAGCAGGCAGTTTAGACTGAGATCAGCCAACTTCACAATAATTGGTTGCCTAAGATCGATCAATATTTTATTTCGTTAACAACAACAGCTCATTTAGTGAACAACCTATTAGTTATAATGTATCTTTTGTTGTTCACTCTGTGAAAGATAAATCGATCTTGCACTTGGACAAATAATGATCCAATATTTGAGTTTAACTGTCCTTGAATTCGTACCTACTGTATCCGGTTGATTTGAAATATGATGATAAGACACGCCGTAGAAGTTTCCTTCACTTAGATGCAAGAAAGTTGAACTACCAATTAGCCGAATACTGTCATTAATGTACCGGGGTTTCTCGAATTTATACAGGCCGCTGGCTTTGTAGGATGTATCAGATAAAACGAGGTAATCCTGAAAAAAATGACTGCAAATGATTCATGACTTAAACGCAACGAACTGTTGCCGGGATCCAAAATTATAATATTAAAACATTGAAGAGACAATGTCCTTTACAGAAATTTTGTGACCAAATCCCTACAACGAGTTATCATTATATTATTTTGTAAGAGGGTCATATCTGGGCCCGAGGTTATAAAACTTTTCTCAGGCTCAATTCAAAATTTTCTCAAAATTCAATTGAGATTGAAGCCGTAATTCTGTTCTATTACTAATTTCAATGTATTAACATAAAAGATGATATCAATAAGTTGTTATGAATAACAACTTATTAATATTATCTTTTATTTTCATACATTTATTTTAATTTAAATTTTTGTGGAAATTGAGCCTGAGCCTGAGAAAACTTTTATAACCTTGGGCCCAGATATATAGATAATGATTTATTAACTAGGGGTTAGGAGAACTTGACGTGAAGAGGCTTTGCCAAAACAAGAAAACATTGATATTTTAAGACACAAACATATTATTCAAATTAACATGCAATCATTTTTCATTTCTTAAAGTATTATGAAGCCTTAAAATCATAGAGGTTTGGCTGAAAGTTGGTCTGTTTATCTCACCGCCAAACCAATGAAAATGTCAAACATTATACCATTTCTTGGTTCATTTGACCCTATTTGACGCTTTCTATACCGAGTCAAATAAACAAATGGCACATCATTAAGTAAGTAAGTAAGTAAGTAAGTTTTTTTATGATAGTGACATGTGTAACAATCAAATTGAATACAATTACATAATACATAAATAAATAACACCCGGCCCCATGGGCCGATATGTCACTTTTTAAACAAGAAGTAGCTATTCAATGCATGTATGATACATATCAGTTTGGGCGGGTCAATTTTGATTCTTTTTTTTTTTTTTTTTTTTTTTTTTTTTTCGTATGTGTTTCAAATAATATGTAGGTTTACGTTATATTTATGCTGCTAAGCGTTAATATACATCGGGTGGGTGACAAATCACATTGTTGGCGCCCTTTTCTCATGAAAGAGCGACAATTTAGTGACACGTCCTCACTAGCCTTGAGCGGATCAGGGGGGATTACAGAACACTAAGAATATCCGTCAATCAATCCCGACTCGCCCAAGTACAAGCATCTATTTAATCGTTAGAAATAAGGAATAATGGAGGAGAAAAGTGCCTTATCGAAACAAAATATAAAACACTCTTGTCCATCGGATATTAACAATGAAATATAAAAATGAGAGAAAAAAAAGTAATTATAGCAGCAATTTATTATTAGTTTGCACGAATTTAATTCTTGCAAACCTAAACTAACCCCATCTGTTTGAAATTGATTATCAAAGAGAAAATAACAATATAAAAAAAAACTTGAAATTTCCATTATATCTTAGACAAAAAACAAGACAGTGCGGACAAGTATGTACGAAGCCTGTAGTTGGTATTTTCCCTTTTCAAGAATAGTTACATTTGTATCATGCGTTAAGAATAATTAACATAAATATATATTTATATACAATAGAATGCATTTTTATAGGTTAACACGATGTAGAAAGTGAATGAAAAACATAACAATATAACAAGCCCTGCGTTCTGGGCAAAAAACGCTCGCAAACGCCCGGAAACCGAACACCGCCCTGCACGTGGGTACAGGTGCAGGGCGGGGCAACAACCACTAAACGCCCCACAAACGTCCCCAACCCGAACGCAGGACAAAGCAAATAAATAGATCAAATTAAAGTTTGGTAAAAAATGATATTTAGCAATTCGTAGAAAGGAAAATTATCTATTATGGGACTATTCACAATACGCTATAAATCTGCAAAAACACAACCAAAGAAAAGTATTCTTCCAAAATCTAAAGAAAAATCAAGCAAAAAGGAGATAACCAGAGATCCCCGTTAGAACAACACAATCCGTCAGCGAATGATATCCCTGACTGAGTGTGATGTAATAATGGATTGTATAACCTTTGAATAACATTATAAAACCTCATAACTACAGTTTGAATGAGCTGTAGCTATGAGTTTATTGACTCTATTATAAATATTTATTATAATCTTATGAAATAAATCGCATAATCCATTTTTTTATGAGATAGAAATAGTTGGATTATAAATGGTTTTTCTACGCTTCATAAACGCTTGTACAACGTATTTTGCTGTCCTACGTGCATGGTGTAATAATAAGTAGCATAGCCTTTGCTCTGGAGATAACTGCCTGTATACATCAGTTGTAATTATATCAGTGAAAACTTCATGACGTATATCACAATAAAATTCACATTCAATTACAAAATGCTGTTCGTTTTCGATTGCGGCACTCGAACAAAAATTGCATATACGCATATCGATCGTCTCACTAATATACCTCCCAGTCTCAATTCTTAATGGTAGTATTCCACACCTTAGTTGGGCAAGCAGGGAACGTTCATTCTTCTGTAGATTAAGTCTTACATAGTGTTCCGTCGAGAATTCCGTTTTGAACATCTTGTATGTACGAAGTTTCGGAGTACATTCAATATTATTTAACCATAATACACTGAATAGTTGTTTGATTCTCATTTCAGCTTGAGCTATATTAACGGGTTGTTTATTTGTGAAATGATGTGATAAATCTAGCTTCTCTAATATGGTCTTGATATCGCTACACCAATTATTTGCACATCTTTCATAGTCTACCTCAAAAATTTTCTTCAGGAGTCTATCACGAGGCATTTGCAGAAGTCTATTCCAATATCGTATGATGCTTATCCGTTGTCTATATTGTGTTGGTAGCCAGCCAGTGTCACCGACCAGAGCATTCACAGGGGCAAATCTATGAACGCATAGAAAATACCGCATACATCTGTTCTGAATGTTATCTAGGCACTTATATTGCTTAAAACCAAATACCGATGCACCGTAGTCTAATATTGGAACCACACAACTAAAGTACAATTTTTCATACGAATTGAACCCGAAACTTTTCATATGATGGAATTTGGAGATTAGACCACCTAATGCCCGGCCTGCAGCTTTTGATATTGCTTCACAATGCGGTAAATAGTCTAAATATTCATTAAAAATGACACCAAGGTACTTATACGTTTCTACCATCTCTAGTGTTGTTTGGCCAATTTTGAAGTTATATTCCGATCTTTTGTGACGTCTCGGGCGAAAATGCATACACTTTGATTTTGGAACTTTTACAAGCAAGCGCCATTTTTTGCACCAAGAAGATAGCTTATCGAGCATTTTCTGCAGATTGACCTCCGATGGCGCAATGAAAACTATGTCGTCTGCGTATAGCAAAAGAGAAACTTTCGTATCTCCAACGTTCACTCCTGCGTTGAGATCGTTTATTTCCGAAACTAAATCGTCTATAAAAATGTCGAACATTGTCGGTGATATGGTGTCTCCTTGTTTGGTTCCGATCAAACAGGGGAACCAGTCCGTTAAACTGTTATTAATACGTACACATGAATCAGAACTTGAGTATACAGATTTAAGAGAACTATACACCTTTCCGTCTATGCCTTTAAGTAGCAGTTTATACAATAATAGATCTCTGTTTACAAAATCGAACGCTTTTTTCAAGTCAATAAATGCCGTGTAAACGTTTTCATTATTCCGTATAACGTTGCAAGTAATCTAGCGAAAGATGACGAGCTCTAACAAATTTGTCCCGAAATTTCTCATGAAAGAATCTCAAAAAATCGTTTGTTCTTCGTATAAGATCAATACATTTTTCCTTTTTGTGCACAACAAAATATATTTTTTCGACTTTTGAAGAAGCCACTCATGAAATACAGGACATTGTGTAAATAAATCGATAGTAAGCTCAGAAACATATGTAAAACGTGCTAAGTGTTTAGTATGAAAAAGAAATCTAACGAGGTTGGATGAATTGATAATTGACGAGGCTCTGCCGAGACAATTAACGATTCAGACAACCGAGTTAGATATTTTTTTCGTAAAATACGCTAAGTGCGTATAATTTTTATATTATAACCTCTATTTGCCTTGATTTTTGTCGATGTTTCCACCAGAATTGCACGTTTCTAAAAATTACCGAATTATGTCATTGTTCTAAAAATGTATCCATGTGATATCGTAAAAAATATCAAATGAGATGATATTTAACAGTTTTTTTTTGTATAGAAATGAGATAAAAGCAATAACATGAACTTTCTATATAATCGTAATCAAATAAAAACGTGCATCATGCGATTTTTAGGATCTCGGACATAAGAATATAAATTATTTAACATTTTAATCGACCTACATGTAGAACGGTTATCCCGGTGAAATAGTGTAATCGTTCTGTGTACAAAAAAGTGTAGCCATATTCTCCATCGTCCCGTTCCCATATCTGTATGATGGATATCCGCGTACATATGTACACCCTGTTAATTACCATGCATATGAAATTAATAGTAAATAATGATAACATATTTGGTAGCTTTCGCCAAAACCCCATTGAAACAAAAAAAACGAGCAGACGTTCTTCAAATTTTAGTCCCTTGTTAGATTTCTATATAACTGTATAGATGCACAAGTTTAGGTGAATGACCAAAGGTCAATTTTGTCTACACAGGTATAGACAAAATTGACCTTTGGTCACTCACTTAAACTTGTGCACTCTCTAAGGGTGTACGTGCGTGCACACCCACGTCCAGTTTGCAGTTGAGGCATGTATAATTAGTTACATAGTGAAACTGATATTCACCTCAAGTCGATCAAAAATATTCTGAATCGCTCTCTCAGCGCTCCTATTTATTCGTTCAAATCACTCAATCCAGTCAATCAATAATGCACTAAAATAAAAAGCAAAAAATCAAGTCGATAAAAGTATTCCATGATTTTATTTGTTTGTGTGGGTCACATTTCTTGTTTGTAAACTTATTGCTCTATTGAAATTAAAAACATGTGTATATTATTAAAGATGCAACTCTCTCTAAGTTACCTAAAACCAAAATTGCTTGGCAACCAAGTATATCTATATGTGCAGTGGATATGTCATTGAAAGTGTTAATTACTTTATACGAAGAAAAGTTCACGGTTATAGATGTTCGCGTTTTCGTAATTGCAGGCTATTTCGCAGCGATTTAGATACGCGTATTGTTACTACGCCCAAATGCAGCGAAAGAATACGCACTACGAAAAGCTACGATTTTATGGTCGCCAACAAACGCGTTTGTATAGTAAATCGATTTCAGTAAAACTATTGTCCAATTTCACACGCACTAGTTTACTTAGAAAATTCAAAACTTTATTTGTTTGTTTGAAAGGGGTTTTACGACGCTTTCAAAAAATTTTCAATTATGTCGCGACGGCTGGAGCACCTAACAATGGATTCCTGGAATTTCTCACACCATACTTAATATTACCATTACATTAAATCCTAGCCTCCAGCTGCTATCCCACATAGGTCTATGATTATCGACCCTTCGTGGGAAACAAATAGTCGGAAAGAATGAATGTCGCCGTCGGAAATCGAACCCGGGACCTCTAGATTGACAGTCCAACACGCTACCAGCTGCGCTATGACGGCGGCTTTCAACAGTTTGTCTTGTAAAATCAACACCTCTTATCATTCTATTTTATAGAAACTTCATCTTATTCAAACTGCGGTCACGCCATTTAAGTTTTTCATTAGAAGAAAATATTGTATTCAAAATAGCGAAAAATGAAAAAAGATCTTAACAGTAATCTCATTTTTGAGTTCTCAGATTGTTGTTCTTGCGCACAGAGTGTCATTTACAAGTTTAGTTTATGCTTACATATTAGTCTTGAAGTCAATTGTAATCCCTTTAATACGGCGTCTACCAACATCAGCAACTGTTGATCGATCTGCACCATCAAGATTAGCTACTTGAAGAACACCTCTGTATTCGCTCCAGAACAACTTGCTGTCGAAAGAAATATTCAATGATAAATATGTGACCCATCACGCGAAAAAGGACCATCCGGGAATTCGGTA
This sequence comes from Fragum whitleyi, assembly GCA_948146395.1. Taxonomy (NCBI): domain Eukaryota; kingdom Metazoa; phylum Mollusca; class Bivalvia; order Cardiida; family Cardiidae; genus Fragum; species Fragum whitleyi. Next base: position 34,995,505 of record OX411547.1, on the reverse strand, counting down.
AAATGGGTTATTGAAAAAGAGATTTGATCCAGCATAGGTCAACCAGAGGTCGTTTTGCAAAAATTCTTTAACTGGTAGGTAAATTGATCATTCTAAATTCAGAAAATAGGCACGGTGCAAAAAATTTGACCCTAGTCAGTCTGCGCATTTCGCGCAGTCTGACTAGGGTCGACACTTTACGCACTACCCAGATAGTCCTTTTTCATGTGACGGGTCACAATATGATAAGTACTAAGTGTATTGTATGAAAGAATATCTAACAAGGTGGGGGAATTGATTATCAAGCGAAATATATTTTTTCATACAATACACTAAGGACGTATGATACTTTTCATATAACCTCTATTTGCCGTGTTTTTTTTTTTTTTTTTTTTTTTGTTTGTTTTTCTTTTTTTTTTGGGGGGGGGAGTTCTTTTGGGGTTTTTTCCAATGTTTCTAGCAAAAATTCAAGTTTCAAAACATAATCGCATTATGTTATTGTTCTAAAAATAACCATATGGTATCATAAAAAAACGTATGGGAAGTTTTCACGCTGATATTTTTTAAAAGATAAAAATGATTAAATTTATTCGAGACAGGAAGTAAACTAGATCTTTTTATATCTGACCATCTGAAAACTAAGTTAAACAAGAGCACCGTCTATTTAGTGCTGGATAGTTGAATAAATAGAAGTCGAATATGGGGCATAATTTGCACAAAATGCTTCCTAGTTAGAATGCCTTCGCTAGAACCAGAGATATCACAAAATGTCATAGTTTTCGCACGACGACAATAACAACAACGACGACGACACCAAGGCTATAGAAATACCTCGCGGTTTCTCCGAAATCAGCCGAGCTAAAAATGAGAAAAAAAAAGAAATCAGAATTAATTGATTGATTGATTGATTGGTTGATTGATTCCGACCGATTGATTCCGAACCACTAGCTTTCCATCCTACGTAGGTGTACTTCTTATCGTACAATGATTTGTGGTCGACAAATGACTTTTGTCGAATGTTGGATGATAATTGGCCGAGCTGGGATTCGAACTCATGATCCAAGGATAGATAGCCTAATATCAACACATACCCGATTGAGATAACCAGGCTTAAAGAAGCGTAAGTCAAGCATTTGTCAAGCATTTGTCGAAAGAAATTTACATAGGAAGGTTCGATTATCATACTTGAATCAGACAATCTGTCAAGGGCGTAATTCTTCAACCCTAGTCAGTCTGCGCTATCTGCGCGGTCTGACTAGGATAGACACTTTACGAATTACTTCTCGTGTGACAGAGATGACTCTTAATATGTACATAGAGTTCATTGCTGGCAAAACTAAATCCATACTTGATAAATTCTGTAACACGAATTAGGTAAAATTAAAAATGTCACTATCAATATGCGTTATTGAAATATTCATACGATTTCAAGGGGTATGAAAATAATTAAATTTTAGTCGTGTCCATCAAGATTCTTGGACTGACTGGCTCAAAAGTAAGCTTTATTACCTAATGAAGACAATTCTGAGTTCGCAGCTATCTTGTAAGCTTCCGCGCAAAGTCCCGTAAGAAATCTGAGAAATTATGAATAGATCTTATCTTTTACTTAATGACACTACATTATAAGATATAAAGAGGGTATTTTTGTTTTCGTGGACGTAAGAAACAAATAAAAAAAACAAACAAAATCACTTATGTATGATACAACTTCGCTAGTTCATACAGCGTGATTAGGTTTTTGTTTTCATGCCTCAATTAAATAAAAAAATACTCTCTTCGTCTCTCAAATGGTGAATTTGACATTGAAACGACATTTGTCCCGACAACCTTGATGTGATCTTTTTCCATTACTTATAGATTTTTTCCGAATCTTTTTGTGCTTAAAAAGAAAGTGCCAACTCCAAAAGTACCAAAAAAACTCTTTTTTTTTTCTTTTAATTTTCCAGAAGATTAGTACCCCGTTAAGAGAATTGCTCTGTGTTTAAAAGATTCTCCCTATGCAAAAAAATTGTGCCCAAAAGAATGTTTTATCCCCTGATACGCTGGAGTCTCACTGTTTGCTACGCTATATCGCCGATATACCGTAGCAAATAGTGAGACCCCAGGGTATCCGGGGATGAAAAATGCATGTACATACCGCCTCTGTGGATGGATAGCTATCTCAGAGGGCTGATCTAGATCGTCAAATAGCACAAATGGATACTCCCCAAACTCGTTCGTCACCATTATATGACCAAACACGGTGTCAGTCCAGAAAAGATTTCTCCCTACACCATCGAAAGCTAGACCTCCAACATTACCCACGGCAAGTGATACAACCTCTTCTTGACTTCCGATCGATGTTTTCACCGACTTTATGGCCTGAATGGAATTTTGAACACATGGGAAATTGTTATAACATATTGCATAATGAATTGTTTTCCTTTCAGTAATTTTCATTCGATGATGTTTTGAATTCAAGTGTTTTGGGTCTTTAATTCCTTGATACTTTTATTTGGTGTAGAAATTAAAAAGAAAAAAAACTACATACGTTTAGAATTGCTAGCACTAAACGGCAACGAAAATTGTTCGTTATTTTTTGTTGTTGTTGTTGTTGTTGTTTCTGATCACAGAAGCAATTAAGAAAGTCAGTCGAATGCAGCATAAAGAATGTAAAATGTCTTTATTTCTAGGAAAATAGCAATATACTTTGTCAGTAAATATATATCTTCAGAAGTACAATTCATAATTACAGAAAGCTGGTACAATTGAAGAGCTTTGGAACACTAGATGTATTTGGATTTAAATCTTGTTTAATACTCATTGCTATTTTAAAATATTCCAACCAAATCCCCGCATAATAGATTAAGAAAGCAGGCGCTGTAGGCTAATGCCAGACTGCACATGTGGGCTTACTTTAGTATCATAATTGTAGAAGTATATTCGACCAATTCTTATATCGGACGTCAGTGCTGTAATAAAATGGTTGTCACCGAATACCCGTGTGGGCCTCCTTACAGACTCGGGGTACTTCTTCTTGGCCTCACCAAAGTTGTTCCATGTAGTGTAGATACCGTCTCTTTTTAATATAAGTAATCCAGTAAAAGATTCATCTGACTTACCTAAGGTAATAAGCATCGAGGTATTACTTAATTTCAAGGTCTCAGGTTATAAAACTTTTCTAATCAGAATTGTTTCAAATTTCAAATTGAGATTAAATCTGTAATTCTGTAGGAATACTGTTATACATGTATGAATATAAAAGATAACATTAATAAGTTGTTGTCGATGGTTAGCCCGATAAGCTCAGTTGGTTGAGCACCGGACTTCAAAATCCCCCGTAACAACTAACCGTCTTCTGGGGGCGTCGCTCATATGGGCATGTGCTACGGCAGCGACGATAAATAAACGGAAATACACACACACATATTGTTGTCGATAACATCTTATTGATAGTATCTTTTATGGTCATAAAGTTATTAAAGTTCTTAGTTTTAGAAAACTCTCAGTTGAAAAGTTTTATAACCACTGGTCCATAACAAGAGGTCAGATCGGCTAAGAACTTATTAACTTTTTCTTAAAACCCAAAACATGTATTTTGTTTTGTTACGCATGAAGTAGTTCGAAAAAGGAATAATGACATAACTCAAAAGAAGAGTTATACACACGTGTAATTACTAGATGTCTTTGTATGATAAAAAGTTGACTGCGTTTTTTCGTAATTCAATTGAATAATGCAACGAAAAAATGTAACAAGATTATGTTTGGATTGTGCGGTTCATTCACACCTTTCATTTCTCCCATCAAAAAAAAAACAAACAAAAAAAAACGGGGCGATACTTTTATCATAACTTAAAAAGAATCAACCGCTAGCACGGTTACATGGACTGCCAACTCATAAGAAACATTTAGCTACTTATATAGCGAAGAGGAGGTGTTACAGAACAGAACACCTTTTACTTGTTATTATATATCGTTAGATTTTTTATGGTTGTTTTTTTTAAAGATTCTAGGGTCCGTGCTATTACCCATAATCAGAGTTATATGAAGGACAACAGACTGTTGTCTGATAATACATCGATGGCTTGGCGCGAATATGTTTATAGGCAGTTACAACTGTTTTGCGCTGAGCCATCGATATGTGATATGTTTTAAGAACTTAAATAAATAATTGCTAATTATAATATGACCAACGTCGCGGGAGTGAAATTAACCCGTTGAATATTTTTGAAATTACACGGGTGTTATTACACTAGTGGAATAACTATGAAAATGAGCTCAGAGGGAATAGCAACGCTTTTTTGTAACCACGAAAATTACGTCATAATGTACATATTGTGACGTCAGTTTTAAACGGCGTAATAAGTTTCGCGGAAAATTGAAATGTTGAATTTAAAGAATTTTGACGATATTTTCGATAAAATTCAGGTCATATTATAAATAGAATATTTCAAATATGACCTGGTGGTATTTGTGGAAGGCAGATTCTTCCTAGAACCTTTTCACTTACGGGTTCGCATTTGCATTTTTTTTAATAAATAAAATACCGAATTTATTAAACTCGTCATCTAAAACAGATAAAAACTAGGCGCAGCCTCGTTTTTATCCGTTTTCAGATGACTCGTTTAATAAACTCGGTATTCAATGACCACTCATTCAATATCCTCTATTTCTACGCCAATTCGGTGGCTACATTTGTCCAGTACGTACCACAATACATTTCAACAGTCATGTCGTCTGCCTCTCTCTTAAGGGAGTTTAAACAGAAACAGTCTTCTGTATAATTGCTTTTCGTGCACACACCCGGGCAGTCGGATCTTAGGCAAGGATCTGCGGAAAGAAGGTTGATTTTGCTGTAAAATCTATTTTCTTACCTTTATATTTTCGCCTAACATGTAATGGTATCTTTCAGCCTTACATTTAACTTAATCTTTCAGTATTACATGTTATCTTTCAGCATTACATATTACATTATCTGTCAGCATATGATGATATTTCGTTTTTTAGAAGTACATGTTATTTCATCTTACAGCATTACATGTTATTTCATCTTTCAGCATTACGTGTTATCTAATTTTCGAGCTCATATTCTAGAGAGAGAATGATATTTCGTCGTAGGAAAATCGAAAAATATCAGACATTTTGCTCGCCCACAAACGATTTTGGCCCAAATTGTTGTTTGAATTAATTCAGTTGAAACAGCAAGACTAATTGACTGGTTAAAAATAGCTTTCTCTCTATATTGACCAATAGTCATACTCTGTACAACCTGTGACTGATTTTAAAATCATTATTAACTCATATAACGCCAAGTTCATTTCTGTCCTTCTTATTTGCCCGTTAATGAATTTTCGGCATTCGATATTTGATCAGCCTAAATTCTATTCCTTCGACCTCTTGCTCCTCTTTCAACTCTTTCGACAGGCTATGTATCTCAGTGTTTTCGATGCTTTTGTGTCTGCTGTACACAGAGGCATGTTCTTTTCTGTTCTCCTTTTTCGTCTATTTATTTCGGCACAATTCGGGTATTCGTTACTTGGTCATTCTAAATTTTTGACAAGCAGGGAAATTCCCTCTCGTTGTAAGCATGAACACATTTTCCCCCATCATCCGACATCTTGCGCTCTTTTTCAACTCTTTCGGTAGACTATATCTCTAAAATAGTGTTGACAAGGCTTTTGTTTCTGCTGTACACAGAGACAGACAAAAATGATATATCGGCATCAACCGGAGAGCACAAAAAGGTAAATGTGATGGCAGTAAGTTTTCAATTAAATATGAATTGTTCTCCCCCCTTGCTTGTCAACCTGTTGTCTGAACGTTTAATCTCTATCTTCTTTTATATCAGACATTATGCAGTGTTTCACTTGTTTTACGGAGAACCGAACTATCTTTTTGATAAATAAACTTACTTCCATCCGATCTTTGTTTCCGATAGTCAATCACTCGTAACCCGTACGGAATTTCATCCATTGGTAATGCTTCACCTCTGTCCAGAACGAGGTTATTGTATTTGTCCGATCTTCTTTTGGAATAGAACTGTAACTGTTTAGCATTTTGGTTGACAAATATCATCTGGTCCTGTTGGAAAATGGACAAAACGGGTCACAAACCCATATGATATTTTTAATGATATCACATGGATATTTTTAGAACAATGACATAATGCGGTTATTTTTAGAAACTTGCATTTCTGTTAGAAACTTCGACGAAAACAAGGTGAATAGAGATTATAAGATAAATATAATATATTCTTAGTGTATTGAATGAAAATATATCTTACTCTGTTTTGGAATTGATTATTGTCTCGGCAAGGTCTCGACAATTATCAATTCTCCAAACTTAGTTAGATATTTTTTTCAGTACAAAACACTAAGTACGTATTTATATATACTTAATTAGTCAGTTTATTCCAACTTTGCTAGTTCAATTCAAATTTCACAGTGCATGGTAGTCTAAAAATTAAATTTCAAATTGACGTTACCTGTGTGTACAGGAGTTTTTGTTGTTGTTGTTGTTTGGGTTTCTTTTTTTAAATGTGGATATCGTAGAAAATTTATTTTACATAGCGTTTGAAGATACTGTTATTTCTGAAGAAAGCATTAGCAGAACAATAATTAAAATACTTACATTGAATACTCTCAAGTAAAATGTCCTTACATATTTCGGTTGTACAATATACCTCATTTAATGGTGAATGAGCGATAAGGCATAATTGTCTATCACGTAAACTTATTGTGACAGCTTCAGGGTGCTATTTATGGAATGCAGATTCTTCCAATAACCTTTTCTCTTCGGGTACGGGCAGTAGAACCACAATAGGGGCTTGGAAGGAGCCCCGTGGCGACCCTATGAACGCCGTAAAAACACCGAGAATCTTTTTCCCCTAAAAGTATGATTATTTTTAAGCGCTCTGAAAAGGTGCTTAATCGTCAAAGAAGCCCGTTGTAGTCGCCGTTTAGTGTCACATGCCCTTTACAGACCAAGGCTGTTCAATTAAGAGCTAAATTTAACCAATTCTAATAAAGCAGTATTCACATCTTGGCGTTCGGGCTAGCGTTGGAGGAAATGCTTGAAATCGCGCATGGTCGGTGCGCTATCGCAAAATTGCGTTTTGTGGACGCTACTTAATGTTGGTGATCATCGGGTATCGCCAGAAAACGCTGTAAGCTTGTTCCTTGCGTCAGGTTTATCAGTTTCAAGTGTTTCTTGATTGGCAGCTGTTACCCTTTCTCGTGCATTAGATACATGCGACACAAATGCTCATCACACGCTAGATGTCATAAAGCGTCTAAACAATTGAAAGACTGACTTTTAAAGCATGAATGCTAATTTAAGTTATATGACCTACACCACTGGAGCGAAATAACCTAGTTGAATGTTTTTATATTACACGGGTGTTTTAACACCAGTGGAATAACTATGCAATGAGCCAAGAACGTATAGTAACGTTGTATTTTTCTTTGTAAAAAGGGACGTCATAATGCATTTAACGACGTCAAACGTCGTTCTTCGTTTCGAAGAATAACTTGAATCGATAAATTTCCGGAATTTCTTCGATTTATTGCAAACATTCATGTCATTTTATACATAGAATTTCTAATTTGTGCTCATAAAATACCGAATTTATTAAACTCACAATCTAAAACAAATGACTCGTTTAATAAATGCGGTATTCAAATTTCAATCATGCAATCTTCTCTAATTATTTTCCAATAGTTCATATGGATGTCTAGATACGACATGTGTTCCGAAAGTTTTGAGACTGTACTTATATTTTTTTAACTATATGGCGCAGAAAACGAAACGTATTTCAATATGAATTATAATGTGTCTTTTTAAAACTAGCAAACTAAAAGACTAACAAGTGAGTTCAAGTTATTTAGACGCCTATTCAAGTTTAATGTTGCAATTATCACATGCAGCATTTTGAAAAAGAATGTGCTGTAGTTCCTGCTTTATAAGGCACTCGCAAAACTTTCGGAACACCCCTCGTATATATCTTACATTGAAAATATCCATATCGTAAAAGCGGTGATTGCCAGCAACTTTTGTATCAACTTTATAGTTTCCGAACAAATCGCATGAACTTATACGCTGTCCCCCTCCGTCGTTCATTTCAAACAGCCAATACAATCTGGAGAGAAAGCGCATGTGATAAATCGATGTGTAAATTTGGCTCTACTGCAAAATTTCTTCAACTTAAGTCATCTATAATATCTATTTTTATTTCAGATTGTTTATTTCATTACCACATAGAAAATTCATATTGAAAATGAACTTCTAACCTTTCCTGACTTATATCTATGGCACGATTAGCCCAGCTTCGAAAAGCGAAGAACAGAGAAAATACACATTGAAAATTCTTGAATAGAACGATTCGGTATTATCATAATCCAAATAAGGAGTTGTATCCAACAAAAAATTAGAAATAAACAGTACTGATAAAGTGCTAATTGTGTATGCCCATTCTGTGGATTACTTTTCCAATTTAGAGAATGGGCAAAAACTGAAAGAAAATTCTTTATAATGTATTGCGAAAAACGTCCACAACATATATATGCATTTACATGCCATCATGTAGTGTGTTTCAAGTAGTTATAACTATACAAATACCCTTGTGATAATATCCCATATGATATTTTTAATAATATCAAATGTATATCTTTAGAACAATAACATAATGCGGTTATTTTTAGAAACTTGCATTTCTGTTAGAAACATCGACGAAAACAAGGCAAATAGAGGTCAGTTTAAAATAAATATAATACGTACCTAGTGCATTGTATGAAAGAATATCTAACTCGGTTGTTGGAAATGATAATTGTCTCGGCAGAACCTCGACAATTATCAATTCCCCAACCTCGTTAGGTATATTTTCATACACTTAGTACGTATTATAAATGTAACCATCAGAGACTACTGGCTCACGGTGGGTGAATCAGCTTGCAGCCAATGACAATGTGACAACCAGAGACTACTGATTCACGGTGGGTGAATCAGCTTGTAGGCAATGATAATGTAACCATCAGAGACTACTGGATCACGTTGGGTTATTCAGCTTGCAGCCAATGGCTATGTTAACTAGCGTGAATACTAAATATCACAAATTAATGTACCTGTCCTCAGAGACATCAACATGCAGCGTGGTCGCCGTTCCGGTCACAAATCGTACAATCTCCTTCACAAACCTACCTCCAAGACTCGACCTCATTAATCTGGGGTTCTCTGAACTCGTGTCCGTCCAAAATAAAAACCTGGAATCGAAATGTGTAGAGGATACATGTTACTGTTTGTTTCGGTGTAAAATAGATTAATCTTTCATTGGATGAACAACAATTATAGCTTTACACAGCTTCTTCTGTTCACGACATGAAAGATTCATCGGTCTTAGACGAAAGCTAACGATAATTGAATATTTCTTAATGCAAAAATGAACCGAAATGTGAAATTCAATACACAAAATCTCCTGAACCGTGCCATTTTGCCAGTGATTACTTAGCAACGGTATGACGTCGTGTGTTATGGGCTCTGCTTGGATTATGCCAAATAGGGTAAAATGAACAAAATCGGACATAACCTTGTAGTGTTTCTATCAAATTGGCAGTGAAACTAACAAGACGTATAAGATAACTTTTTTTTTCTCGATAATTCACTGAATTGTATTATAAAACATGTTCTGTTCTTAATTATTTTTATCTCATTTTATTTTTTTTTTGTCATGTTCAAACGCTATTAATGTTCATCTTTAAATAGCCCTTTGAAATCAAGACTAACTTGATCTTCGAGATTCAAAGCAAGCGTTATTAATAATTTGAAAATAAATTATTTTCCGAAACATGATGAATGCCATCCAAAGGGCGCGTATGAGCTATTTCGGTACCAGTGCATACGATGCTGTCATTTTATGAACGACGTTATAAGTCTATCGGAATAACTTGAATCAGTAAAGTTCTGAAATTTTGTTTGTTTTATTGCAAATTTTAGGAATAATTATTGATGTGATTTGTGTTCATTAATATAAATGCCAAATTTATCAAACATTTCAATAAAAATAGGAAACACAAAACTCGGAAAGGCCAATTTACCCCTTATTCGGATGTACGACAATTCCGTGGGGTTCGTCCAGATCAGTGTCAACAATTATGACTCCATGATGTGGATATTGGAGTGACGTCGCCATAATGACATCATAGGCAGCATCCGTCCAGTAAACTACTTCCGTTATCCAGTCAATGGCTATCCCTGAGAAAAACATCGGAACTTGTTTCATTTTCCAAATTATTGTCATATTGGTTATAATAGAGGAATGAAGAGAAGAATGAATTGAACTTAAAAAATACAATGATTTTGCCAAAATAATAGCTGACGTGACGTCACTATTTTTGTTGAGGAAGCCAACGAGTAATTTAAAATTTTCAGTTGAAATTGAAAACATATATTCATATTTTAGATACCACTTAAGTTTTGATTAATACTTTTCAGTTTATTTAGATCGTTTCACGTTTTGCCTGGGTACATGGTCAATAATTCTCGGCTGATATATATATAGGATATTGAATGAGTGGTCATCGAATACTGAATTTATTAAACGAGTCATGCGCAAACAAATAAAAACGAGGGTGCGTCAGGTTTTTATCCTTTTTAGGTTAGAAGCTTAATAAGTTCAGTATTTTATGAGCACAAATTTGATATTCTATTTATACTTTGACCTGTTCTTTGCGATAAATCGAGTAATTTCAAGAAAGTTGTGTACTTCAGTTATTCCGCGAAACGTATGATATAATTGACGTCATCAAATACATTATGACGTCAGCTTCACTATAAAAGACTAACGCTTTTATACATTCTAAGCTCATCTGCATAGTCACTCAACTAGTGTTATAATACCCGTGGAATTTCAAAAAATATTCAACGGGGTTATTTCACTCTCGCAAAGTAGGTCATATTATAACATAGTGTCTTCTTTCACCTTCGGGCTTAAGTGGGGCACAATTAGAGTGGTTCCGCAACATTGGCTAATAGTTTCATTATCATTGTTATTATTATTATTATTACTATTATCATTATTATTATTATTTTCAAAATCTACCCTTTTCCTGAAATGACTCCTTATAATAAACACTATTGCCCTTCCAATTATTTACAGAGAGTGTGTTTTTATATAATCACATAATTATTTTATATATATTACCAATCCTCTTTCTCTAACTTTATCTAAATGTATTTTTTTCTGATCCCGTGTCTATCTGCCTGTGATTTATCCACATTTACTTTTCTGGAAACTTGTAACTTGAACTTTTTATGTTGCAATTTAACCATTAGACGCTTTTATCTTTACAAATGATGAACATGCCAACGTGTAGATTAAGCGGTATTCATATTTTTATCTTTTCGCATCTTATTTTATTTCTTTGTACTTCAAAATAGGTAAAAGAAAACATTGTCTGAATTTTGATAAAGACTTACAATACAGCATACCTTACACATTTTAAAATTAGCTTATTAGCTGTCGAGACACTTGTTATTTTCAAATTTTCCCGACAAAAGTTACGTATATTTGTTCGTCTGTATATTAAAACCTTAAATTTAGGATAATGCAATGATTACATTTGACAGGTATATGTTGAATTAAATTTGCCGAGATTCTTATGATAGAGTTTTTGTCAAATGAACGTTTTTTCCAAAAAAGTATCTTTAAACGTACTGTCTATATAAACAACTTGAGTTTGGATGGTTTTATTATCCAAAAATAGATATCTAAGCTCCTGAATCAACAATTACCGTTTCAATCTTTCAGTACCGTACAGTTACAGTACGTACATCACTTTGAATTTATCAAGCTGGAAATAAATCGTCAAGTACATTGGTAAAACCACATTTTTCGAATTATATCTATGGAAAAGAACATTAATTCGAAGATCGAAAATCGAAGAATTACGTTACAGAAAGCAACAAACCATACCATTGACTCGATTAGAAGTTCCTTCAAATAATGTCCAAGGCCTATGCTGTCCGTATTCGTTAAAGGAAAATACCTTAGAAATAAATAGAGGATATTGAATGAGTGGTCATTGAATACCGAATTTATTAAACGAGTCATCTATAAACAGATGAAAACGAGGCTACGCCGAGTTTTTATCTGTTTAAGATGACGAGTTTAATAAATTCGGTATTCTATGAGCACGAATTAGATATTCTATTTATAATATGACCCTAAATTTTGCGAAAAATCGTCAAAAGTCTTGAAATTCAACATTTCAATTTTCCGCGAAACTTATAACGCCGTTTAAAACTGACGTCACAATATATAGATTATGACGTCATTTTCGCGGTTACATTCGCTAGTGTAATAACACCCGTGTAATATAAAAAATATTCAACGAGGTTATTTCACTCCCGCGACGTAGGTCATATTATAATATATAAATCAATTAAAAAAAACACCTTCCATATGACTCAAAATTCAAATTCTTTGAAAACCTTCCTGAAGTTCATGGCAATATTCCAATGAACAAAAAGCTTTTTCAGACAATGTAGACGTAGATCAGCCTGCATGGATATGCAGTCTGATCTTACCATACACTGTCATGTCTGCTTTTTAATAAAATATGATAGGAAAAACTGAACAATATTGTTTGAAAATGTCTCAAAAATTTGTGTTTGAAATAAAAATCTTAATCGCCCGGATGAGGACAAACTAATTATTTCTAGCAGCGAAGGGACCCAAAATGGTGCTTTAAATATGAGATTCTAAAACATCATTTGGTTTGTAGAATTCCGAGAACATTCGTCAACAAGAAGAGGAGAAATATAACAGGTTAGGTTTGCTCAAGAAAACGGTTTAAATAGTTCTTATTTGTCATAGTATTTACATTTACATCATAGGTGATTGTTAGATTCATCTTCTTATAACGATGATTTATTATGCAGTGAAGCCTGTTTTGACCTGATATCAACTGCCTGATAACATTAACATTTATCAGACAGTCTTTTTTATAAATAATTATCTCCCGAATTTCTTTGATTTAAAAAAATCGATAAGACTTTTAAAAGTTCTGAAAATGATTTCATTACCTAGTGTCTTAGAATATCAATGTTAATATCTGGTCTCGTATGTGAGAAATTATCATGACTTGCAAAGCTTTTTCACAATAAATTCTCCCAATCTCGACCAGATAATATGACATTCAATGTCACTTACATAATATTCTCTATCTTAATTGTTCTATACGTTTCCAATAAATATTCATACAATTGTTCTATTTCTATGATACAAATGTATATACATACCACAATTCTGAGACCGAGTGCATCAACCATCACAAATGTTTTGTTTAGACCAACAGCAACATCTATATGTGTGAAACTGTATTCTTCAGTACGAGCTATGATTACAGACTGAAACATACGAAAGAGTATATTCTTTAATTCGAGCAAAGATTTCTGACCGAAACATACAAACCTGTTTGAATTTGTTTGCCGTTATATTAATCTTTATTCTTACCTGCAAGGTATGTAAACATACTGAACGATATAATAAATAAGAGAGAGTGTAAAAACCCATCACAGAAATGTGGTCCAATTATTTGTAGCTGTTTTCTATAGTGTGGGCAACGGGATGAAACCCTCTTATATCTGGAAAATGCAACGCTGTATAATCGATTTTGTCGAACCAAAGAAGAATCTGTTTGTATCGTAAATCATCTGTTAAAGTTAGTATCTGAGTTGACCATTAACAAAATTTAAATGAATAAAAAAGCCAGTCCATGTTCTTATTGCGTTCCGTTAAAATACTTTAATATTTCAGAAATAATGTGGTATCTTGTATTTTGTATCTTTGTGAGTTTCCCTGGTTACCTTTGAATCTGTATTCCAAGTGTTGGACTTTAAGTCAATGTAATGAAAGTACATATTTCCGTGGAAATTTTCCATCCAAACCAGTCCGGCATTTTGAAATAGCTTGCTGTTTTCATCTGAATGAAATACCAAATACCTTAAACTTTCCCCTGTCATAAAGAAGCTTTAGCAGACAGTATAGCTAAGACCAGTCTGCATAGGTGTGCAGACTGATCTTAGTCTACAATACCTGCTTTCTACTCTACTATTGTTGTAAAAACTGAGGGTGTCTGGTTTAAATGTATCTTTTATCGGTTGGTTAAGGGTTAATTGCAATTTGTTTCGGTTGAAGATGGATATGTGCCTTATAGCCCTTACATGAGTCTGTGTGTGACATTTCCAACAATTGTACAAGTGCGCGAGGTACAAACTTAGAGCAGCGTAGACGACGACACAATTTGATCAGAATATATGCTGACCGCATAATGAGCGATTAAGACCTTATCTATAGATATAGTGCTAGTGAGGAATCTGGTCAGGCTGTGCGACTGCACGGCTGGCCAGAAGCTTTGCTTTACTCACATGTGAAATTGTTGGAAATGTCACGCACAGGCTCATGTAAGATACTTTTCAGTATAAAGAAAACTTGCTTATTCAGTTTCAAAACAGATAACCCAAATTCTCTTCTATTTTAAACTACTCAACAAGCGAGTTCTTCTTCTTCTTCTTCATCTTCTTCTTCTTCTTCATGATCATCTTCTTCATTTTCTTCTTCTTCTATTTATCATTATTATTATAACTATTATTACTATTATTGTTATTATTATTATTATTATTTCTTTATCCTCTGGATTATCACTGCAGATGAATACCTGGAGCCCGTTTTACGAAACATCTTATGATCCTTTTTTGCGTAAGTCAAAAATTAAAGTTGCTTCTACAGTAGTAACTAAATATGGAATTCTGCCATACATCTTCTCATTGGAATCGTCTTCTAAAGACGATTCCAATGAGATATTGCAAGGCAGAATCTAACAATGAATGGAAACACTAGGTACGATTTGTGATTTTGACTTCGCTTAATCTTTTCGTAAGACGTGTAGTAAAACGGACCCCTGGTCTTTCTAGATTTCTTTGTTTTGCCACACAGTGCTTTTAAAATAATCACCAAAAAATTATAATACGTATTGTTTTGGAAAGAAACAATTTCTAACCCCGAATTTATATTCAAGATTCATGAAGACGTATTTATATAACGTTGATATATTACCTCTCGGAGTTATTCCCCTTTCAACAGAGTAAATCATACAAACGAAAGATAGAAGACACAATATTTGAATTAAACACAACGCCATATTTGGTAGGTATACAAATCATTGGCTTTAAGTGCATTACATCTTATTGAGTACAAATGAAACATAAGTGGTTCCTTTGACCCTTTTCTGTTTCACATCAACAAATACACAGGAAAGTATTTCCCCACAATCTCATTGGTTCATTGTCGGTACCAACTCCTAATGTTGCAGTCGATGATATCGTAGAATTGACTTGTTGGATAATTTTTTGAATGATTTTGGAATAAAATGAATGAATCGGGGTAACGAGTTTTAAATGAAATTAAAGAAACGTAATATAAAATCGTTTATTTCGTCCGTGTGAAATTATCGAGATTTTATTACCTCCCTTTACGTACTTGCTTTAAAAGGTTCAGTGAGTCTTCAAGGATGCTTCCACAGTAACTTCGTTTGTTTGTTAGAATGGGGTTTTCGCCGCTTTTAACATTTTTCAGTAAATCGCGGCAGCTTGAGCACCTAACAATGGATGCCTGGTATTTTTTCACAACAGTACTACCATTACATTCTTTCCTAGCCTTAAGCTGCTATCTCACATCGGTCTATGATTATCGACCCATAGTTTGGAGACAAATAGTCGGAAAGAATGAGTGCCGCCGTCGGGGATCTTACCCGGGACCTCTAGATTGACAGTCCGACGACCTACCAACTGCGCTATGACGGCGGTTTCCAAAGTAACACCAATAAAATAAAAAAAATAATGATTTGTTCGATTTGAATGGAGTTGGGGAAAATTGTGATCGATTCTAGAGCATTTTCGAGTGATTTCTAAGCGTTTCTGAATGGTTTGAGTGAGTGTTTGGAATTAAAGACTGGAGCGTTGAACGGAAGCTTTCACAACAAATACAAGTTGTAGTGATCAACACAACTCTAATGTAAGTGCATGTAGCTAGTACTTAACTGGGTCTGCCTATGTACTGGAAGGAAGATTTGATTGCCTCGGTGGTTTAATGATATAGGCGCCCGTTGTGTATTTTTTGGCAGAACACCCAATAACCAGTACCAGATCACCCAGCTGTAGATTTAGGTAGCATTGCCAATTTGGATTGATTTAGGTTACAGAGAACTACTACATTTCCCGTTGTCTACAATTATAACAAAAGTCTAAATAGCTCATCCAAAAAAAATTGACGAGAAGACAAGCCTGATATCAAATTAAAGAAAAATCTGTCTCACATCAAAATAGACCATTTCGAATATAGAATGATCCGTTTTATCAATGAGTAATGACGTCATCTTTAAGAGAACCCTCCCCACCCGCCAAATTTCATAGTTGGTTCCGGAAAATACCCCGATGTCTACAAAATGCTTCTCAAGACCCGAAATAGACTCTCACCTTTCCCATTTTGCATCTAACTTATAAAAACAATGTAAATCTCCGAAATTTAATGATTAGATTTGATCTTAATAAATTATGGACCAATCATAGGCCGCCCTTATCCTTGTTTACTTCACCGTTAATTCCCTCGACAAAATGTGACAGATGGCAGGAGATTGAAATAGTTCCCTGTAACCTAAAACTAGACTGACATTCAGTCTCAGAGTTGCGTAACAAAAGTAACAAAATTTTGTGTAACAACTAACAAATATATCACAAAAGTGAATGTTGAGTTAAGTTTCTTCATCTGAAACACTGATAAATCAGACAATGAGAATATATGTTATATAGTCACTTTCTACTTTTTCTGAAATATCTTAATTTAACAGACTGTTACCAGTCTAGATTTAAACCATTGCCTCTCTCTCATGGACGTAAAAAAACATCTGGATTGAGTGTTGAAACCGATTCTAAAGCTAACGCTTTCGTCGTATTCAAGCTAAAATAAATAGGTTTAAACTTGTATACATAGAGTCACAAGCCTGCGTTTATATTCTACCAGGATATGGTCGAGTACCACTTTATAAATATGATTAACTAGTCTTCCAATAGATTGCTCTAATAATGCATCATCGTTGTGGGAAAGGGGATCATTGAGGCGTTGCTTTTTGTCTTTTTTGAATTGGGATTTACGCTGTTTTTAACAATTTTAATCATAAAGCGACGGCTTAAGCATCTAACAGTGGATTCCTGGTGTTTCACGCACCAATTAAACATGACATCATTTCTAAAACCCCTGCTGATGTCCCACTTAGGTTTACAATTATCCACCCATTGGTGGAAGACAAATGTTGGAAAGGATATGTGCCGCATTCAATGAATGGAAATGAGACCCAATCTAAAACAGGCCAATTATTAATGGCTCTTCGCTTTGCTAGGGTCTTTGATTACTTGTTTGCAAGAATGCTGAAATTGAGATCTTTGTTTCAAGCATCTCGTTTGGTATGCAGTGGATTTTTCTGGTTGTTTTGATTTGTATGCTTGCTTGAGTGCATGTTTTCAAAGCATCTGATAAGTTATTCAGAATATTTTCTTTGGTTATTTCTTCTGATTTGATATGAAGTCGTTTGCTTTCTTTGTATAGGACATCTAATTCGATAGTTGTTATCATTTTTTAACCTCTGATTTGATATGAAGCTGAATGTTTTCTTATTTAAGCCTCCGATTAGATATTCTATTGAATGTTTTCTCTGTTAAGCTTACGATTTGATATGCAGTTGAATGTTTCTTTATTGTACCTCCGAATTGATATGAAGTTTAATGTTTTCTTTGTTTAGCCTCCGATTTGATATGCCGTAGAATGATGTCTTTGTTTAGCCCCAGATTTGATATGCAGTACAATGATGTCTTTGTGTAGACTCCGATTTTATACGCAGTTTATTGTTTTCTTTGTTAAGCTTCCGCTTTCTTCGTTTGTACAATCTGGCATTATATGCAGGATTTTAGTTTTGAGTATCTTCTGTTCACCAGGTCAAACTCAGAAAGCGAGAAAAGATCAAGAGGCTACTTAAGTCGTTTCCTGATCGGAAGATGATTACAATATCTTTGTCCTTTTAACGTTTTTATTATGCGACACAAATTCCAAATTGCATCTTTTCCATCAATGTTTGCATTTAGGGTATTTTTATTTTTGCTTCAAAGTTGGTTTTTTTTTTTTTTTTTTTTTTTTTTTCAATACTATGAATTTTTTTGTCGTCTTTCGGGATCAAGAATTCCTATGGGACCATTGGCTAAATACGGGACCCGAAAGGCAAATAGTATCATATAGAAACTCTGGGAAATAGATATTTTGAAAAAAAAAAACAGTTTAAAGCCTGCCTAGATCAACCAGAGTTTAAAAATCTTTAAAGGAAAGAAAGACAGATGATATTTTTTCTTCAGAAAATCAGCCAAGTACGAATAGTTTCGACTCTAGTCAATCTGCGCCTTTTGCGCAGTCTGCCTAGAGTCAATACTTTCGTCACTTCAAAGTTGATCCCTTCTCGCCTCACGGGTCAATTCCCTAAATGGGAGATCTATTTATCGCAACTTCAGCTTATTCATGTTAGCCCCCCCCCCCCCCCCGCGATATCTGTAACTTAAACTGTTACCAGGTTTGACAAAATGGAACACCCATGGTCTCAGCACGGGTCAAGCTGGTTGACTGGAGTCGACACTTAATGCTTCATGCACGTTTTCTGCAACTAGATTTATTATTTCATCCTCCTATTTTATCACTTTTCAAAAAATGACTTCCGATTGACCTCCGCTTGATCAAATTTGTTTTGGTTTTTTTTTCAAATCCCTTTTTACGTTGTTCCCAAATGTATCTTAATATCTAGATGGATCAGATCTCCCAAGATGTCCCATTTTCGTCTAGCGGATCACATTTGATTCTTTTTATGCAGAACAAGCATTGGCACTATGGGTATCGGACTCAGAGGCTTAGAGAAAATAAGAAGGTAAAATTTAGCCTCGACGGTTCGAGAAAAAGAAAAATGGTGTCCTGTCACGTTAAAGCTTCATCTACCAATTAACATGATATACATGAATATTTAAGCCTGTTCGTGACATTTCCAACAATTTGAAACACGCAGGAGATTCAAACATCGAGCAGCTTTGACAGTAACAGAGTGCAATAAGGTTTGCTGATTGTATAATGTCACATCTAGACCTAATCTGAGAACAAACATAAAGAAAATACTCTGGCTAGACTGTGCAGATGAACAGACTGGCCAGAGCATTTGCTTTGTGCTTATTTGAAATTGTTGGAAATGCCTGGCACAGACTCATGTATCTTTGACTTTGAAAGCAATTTTTAGTAGTTTTATTTGTTTGTTTTCTTATTTTTATGGGATACATCATGTCTTTCAATTCTTTTTCAATCATTCAGTATATAATAATCAACGGTCGATACTCGTCTTCCTTTTTCAAACATGGTCTTTGTTCGCGTCATCCGTCAGAAAAATGATTAATGATTCATAATCAACGAAAAGTATAAGATGACAATAGTTTCAGGACGTGTAAGGGTAAAAGTTGTAATTTAATGGCCATATAAGTAAAATCAGATGAGCAATCTGTCATTAAGTCGAAAGTGATTTGGAGAATAACGTGTACCAAAATCATCTTGAAAGACATACATGTACATGCATAGTGTAAATTACAATATCTTGCTTGTAGTTCTGTGTATGGTACATTTGATAGAATATTAAACGGAAAATGAAGGAATTTGTGGTATCTCTTTTATGTTTTATCGGGACAATCGGTGGTACATTAGGTGAGTATACATCGATGGCTCAGCATGAAGAGTTGTAACTGCCTATATGTTTATAGGTAGTTACAACTGTTTCGCACTGAGCCATCGATATAGATATAAATTAGGGGTATGGATCTATGATAATAATAATTCATTACTCTATCATTATGTAAGGGGTTGCTGTAATGTATGGCAAATGAACAAGATAAATATTTTGCATATTAGAACACCGTTTACATGTCGCAAATACCGTAATTGCCTTAAAAATTCGGAGACATGAAAGACAGATACTTATTGTTTCAAATTTCTTCTGAAAATGAAATCGAAACATTTGACTTAATGCGTCTAAACAAGGCTTATAGCAAGGCGACAATACCGACCATGATTAAACTGCTCCTTAGCAGTTTGATCTGAGCCTACAATGTTTGCTCTGACCTGTCCGTTTACACACTGTAATGCTAAAACATTTGAAAAGGCACTTCTCCCGTTAAGTTCCATATGCTATTTCTTCTAAAGGCGTTAGTCAATTTCAATGTTCTTTATGCTAAACAAACCAAAAAGAGAGCGTACCTTTGAAGTCTGTTTTTAGGCGAATTGGGGGAAATTAAATTCCCGTTTGATTACGTTTCTTTATCACTAAAAACTCTTAAATAACGTCTTCAAAACGTAACAATTTACGAGTGGGTAGATTTTTTAAGTTCCCAAAATTGCGTGAAATTGTTCATCACAAAATGTCGAGAATCTTATGAATTTGCGCGAGAGGTGACATCATGTTAATACTTCAATAAAAATGGCTTTCATTGAAACAATAATAAATGATAGAGATTTGTTTAACGATGCAACAGTTGTAAAACGCCAAATTTTAGTGAAAAGTCGACGTGAAAAAGGCGAAGTTTTCTTAATATCTTTATCAATAATAGATTATTATTATTATTATTATTATTATTATTATTATTATTATTGAAATTTCAAAATAAAAACATTATTTTTTCTAGTTTTTGTTTTACATGGTTAAAAATAATATGTTACATACAGCAAACTAGAAAAAGGAAATGAGTGTGGACAATAATTCTTCCATACGCGAATTTTATAGCCGGTTTTCAAAATGCTTCTCTGTTGCATTTCATTATCAAAATGATTATCATAAATCATTCTACATTCTTTAAATATCATTTATTCTTACATTAGTAAGAAAGTAGCATTAGTATGCACAACGTCTTAGGGAAAAAACACTAATAAGCCAATATTGTCCTCTTTCCCACAGGGGACTGTGGATCATTGAAAGCCCATTCCGTATACGAGGGCAACAAAGCCGTTGGTCGGATAAGACTCTACCCGAGTGACCGTTGGAAACCATTCATACGCAAAGGCTCGTACCAATGGGTCAAGGAAAAACCAAAACCGGTAATTGTCGCCTTCTGGCGAAATGGCATGTTCTTCAAAATCAACGAAACAGATGATATCAGCGAAAACAACTACACATTAGAAATCAGGGGAATGAAAGCTTCGGACGAAAACTCGTATGTGGTCGAATGCTTTACGGAAGATAGGGTTATACATAATAGAACGGAACCTGTCTGGCTGAGACTACCTACAAGTAAGTTTGATCATTAATTTTGAACTTTAAATGAAAAGAAGTTTTAGTACCTGTTAAAAACTTTCATTGTGTTTTTTCTTGAAAGGTTTGACCCTTTGCTTTATTCAAAAGGGTAGCTTATAAACCAGAGTTAATGTAGAGATGCAGAGAGTTTTTCTTTTCTTTTTTTAATGTATCGGAGTGTCAGGCTAAATACCTAACCCAACTCAATGAATAAGTGAAAACGATTCATGCAAAATTGTTATTTGATTTTTGATAAGATAACTCCATGCATTCTAAAAAATATTTTCTTCATATCCTATAACTTTATAGTATGAAACAAAAATTTAAAGATTGCTCCTGAATGAGACAGATTTTTATTGAGACTAATTGGTGCGCATATTTAGTTTCGTAATCTTGTTGTTGTTGTTATTGTTGTTGTTGTTGTTTGTTTGTTTCTTTGTTTGTTTTTTTTTATCGAGGATTATATCCAAACCAAATCAGTCAATAAGAATATGCTCATCTTGATGAAAAACATCTAAAATTAAATAATTACAAAAAAAATTCTAAGAATGTTTTTGTCATTGATTTAGATAAAAAAAATCGTAGCATCAAAAATACTGATAAAGCTCTTACATATTAGGTGGGACCACGACTTCAATTTTCCCGACGTCATCATCCAAAATGACGGTGGGTTTCGCACCACTGACACCAGGTCCAGCGTACGAAGAGTTGAAAACGGAAGACAATACGAGCGTTATAGTTGTCATAGTGATGAGTTTCATCATAGTAACACTGGTCGTTGTCATATTGGCCTTGGTAATCAGGATGAAGGTCAAATCAAGACAAACAAGGAGAGGTAATCTTTTTTTATCATAAACGCTAGAACTTTTAGGCCCCCGCATCGATTGGTCGTCATCATATGTATGTGCCCGTTTGTTCCTTTGTCTGACTTTCCCCCAAAAACCCATCGGCCATAACTTTTTTATTTGTAACGGTTAGTGTCTTCATATGACAAATAAGTATTGCTTGTGACAAGAACTTTCTGTTTGTACCACTTTCAAGGTAATTAGTCAAGGTCAAAGTCATTTCCAGGTCAAGTATGAAAATTTAAACGTTATCTCTTAACATTTTATTCCAAACCACTGTTATTGAAAACATAGCAGTGGCGGGAATATAAGCGTTCAATAAACAAACAGTCAAAACTGTGTTAAGCAAGCATCGAAGGGACATTCAAAAAACGCTTGCTTAATACAGCAGCTTGCTTAATACAGGTAAAATTCGGTGGACTTGCTTTATTTGGGAACACGTTAGTAGCTTGCTTAATATAAGTCAAAGAAGGCGGACCTTAGGCTTCTTTTCAATAGAAAAAATAGAATAACCGTTTACTGCTCAACGATTTTAAAGATCAGACAAAAAGCGATTCTTTCAGAACGCATCATCTTGTATCTGATCACAACGTCATGACAAACATGTTTTAATATGCCTCGCTGATTAACGCCAATTATGATGAATTGAACGAGAGGCGGTTCTTTTTTTTTTTTTTTTTTTTTTTTTTTTTAATTTAATTTCACTGGTTTGGTGGTTAGATTATCAAGTGATAGTCTTCCGATATATCTCGAAATGTTCACCGAAAAGAAATGCCCGTACTGAATGATAATCTTAGGACGAAGAGATGCGGGACCTGAGTAGTAATGGACGATACTTCACGTACCAGTACGTGAAGTATCGTCTAGATTTTGGGCAGGCTATTTGTGCATTTGGACTTAGTCTTTTTCACAGAAATGCGAACTTAGGCTTGTGGGGAATATGAGTGCGGTCTTTTTAGGAGAAATGCGGGTTGGTTTGTGAGTAATGTGTATGTGGACTTAGTCCTTATCTTACCGTCCAAAGACGGAAAGATAGGGACTTGTTATAGGGATTTTGTCTTTGAAATAAGTGGTTGAATGTATTGTGAAAGTGAGGAATGCAAAAGGACTTTGACAATTTGCGAAAGAAAATGAATTCTTTCTTGGTGTTGGGTGGTCCTGAAAAGGACCGTTTTTGTTGGTTGATAGTTCTGCTATTTATCTCAGCACTTCTTTTTGGTCTTTGGTTTCTTGAAGTTTTCGATGTTTTTGCCGTAGGCACCCATCCCTGTCATTGTAGGAATTTTGTATCCCCTCTCTTTTTCTGAACAATGTCTTTTACTTGGACGAACATTTTCCGTTGATGATGATGATCTCTTGGTGGATGAAGTGTGTGACGATTGCTTCTTTTTCATTACAGTCATAATACTATCTACGAGTTTGTGAAAGTTCGTTTGTTCAAAGTCAAATTCAACTGGAATCTTCAGTGGTGTTGGTTTGAATGTGACTGGAGATGATGATTGTTGACACAATTTTTGAACATTTTGGTTAAGAATCTGTATTCTCTCCGTCAGTGACTTGAAATCCAAAAAAGATTTGTTGAAGGTATTCAGCTCCGCAATAATTTTTATCATGATAGCTTCTTGTCGCGAATTCATGGTTTTCAATTCAGCGAGGATGTTTTGAAGAACAACATCATTTGTACTCACTGGTTGGAAATTCTGTTGAATTGTTGACGAATTCTCCTGAGGTCCAAGTATCTGACAACTCTGCGATCCAAATGTTGAATCCATGGCTGATGCTAGCAAATCATTGTGTGTGATATTTGCCTGAGACATGATTTCTTGTAAATTGAAATCTGAATTCATTTTTGCGTGTGTTCGCTTCGGAGGTTGACGAACGACTGATGAAGTTTTATACTGTTAGCCTACAGTGAAGGGCGCGCGGACCTTGGCGAAAGCACCTTTACTTTGACAAGTAAAATGGACGTCGAGATGGGAATTTGTGTTTTCTCAGTGTTGATTTTTCTCAAATTTCTTCTTTATGATGAAGAAAATGTAAATATTTTCTATCTCAAACGTTTTGTCAACCTATTATTTTATCATTTCCATTAAGTTCTTCGCACAGTTATTGAACGTGAGGAATAAATTCGCAAAAACTTTTGAAATTGACGGTGAATTCCTGCTGTAGATCCAATGTTTTTTCCTTTGTTTTCTACTTGAAACTGATTTTATTTTTATTTTGATGACTGGTAATGTTAGCTGAGATGTATTACTTGTCATTTTTAGAATTTTTGACTGGTAAAGAGTTGAAATCTTATCATTATTCAATCTTAACGTGACTATTTGAAACACGCTGATTTAAAACCGGTTGGCTATCGCTTTAAAATGTAAAACTCCGATATGAAACGGGTATCGGTGTACATGTCAGATAAAAATCGATATTTAATGTAGATGGGTGGATTAAACTCGCAAGTGAAGCATTGTTTTACTTGACTTAGCGTATTGTTGAATTTATTTGAAAATGCGATATTGGGTCTATGAAATCTTGTAACTACATTCTGAATACTTTATACGGGTTATGTTCGGTGTATTTTAAATGTGACAATTTGAGAAATGGATGCATTCTTGCAATATGGTTGGCCCTGAAAAGGGCCGTTTATTCTAGAGGAAAGAGATTTTAATCCCAGTATTCTTCCCTGTAAATATCAGGAATGTTTGGGTGAACTCTCTCTCTCCTTGGCTGTCCAATGGGTGCCATAAATTCATTCCACACCCAGTCATCTGTCATCTTCGGCGTCCAAACACATGGTCCCTTCCTAGCGGTATACCGGGTTTGCTCAAGAAGCAAAACCTGCGATGTAGGTGGGTGCCTGATGTAGATCACGGCAAATGATCGGATGTTTTCAGAGTCCATGTTTCAGTTTCAGAGAATGAATTTCTTTTTGAGAACTGACGTCTTTTTATACCCTAAAGAGAGCGCGTACCCGGGAGGAAGCACTTGAATTCTCTCAAAGTCATTTGAAGGTTATTATGTTCGTTTTATCTATATAGGTCAGTGGGTCAGTAGGTTAGTAGGTCATCTCAAACAGTATTTAAATGCAGTTTTCCATACATTTTTTCATCTTGTAAGATGAATTCTGTCTTTGATTTCTTTCGACGAATCTTTAAGAAAATGAAGAAAGAGAAAGTCGATGATGAACTGAAGCAAAGAAACCAGGCTTTGTATGAATTTATGTTGCGGCGTGGATATAATTTCTATTCAAAGAAGAAGTTAGTGAAGACGGGAAATTTATATCCTGATCTTTCAACCTTCAAACCACCAACTGAACATTCCGGGTGGAAAGAGAAAATGTTACAGTTGTATCCAACCATGCCTTCCTTTCATGTGAAAGATAGGAATATGTACCCTGATCTTTCGGAGTTCATGCCACCTACTGAATGTAGTGAATGGAAAAGGGGGATGGTACAATTATATCCAAGTTTAACTTCTTTTCATTGAAATGATGTAGAACTTGGAGAAATCAAAAGGTCCTTTTAAGGACCATCCAATTGTCTTGAAAGTTTTTAACTTTTCTGCAAATTGGGGTGGATGGTGAAAAATAAAAAGGAGACAATGTTTTTTTAAATTTATTCAAATACAAAACAAATGAAACATGAATGAAACATGAAATGGTAATATGACAATCAATCATTATTTAATTCAAGAACAAAAATTTCTATGTACATTTAAATGTCTCTTCTATAGAATGTCTTTAAAATGTCTATTTGTTTAAGTTCCTTAGTTTTGCTTCCTCTTCTTCTTTGGGATACCAGATTCAGTCTTTGTCTTTCTCTTTCTTGACTTCTTTGTTTTGTCAATCACTAGTGTAGGACAAATGTCTTTCTCCGGGTGATCGCTGGTCTTACAGAAGAAACAGTTTTGATTCTCCTCGCCCATGATGACAGTGTCCGAATTGATATCTTTTAGGTTTGATATCTCTTCACTACCCACTTTTTCCTGAGAACAGATTTTCTCAGTCTGACTCTCTGTTTCGTTTTTTACATTGTCAATTGTCTGACCGTCATTTTTCTGGGTGTCATTTACCTCATGGTTATTAATGTCCTGTTGAACATGAGTAGTTTGAGTTTCCACTGAACATTTGTTTTTTAGTGTATTTGTTGGTCCGAACTTTTGCACAGTGTTTTTTCTATCAACCCTTAAACAGTATCTGTTGTGTTCATTACAGTGTGATAGGAATGCGCCAACGTATTCCATATTGTCCAGATCTGGTGTTCGATCGTTTCTTCTTGAGATCATGATGTCGTGGGTTATTGGATTCACATATACGAAAGCATAGTAAGACTCCTTCCTCGTCTTCTCAGGACAATCTTTCGCAAAGTGACCCTTTTCGTGACAGATGAAACAAAATTCAGGTCTTTTCATCCCCGGAGCATATATTTCATCTATGGTAAGTGTATCAAATACATTCTGTTTTGTAATCCGATATTCATCATTGCTGAACTGGTAAGACATGAACATACCAACGTATGGTCCAATATGCTGAATTTGGTAGTCTGCTGGTATGTTGGTTATTTCGTATTCATCGGTGTATGGGTTAACGTACACCTGCATACGTTTTCTGTTCTTTATCTTTTTCACAACTTCTGACACAATGTCATAACAGTTCATGTTCTTAGCTAATTCAGACATGTCTTCTCTATACAAAGATTTGTGAGTGAATGATGAAATACCATGAAAGCTACGTGGTATTTATACAGTTATGAACTGGTGAGTCATGAATACCCTATAAAAGCTGTGATTTGTTTCATTTCGATATCAGTTCTTTGTGAACACCCGAAAGAGAAAACATGTCAAAACGAAAAAGAGAAGATGACATTGATGATTGGATTCCACTTCATAAACGTAAGTGGAAAAGAATTAAACTTTTGGACTACAGTGACTCAGAGTCTAATGAGTCAAACAAAGCAAGTGAGTCGGAAAAAGATGTTCCGATACAAGATGATACTGATTCATCTGATGATGAATTTTGGATACCAAAAAAGAAAAAGGTGAAACCTATTGAATCGGATGATGAAGTAGAAGAAGAAAAATCGCCTGGGTCTATGAGAAAAGTACAAGCTGTCCAAAGTAATAAATAAGAAGTCCAGGTTATTTAGAACTGACTCACATGTTGTGTCAGTGACATTTAAAGAATTTGATGAAATTTCACCTCAACAACTTGGAACTTTGTTTGATGATATTACAACCCAACTGAGCGAGACACTTGATACTGAACCAGATGACAAAATCAGAGTTACCATCAACCACCCCGCTTTAGATATGGGGATACATATACCTTTCATGGATATGCGTGATTTAAATGGTGAAATATTCTTAAGTGAGATTGAAAAAGTCATGCAGTCAAATATTGAATTCAAGGTAGATGATGGTGAAATGAAATTAGATGTTACACACACACGATTACCAAGTGGCGGAGAAAAAAGAAAGGTAGTTGAACTTGATACGAAAGTATTTGCAAAGTGTTATGTATAAGCTATAAATAAACCTAATGGTATTTACCGTGTCTATTTTTAGACTGGGAATTTTCTTATCTCTTGATTCTGTTACGTAAATGTATGTAGAATTATGTAGATCTTTCTAGAAAGGCCTTTTGGAAGGTGATTCAGACTCTAGAGTATTCTTATGTTCTATACTATTCCAGATTGTTCTATAGTATTATATAAAGGGGTTCCTACAGCATTCTTGGTTCACTTGATTTAGACTTATGGTTTCATTTAGTAGTACTGTGTTAAACTAAAAGGGGATTTCTTGTTATCTTAAAAGTGTGTTTAAAAGCGTGTTTAATTTTAAATTCGGATATCATTGGACTTATTATTTGTGGACCAGGAACTTAATTAAATTGGATCTAAAATTAAAACTTTAGGATTAAACATTCAAGGTATTGTAAATTGTTTTTGTATTAATTTCATATTGTCAATAATTCTGGTATTATTGTCAATAAATATTGTTAATTGTAAAGTTTGTTGCTGGCTTCTTTGTTCGTGTTACATTGGCACGTAACAATTTGGGGGCTCGTCTCGAGATACGAATATCAGACAAACAAACAAAACAAAACAAATCAAACAAATTCTTTATTTATATCTACTGTTCAAAATTATTTAAGAAATTAATTTCATATTTCAATTTTGATAAATCTAGAGTGCACTTTCACTATTATTTATCGAAATCTTACATTCTTATTCAAATACAGCAACAAGCTACCATGTCTTTTGACTTAGAAAAATTTACGCACGAACCTTCCGTGGAGTTATTGAATTTGGGTAAAAAGCCTGATTTGCTCAATCTTGCCAAGCATTATGAATTAAAAGAAGTCAAGTCCTCATTGCGAAAGCATGAAATTAAGAATATTTTGGTTCAATATTTTGTTGATGAGGACATTTTTGATGAAAAGGCTCTGTCTCTCATTGTTGATGTTCCATCAGTTTCAAGCTCAAGAGATCTTGAACTGTTAAAACTTCAACAAAGGGAGAAGGAATTGGAAATAGAAAGAGAGAGAGAAGAGCGGAAATTTCAAGAAAAGCAATTAGAAATTGAAATTGAAAGAGAAAGAGCACAAAGAGAAATTGAAGAAAAAGAAAGAGAAAGGCAATTTCAAAGGGAAAAGGAAGAAAGGGAAAGAGAGAGAGAAAGGGAAAAGGAAGAGCGAGAAAGAGAAGAGAGAGAAATAGAAAGAGAGAGGGAAAGAGAAGAAAGAGCATTTCAATTACGATTAAAAGAATTAGAAATACAAGATAGAGCAAATCAGCCCAGAGATATGTATAATGACCATTTTGATGTAACAAAACATTTTAGGCTTGTTCCTCAATTTCAAGAAAATGAAGTTGATACATATTTCGAACATTTTGAAAAAGTTGCAAATAACTTGAAATGGCCAAAGGAGCAATGGACCTTACTTCTCCAAAGTGTCTTAGTAGGAAAAGCTCGCAATATTTATTCGCAACTTAGAACAGAACAAAGCAATGATTATGATACTGTAAAAGAACTCATTCTCAAAGGTTATGAGCTGGTTCCAGAAGCATACAGACAACAATTTAGAAGTTGTAGAAAAGAATCTGGCCAGACTCACGTTGAATTTGCAAGAAACGAAGAAAAATTATTTGACAGGTGGTGCTATTCTAAGAAAATAGACCAAAATTATGATAATCTTAGACAACTTATATTAATTGAACAATTCAAAAATTGCATTCAATCTGACATTAAGTCACATTTAGATGAAAAAACTGTTGAAACTATACATGAAGCAGCTCGTTTAGCTGATGATTACTACCTTACACACAAAAATTCTTTCGTTAATAAAGCAAAACCTGCTTCCTCACATCCCCAAAATAAATCTATGTCTGGTGATTCATCTAGCATGTCTAGTCAATCGAATTCACCTAAACCAAAGTCTACTGGTGAAACCAATGTTCAAAATCCCTTATCTCGAGTACATTGTACTTTTTGTAAAAAACCAGGTCACCTTATTTCGGAATGTTTTAGATTAAAAAGGAAGAAGGAACTGAGTGCAGCCAAACCTACAGGGCTCACCAGCCTTCAGCCTAAATCACAGCCTTCTTTTGAGTTAAATTCAATTGTTAAGGCAGAACCAAATTCTGATTCCTGTATGGAGATTTTTGAACCGTTCATGTTAAATGGTTTTGTATCACTTTCAGGTGATATGTGCCCTCCTACCCCTATTAAAATTTTAAGAGACACAGGAGCTTCTCAATCTCTTATTTTAGCAGATGTTCTGCCTTTTTCTGAGAAGACTTCGTCTGGTACTAGTGTCCTTATTCAGGGTGTAGAGTGTGGTATTATTAATATTCCTCTTCATAAGGTTAATTTGTCTTCAGATTTGGTTACTGGTTCTGTGGTTGTTGGTGTTAAACATTCTTTACCATTTAAAGGTGTACATTTATTGCTAGGCAATGACTTAGCTGGAGATAAGGTTGTTGTTAATCCTCTTGTAACTGACACACCTAATGTAGGTCAAACAGATGATCCTATTTTGCAGGAAATACCTGATTTGTACCCTTCATGTGCAGTAACTCGGGGTATGGCTAAAAAAGCTTCCTTGAAAAATTCAAATGATATTGACTTAACTGATACTTTTGTTGGTCAATATTTCAATGACGAGATTAAAAAGTCTTTTAATCTTAGTCTGCCTGATACTCAGACAGACTCGTCAAAATTTTGTCAGTCATCTCCAAGGTCAAATGACCAAGGTCATGAAACGCATTCAAAGTCAAAGTTAATCCAGGAACAGCAAAATGATCCTGAGATTTCAAAGTTAATTGATAGGGCATTACCCGAAAAAGAAATGTCTCAGAATCCTGTTTGTTACTATAAAAAGAATGGTATTCTGATGAGAAAATGGCGACCATTTGATGTCCCAGCTGATGACGATTGGGCTGTTCATCACCAAATTGTTGTTCCAAAGTCATATCGCCATGAAATACTTAGTATAGCCCATGAAAGTCCAATGTCTGGTCATTTAGGTGTAAACAAGACTTATCACAAGATTATGACTCATTTCTTTTGGCCTGGACTTAAATCGGATGTTTCCAAATATTGTAAAAGTTGCCACACTTGTCAAATGGTAGGGAAACCTAACCAAGTTATTCCAAAAGCAAGGTTACAACCCATTCCAGCTTTTGATGAACCTTTCAGTCGAATAATAATAGACTGCGTTGGTCCTTTACCAAAAACCAAGTCAGGTTCTGAATATTTGTTGACAATTATGTGTGCTTCTACCCGCTTCCCAGAAGCAATTCCTTTAAGGAACATTAAGGCAAAGTCAATTATTAAGGCTCTTGTCAAGTTCTTTACTTTTGTTGGCCTTCCAAAATCAGTTCAGTCTGATCAAGGATCAAACTTCATGTCAGGCATATTCCAACAGGTTATGCATGAATTAGGTATCAAGCAATATCGGTCATCTGCTTATCACCCTGAAAGTCAAGGTGCTTTAGAAAGATTTCATCAGACCCTAAAGAATATGATAAGGTCATATTGTTTTGATACTGATAAAAATTGGGATGAAGGTATTCATTTGCTATTATTTGCAGTCAGAGAATCTGTTCAAGAATCTCTTGGCTTTAGCCCCTTTGAGTTAGTTTTTGGTCATTCTGTTCGTGGGCCATTAACACTCTTAAAAGAGAAATTTCTTGCTGATGATGAAACACCCTTGAACTTGTTACAGTATGTTTCTGACTTCAGAAATAAACTGTCTAGGGCATGTGAGGTTGCTAGGTCAAATCTTAAATCATCTCAGAGCAAAATGAAGGCAAGATATGACAAGCATAGTGTTGATAGGAAATTCGAACCAGGTGATAAAGTCCTTGCTCTTTTGCCAATACCTGGCCGACCCTTACAGGCAAGATATTATGGCCCGTATACTATTGATAAGAAAACAAGTGATTTGAATTATATCATCAATACTCCCGGAAGGCGTAAAAATAAACAAATGTGTCATGTAAACATGTTAAAAAAGTATTTTGACAGAGATAGCTCTATTTCAAAACCAGTTACAGTTGTAAACACTGTCCCACAACAATCAAATATGATTGAATCAGAAGTTAGTGCAGACTTTAGTGAAAAATCTGTTCCTGGTCCACCTAAACTTGAGAACTCTGAAATACTTAAGAATCTTGACGACAAACTTTCACATTTGGAGCCATCTCAACGAGAAGAGCTGAAACAGTTGATTAATGAATATAAACACTTATTTCCTGACATCCCCACAAGAACTGATAAAATATATCATGATGTCATTGTGGAAGATTCTCAACCAATAAAACAACATCCTTATAGAATGAATCCAGTGAAACAAAAAGCCCTTCAAGATGAAGTGAATTACTTATTGGAGAATAACTTTATTGAACCCAGCCAAAGTAATTACAGTTCACCATGTATATTAGTTCCAAAGCCAAATGGAACATACAGAATGTGTACTGACTATCGAAAAGTGAACTCTGTGACAAAAACTGACTCTTTTCCAATTCCAAGAATTGATGACTGTATTGACAAAGTCGGTAATTCTAAATATGTCACCAAATTTGACCTTCTCAAAGGATTCTGGCAAGTTCCGCTCACTGATAGGGCTAAAGAAGTATCAGCATTTGCTACTCCAACTGGTCTGTACCAGTACAAAGTTATGCCGTTTGGGATGAAAAATTCTCCTGCGACGTTTCAGCGGCTTGTAAATATGGTTATAGCTGGCTTGGATGGCTGTGACGCATACATCGATGATGTCATCATCTATACAGATACATGGAGTGACCACCTTCAAAGAATCAAACAATTCTTCGACCGTCTCAGTGAAGCAAAATTGACTGTTAATCTGGGAAAAACAGAATTTTGCCATGCTACTGTTACTTTTTTAGGACATCTTGTGGGACAGGGTCAAGTTAAACCTTTAGAATCTAAGGTCAATGCTATCTCTGAGTTTCCAGTGCCTGCTACTAAAAAGCAACTGATGCGATTTCTTGGTATGGCTGGCTACTATAGAAAGTTTTGTAAGAATTTTTCTATAATAGCTGAACCTTTAACAAATTTATTAAAGAAAAATGTTAAGTTCAAATGGAATGATAACTGTCAAGTTGCCTTTGATCGCTTGAAAGCCATACTAAAGAGCACACCAGTTCTTTTAGCACCTGATTTTGACAAATGTTTTAAATTAGCTGTTGATGCAAGTGATGTGGGTATTGGTGCTGTTCTCTTGCAAGAAGACGATGATGGTATTGATCATCCCGTTTGTTATTTTTCTAAACAATTAAACAAACATCAGAAAAACTACTCAACCATTGAAAAAGAATGTCTTGCTCTGATTTTGGCAATCCAACATTTTGAAGTTTATTTAACATCTGCAACTTCTCCTATAGTTGTTTTCAGTGATCACAATCCCTTAAGTTTTCTTCACAAACTTAAGAGTAAGAACCAAAGATTATTGAGGTGGAGTTTGTCACTTCAAGAATTTGATCTTGATGTAAGACACATTAAAGGAAAAGACAATATTATACCAGATGCTCTGTCAAGAGTCTAAAATTTTGAATTGTCTTATCTTTAATATAAAATTGAATTTAACAGTACCATTTCACTATATTTTTTGTTTATATGTATATATGTTTGTATATATATATATCTCTTTTTCAATTCTTTTGATGAAAATTGTTTGTATTTTCATGCTAGATGTGCTGAAATGTTTCAACAAATCATGATATTATTAATTATGTAAAGTATATTATCATTGTATATGCTAAAGATAATACAAAAAGAAAGATTTATTTCATAAACCTTTCTTTTTTCTTTCAAGGGGGGAAGTGTTATGTATAAGCTATAAATAAACCTAATGGTATTTACCGTGTCTATTTTTAGACTGGGAATTTTCTTATCTCTTGATTCTGTTACGTAAATGTATGTAGAATTATGTAGATCTTTCTAGAAAGGCCTTTTGGAAGGTGATTCAGACTCTAGAGTATTCTTATGTTCTATACTATTCCAGATTGTTCTATAGTATTATATAAAGGGGTTCCTACAGCATTCTTGGTTCACTTGATTTAGACTTATGGTTTCATTTAGTAGTACTGTGTTAAACTAAAAGGGGATTTCTTGTTATCTTAAAAGTGTGTTTAAAAGCGTGTTTAATTTTAAATTCGGATATCATTGGACTTATTATTTGTGGACCAGGAACTTAATTAAATTGGATCTAAAATTAAAACTTTAGGATTAAACATTCAAGGTATTGTAAATTGTTTTTGTATTAATTTCATATTGTCAATAATTCTGGTATTATTGTCAATAAATATTGTTAATTGTAAAGTTTGTTGCTGGCTTCTTTGTTCGTGTTACATTGGCACGTAACAAAAGAAGAAAAAATCAATTGTTGAAATTAAAAATGCAGAAGACAGTATGTGTTTTGCAAGGGCAGTTGTCGTTGGAATACACCATGTAAACCGAGATGATAGTGATGAATGGAAAAGAAAATGGAATTTTATTCAACGTTCAAACAAGACGATGCAAAAGGATGAAGCTGAACGTTTACTGATGGAAGTAGGAATTTCTCCTAACAAACCATGTGGAGTTGATGAGTACAAGCTGGTCCAGACCTATTTGTACGAGCAGAACTATGTGATCAAAGTCCATCAACAACATTCTAAAGGGGAAATGACATTTCAACATCCAGTAGTGTACCAGGATAGCAAAGTAATACATTTGTATTACCATCAAGGACATTATGACTTTATTACAAGTATGACAGGGTTTCTATCCTGTGGCTATTATTGTGAATTTTGTGATATTGGATATGATCATAGAGAGTCGCATTACTGTGAGTACATTTGTTCAGCTTGTTTCACATCCCCACGTTGTGATATTTACAACATAGAATTTTACTGTCATGGTTGCAAAAGAAAGTTTTTTGGTCAAGAATGCTTTGATAATCATAGAAGAATTGAAGGTAAAAAGAAAAAATCCATATGTAATCTGGTAAAACTTTGCAGCAAATGCAAGCAACAATACAATGTTAGAACAAATAATCATGTTTGCAAAGGTATGAAAAGGTGTCGTTACTGCAAAAAGGTTACTAATTCTGATCATCGTTGTCATATTCAGCCTTACGAAAGTAAGATACAGAAAGGTGACAATGGTGATAGAGAATTTAAAAAAGAAAAAAAGTCTTGCAAGGATGATCAAAGTGATGATGATGTGGATGATGATGTTGTAGGTGATATAAAGAATAAACCATTGTTTATTTTCTATGATTTTGAATGCAAGCAAGATACTGGTCTACATATTCCAAACTATTGCATAGCACAGAGAGCTTGTGATGAATGCATAGATAAGTCACTTGATTATCACTGTTCAACATGCAGTGAGTTCGCCGAAGGAAGGGAGGTTATATTTCAAGGTGATAGCACTCTGACTGATTTTTGTAAATGGCTCTTCTCTAACCAGCACAAGGGGATGACTGCTATTGCTCACAATGCAAAAGGATACGATGCCCAATTTATCTTGAATGAAATAATAAGAATTGGGAATCAACCCCCATCTCTGATCATGAATGGTAACAGTATCATGAAATTGGAGTTGAATGGAGTTCGTTTGATCGACTCCTATAACTTCATGAACTTTCGTCTTGGTAAATTCCCTGATACGTTTGGTCTGGAAGAAATGAAAAAGGGGTTCTTTCCTCATCTTGCCAATACTGATCAGTTTTGGGACTATGATGGTCCATATCTTGATACCTCCTATTACATGTGTGACTCTATGTCCCCAGAATTAAGAAAAGAGTTCATGAAATGGTATAATGAAAAGGTTACAAACAAAGAAACTTTCAATTTTCAAAAAGAAATGGAGTCATATTGTCGTTCAGATGTTGATATCCTCAGAAGGGGGTGTGGTCATTTCAGGAAAGTGTTTATTGAGTACGGAGGTATTGATCCATTACTGGAAGCTATAACAATAGCTGTTGCATGTAACAAGGTCTGGAGAAGTAGATATTTGCCTAAAGGTCAAATTGCAAAGTATTATAGTATCCGAATCAATATTGAATCATTATTGGACATGGATAAGTGGACTTAAAGGTGGATTTAATCATGACTAACGAACTGTTAAAAACTTGTTGATGAATTTTTTTTAAAAAAAATGAAAGTTGTGAATTTCAAAAAACTTTTTTGAAAATATTTTTGAAAAATATTTTTAAAATATTTTTTTAAAAAATATTTTTAAAATATTTTTTTAAAAATGTTTTTTATAAAATAAAAAAATGAAATTGTAAATATGTTATTGTAAAAATGTTATTGTAAAAAATGTTGTAAAAGAATGTTTTATGTTTCAAAAATGTTAAAGAATAAAAGTTATAAAATGAATATATCTTTGTCATTTTATTTCTATCCATTGAATGGTTAGGACGTAAGAAATGGATGTAGATATTCTCTCCCTCTTGTTTAACCATCCTTGTAATATTTTCATTTCTGGTCCAAGTGGATGTGGTAAAACAGAATTCGTTCACAAATTGATAGATTATCGTGAAGACTTATTTGACATTGCACCAAAAAGAATTACTTGGTGTTATAAAGAATGGCAAAATGCATACATTATCATGAAAGAAAAATTTGATTTCATTACTTTCATTGACGGAATACCTGAAGATGAAAATGAAATTGTGAGTGATGCATCTATACCACATTTAGTAATATTTGATGATATGTTAGGTGAAGAAGATGAAGAGAAAATTAAATTATGGTTTACTAGAAAAGGTCATCATCGTAATGCAAGTGTTATCTATATAACACAAAATATGTTTTCACAGTCAAAATCAAGTAGAACCATTAGTTTGAATTCAAGATACATGATACTTTTTCGCAATGAACGTGATAATAACCAAATAAAGACTCTAGCAAATCAAATGCAAGCCCCACATTTGATTTCTGCGTACAATGATGCAACATCCTTGCCTCATGGTTATTTGGTCATTGATTTTCATTCTCGAACTCAAAAAGTATTGAGATTTAGAACTGATATATTTCATAGATGGTATACAAAGAATGAAGATCAAGGTCCAATTATTTATTCACCTGTATAAATGGGTGAACTTGTGATCATTCAAGTCCAGTCTTTTGATCTAAGTCATTGAGTGAACATGGCCTTACCAAGAACATCTACATCAGTGATTCATGCTTTACAGAACTTAAGTCGACAGACAAACAAGTATGAAAGAGAAGCGTTATTGAATGCTGGTTTAAAGGAAATATTGAAATGGTTTTCTTTGGCAGCACAAAATATCATTGAAAATAGAATCAAGCTACCAAAGCAAACTGTTACATATATGAATAAACATAGAGATGATGTAGCTAAGCTTGCAGATCCAAACATTAATGAACAAGTAAAACGTAAAATCATATTGAAACCAGGTGGTGGTGGTTTTCTTGGTGGTGTAATAATTAGAAGTCTCCTTAGATGGGATGGAGAAAGAACTGCAAGAAAATTTGGTCATGATAAAAAATCTGTTAAAAGAAAATCTCCCAAGAAGAAAAATTCTGTTAAAAGAAAATCTCCAAAGAAAAAAGTTGTAAAAAGAAAATCTCCTAAGAAAAAATCTGTGAAAAGAAAATCTCCAAAGAAAAAAGTTGTGAAAAGAAATTTGAAAAGAAAATCACCAAAGAAAAATTCTCCAAAGAAATCAAAAAACAAATTCTCGATTGATGAAAGGTTCATTACAATGAGAAGATCACAAAGCCCTTTTTCTAAAATGTCATCAACAAATGTTACACCAAATGTTTCCCCCATTTCATCAATTCATTCACCACAAACACCGATGCATATATCTCCACCTTCATTCTTATCAAGTTCTATGTCTCCGAATTCATCTGCCCGTTTTTCAACCCCGATCTCAAGTTCAACCTCTGATTCAAGTTATGACAGTGATTTCATTACACCACGACGTATGCCAAAATCAAGTCAGCAGAAACTTAGAAACAGAAAATATGGAATTGCACCCTTTTCACCCTTAACAACTTTGGATATGAGAACTGTATCTTCTCCAGCTAGAATAGCTCTTACAGCATTACGAGAAAAATTTTCTACCTAATAAATACTTTTGATATTACACGCTCTTTATCATTTATGATTTATCTGAAGAAGTGATAACATGGTGAAAAAAATAAGAAAAGTTCCTTTAATTAGGAAACATGGTCATATGGTTATGGCATTAATGAAATCTTCACCGAAGCTAAGAAAAAAATTAGTAAAAGAATTATCATCTCCAGTGATAAGATGTATATCAGAATGTTGTCACAATGTTTTAAAAGGCAATGTACACCTAACAGATGCTCAGAAGAAGAAGTTGTATTCAAACCGTCAACATCTTCGAAATCTTGCTTCAAAATCAGTGTCTGTAAAAAAGAAGAAACGCATTTTGAATCAGAAGGGTGGATTTCTCCCATTGTTAGGGTCTGCATTAATACCATTATTAGGTAAAGCTGTCATAGGAGGGATTGGTGGTGCAATTAAAGCTTTATAATCTTATGAACCTGTGATTTCTGTAAAGAAGTACCTTTACAAAAAATGTCAGTAAGAAAAATGGTCATTGTTCCTGTCCAAGTACTGAATGATTTGAAGCAATGGAGAGATGAACAAAGTCATAAACCTATTCTACCACAAAATCCACAAGTAACCAATGTTTCCCACCTTTATAAGGATATGAAAAATACATTAGAAAGAACTGATATTTCTGAAACAGACAAAGCACAAACGTATGGAGAAACATTGTTCAAACTACAAAATTCATTTGAAAAAGTGAAAAATCCAACATTACCCCAATCTTCAAAAAATCAAGAAGCGGATTCAAGAACAGAATCAATAAATGTTTCATTACATGATCGTATCTTAGAAAGTGTACCTAAAACCATGCAGAGAAAAGCTAAGCTTCTGTTAAATATTCTTAGAGATAATGATAACATATCATGGGATAATCAAGGTATGGTTACATATAAAGGAAAACCTATCCCAGGTTCAAATATTATTGATCTCATAAATGATTCATTACGTAAGAGAAAAGGAATTGAACCTAGGGGTTGGGAAGTATTCTCTAAAGCTTTACATGAAAGCAATGTTCCACAAGAAGTAGTCGGAAACATGTCAAGATGACAATGGATGCAAAAATATCTGTCTGAAAGTGAATCTAGTGAATCAGAAATAAGTTTTAGTACACCCTTTAAAACCCCCGCCAGAAGTTTAGTAAGATCTCCAACCAAAATGAAAACCATAAAGAAGAGAACCTTAAGCCACTTAAGAAAAATGTCACCATATGCCACGACTCATGAAAAAGAAAAAAGAAAAGATCTTTACACTCAACAACTTTTAAGTCCTATAAAAAAAAGATTCAATTTCTAAAAGTCTTCAGTCATGGGAGGCATACTGAAGCGTAAGTCCAAAGAAGCACTGTTAAGAAAATTATATTATGGATTAAATAAAAATAAAGTTGCATATTCAAGCATAAAAGAATTATACAAAGCAGCGAAGTCCATTTTGAAAACCATATCATATCAAGATGTTAAAAAATGGTTACAAGGGCAATCAACATACACCTTACATAAACCTTTTCGAAGAAAATTTCAAAGACGTAAAACAATTGTTGCAGGAATCGATCACCAATGGCAAGCTGATTTAGCAGACATGCAACAATTTTCAAATCAAAATAATGGGTTTAGATATTTACTTTGTGTTATTGATGTCTTTTCAAAATTTGCATGGGTAGTACCTATCAAGAATAAGATGGGAAAAACATTGATAAATGCATTTCAGTCCATCCTTAAATCACGAAAACCTCTATCATTACAAACAGATAAAGGAAGTGAGTTCAAAAACAAAGACTTTCAAACGTTTTTGAAAAAGCAAAAGATCCATTATTTCACTACAGATAATCCAGAGACTAAAGCAAGTATTGTGGAAAGATTTCAACGTACGTTGAAAACTAGAATGTGGAAATATTTCACTCATGAAAAAACACGAAGATACATTGATGTTCTTCAAAACTTTGTGAATAATTATAACAATACTTTTCACCGGAGCATAAAAGCAAATCCATCAGATGTTAATCATTCTAATGAAGCAAAAATTTCAGAGAACTTATATGCAAAAAGTGAATCAAAAGTGATTAAGAAGATAAAAAAGAAACCAAAATTAAAGAAAGGTGATCGTGTTCGTATCAATAAAACAAAACATACATTTGAGAAAGGATATCTTCCAAATTGGACACAAGAATTATTTGAAATCACTCATGTAAATTCAAAAACATCTCCAATCACATATAAAATTAAAGATTTAGCAAATGAACCTATCCTTGGGTCATTTTATGAACAAGAATTGCAACTTATAAAAGATGATGAAGTTTATGAAATAGATTCAGTTCTTGATAAGCGAACAAGACGTGAAGGTAAAAAAATAATCAAAGAAATTAAAGTCAGTTGGAAAGGTTATCCTAAAAAATTTCAGAGTTGGATACCAGAATCATACTTAACGTGATTTTGAAAAAACTTATAAAAACATAAGTAATTATCATGCAATCTCAGTTGGAATCTGGAGGTGACAGTGTCAGTCAGTCAACTCCTTTCACATGTTTTGGAAATCGTGTCCCTAAAAATCAGTTCACTTATGTATCACAAATAATAGTCATTTATGCCATTATTGCTACATCTATAGTACATCTTAGTATTCAAAGTGATAATCGTGAATTGTGGTTAATTCTTCTCAGTAGTTCTTTAGGCTACATTCTACCATCACCCGGATTAAAATTCACAAAACAGAATAAACATTCAGCATTTGATTTCATTGATGGTAAAAAATGAATTCCTTCTACATAACTTTGCCTAGTGATAGTTCTTTGAACTATTTTCCTTCAAACACACAATGTTGTTTTAAAGTGAAATTACCTAAAACTGTTCATATTGATAAAGAAGATTGGGAAGTTGGACTTGCACAATTGATAACACCAAGTCAATTTCTAAATATAAGTGAAGAAGAAGCCAGGTTTGATATCATCACGGCAGATACTGGTATTTACAAAAAAATATCTGAAGAAAATAAAAGAAAACACAATCCATTAGAAATTACTGCCCTTAAAACTAATTCAACAGGACATGCTGCAAAATGGGCAATCAAATTTCGTTTCACACCTGGGTCTTACATCTCGCCATCTCATGTGTTAGATGTAGTCAATGAATGCATTGATGATGAAATTGGAAAAGTACTTCATGATAGTAGTGCAACTATTCACGTTGGATATTCTGAATCATCAAAACGTCCAAAGTTTGAATTCAGAAATATTAATAAAACTGGAATTAAATTCAATAAATCCTTATTTCAAAAACTTGGTGGTGATCCTTTGTTTGATGGAAAAACAATTTACAAAGGTCGAAGTGTTTTTGAAATGTTTAAATATTCACCAAACATTGATGCAGGATATAATCATTTATTTGTATATTCAGACATTGTTGAATATTCCATTGTTGGTGATACATTAGTTCCAATACTTCGAGTTGTACCTTTTAAAACATCTAATTCCATTGAAAATGATAATGGAAGTCAACATATCAATCATGAAATTATTGCTCCACATTATTTTCCAGTTTCAAAATCAGATTTTGATTCCATTCACATTAATATAACAGGTGATTCTGGTCATCCTATTCAGTTTGTCATTGGCAAGACAATAGTAAAGTTGCATTTTCGTAAGCGCAAAGAAAATCAAAAATAAAAAACATGGTGCCTGTTTATAGAGGTGTTCAACATCAATATGGTTTTGGCTTAGGGTCTTTGTTTAAATCTGCATTAAGATCAGTAACACCACTAATAAAACCTATGGTTAAATCAGGACTACATGCAATAAAAGATGAAGGTATTAAACAAGGATTAGGAATAGCACAAGACATTTTAGTACATCGTAAAAAGCCAAAGAAAGTTCTCATGTCACGGGGAAAACAATCCTTGAAACATTTGACTAACAAGTTGTTATCGAGTATAAATGAAAAGAAATCAAGCAAAGCACATCATTCTCATTCTCGATCTCGTCGTGGTAAGATCACGTCAAAGAAACATCCAACTAACAAAAGGTCAGCCAGACCATTAGATATTTTTGATTAACATTATTGTTTGAATCCAAAAAGAAAAAAAGATGATGCAAAGTGGATCATGTGAGTGTAGTAAAACTGAGTTAGATGTATTATCAGTACCTCCTACCATGACAAGCATGCAGGAATCTCAGTGGGTTGAACATTTTCCTGTTGCATCAATTGCAAATGATTCACCAATAGAATTTATGATTCCACCTCAAACAGAGTTTTGGACGGATTTATCACAGTCCTTTCTGTATGTTAAATTTAAAATTATCCAAGCAGCAGATGATTCACCTTTAGCAGATGGTGCTAACATTGCACCAGTAAATAATTTCTTACATAGTATGTTCAGTAACATAGATCTATACCTGAATAACAAACTGATAACCAGTGGATCAAATAATTATCCATACAGAGCCTACATTGAAAACCTTTTGTCATATAGTCCAGAAAGTAAGAAAACTCATTTGAGAGCTGGAGAACTCTGGATTAAAGACACAGCAGGACATATGAACGATGCTCAAACCGCCGGAAATAACGAAGGGATTAAACAACGAATAACGGCTATTGCAGCAAGTAAGACAGTGGAATTATTTGGACGTCTTCATCTAGATGTTTTTCTCCAGGAAAAATATCTTCCAAATGGAGTGGAAATCAGACTAAGATTAAATAAGACACGTCCAGAATTTTGCATTATTCAACATGCAGGTGAACCCAAAGTTAAAATTCAGTTTGAATCAGTAAGTTTCCATGTTAGAAATGTTGAATTGTCACCAGTAGTTGCAAATAATCTAAACCAACTCATTGCACAGAATAATATGAAAATCCCTATTCGTAGAGTAGAAGTCAAAACATTTTCAATCACTAACGGTACTCTATCAAAAGTGGAAGATCATTTGTTCCAAGGCCAGTTACCAAAACGTGTTTTTATTGGAATGGTAACAAATGGAGCCTTCAATGGATCTTATACATCAAACCCATTCAACTTTTCTCATTTCAACGTAAGAAAAATAGCCGTATCATGCAATGGACACAGTATTCATGGTAAACCATTTGAACCTGACTTCACAAATGGACTAACACTGAGATCATATCTGTCTTTGTTCAATGCCACAAAATCAATTGGTGCTGACAAATCATTTGGTATAACAAAAGAGGAATATGATGCTGGTTTCGCTCTTTGGGGTTTTGATCTCACAGCGGATCAAGGTAGTGAAGAAGGACAGTTGCATCCTATAAAAACTGGAGGCTTGAGAATAGAACTTCAGTTTGGATCTAACCTTGCTAGAGTCATCAACGTTATTGTTTTCGCTGAATTCGATAATCAAATCGAAATCAACAGTCTTAGAGAAGTTATCACTGATTACTAAAAATCATGCTTGGATACCAGTACGCCATAAAACTTAGAGAAGAAGCAGAGAAAGTGAAATATTCATCAAACATTGAATCAGTTCGTAAAAATGACATTCACAACAGTTTTCAAAAGTGTATGGTGGATCAACTGCAAGAACTTATCAATGAAGAAGTTCATAACAATTGTAACGGGTGTCAAATAGATCATCCGGGTCAGATAGAACACCCTGTTTGCTTATTCATGAGTAGAGAAGAACATACAGACTTGTTCATTGAGCAAGCAATGCTTAAAGTAAATCCATACAAAATAATGCAGGCATGGTATCCACAACTTGAAGAATTAAAACTAAACGAACAAGAATCAGTAGAAGCCTATCGACTATGGCAAAGTATAAAAAAGAACATTTTGTGCGGATTCACAGATACATGGCTAGAACGTTGGAGTGAGAAAGTAAAGCAGTCTTGGGATCAATAATGTACACCAGTGAAATTCAACATATCTTGGATCGTGGAGTGTGGATTAAAAATCTCAATGGAAGAGTGTGTGCAAAGGATTTATTGCCAAAGCGAAAACCTTCACATGTGAAGGCTTATATCATCAATACAGCAGATTCATACAACTCAGGAGAACATTGGGTAGCAGTTATATTCTATCCAAATGGTAAAGCAATGTACTTTGACTCATACGGTCTTCCACCACTTCATAGGGAAATATCTCATTTTATCCAAAATAATTCACGTTCATGGACTTATAATAACCAACCTATTCAAAGCATCCTTGGAAAAGCTTGTGGACACTATTGTATTTTTGCCTTGGATGGGGTAGCAAGAGGATACAACTTAAAAAAAACTTCTAAGAAAGACATTCAGCACAAGGAACTTACACAAAAATGACAGAGTAGTCACATCGTGGTTCATACAGACATTTAGCAGAATTGTATAGACATTTTGTAATATAAAATTGATTGTAAATATGTTCATGATTGTTCATTTTTGTTCTTAGTTCACAGTTCATTGTTCAATAAAATATAGAAAATGTAAATATTTGTGTTTTGTTGTCGTTTAATATTCCATCCTTCTCATGATTGTTCATGAAAAAGGTAAAGAGAATCGGATTCATGATAAAGAATAATGAGTAATATCGTATTTTCATGCTTGGAGAAAACACAAATTTCAATCTCGACATCCATTTCTTCAATTCAAAGTAGAGGTGCTTCCAGCAAGGTCCGCGTCGTCAATATAAATACATAGCGGATTTTCCACTGTTTAACATTCTAGATCATGGAACCGATTCGTAGAGAACTCACCGATATAGCAAAGGAATTGCTGAACATTGCTGAGCGACTGTATCGCGTACAGGGAATGATTAGAGATACTCAAATCATTTCTCCACAAGAAAATGCCATTGAGCAGACACCAACGAATAATCTGCAAGATGTCATTTACTTGGATAGACCCATCTTGGGTAGGACAACAGAACATCTAAACAGAGCACTACCTGATGTCATCTACATGGGTACTCAATTTAGGAGAAGAGTGGTATGGAATGGAGAATCATTGGTCATAAAGAAACGAATTAGGAGACATTGTCCAATTTGCAATGCACGATTTGGATGCAGCCACTACTAAAGAGATCATAACTATCGACCAACAAAAACGGTCCTTTTCAGGTCCACCCAACACCAAGAA
Organism: Fragum whitleyi; assembly: GCA_948146395.1. Classification (NCBI taxonomy): domain Eukaryota; kingdom Metazoa; phylum Mollusca; class Bivalvia; order Cardiida; family Cardiidae; genus Fragum; species Fragum whitleyi. The sequence goes on along the minus strand of OX411547.1, from coordinate 34,950,625 downwards.
AGAATTCATTTTCTTTCGCAAATTGTCAAAGTCCTTTTGCATTCCTCACTTTCACAATACATTCAAGCACTTATTTCAAAGACAAAGTCCCTATACTAAGTCCCTATCTTTCCGTCTTTGATCGGTAAGATAAGGACTAAGTCCATATGCACATTACTCTCAAACCAACTCGCGTTTCTCCTAAAAAGACTAAGTCCACACGCATATACCCCACAAACCTAAGTTCACATGTTTCGTAAAAAGTCTAAGTCCACACGCATATTCCCCACAAACCTAAGTTCACATTTCTGTGAAAAAGACTAAGTCCAAATCCACAAATACCCACCCCAAAATCTGGACGATACTTCACGTACTATCGTCCATTACTACTGACCTGTTAGAAGCTATTTTCTATCATTTCAATGACTCGTTTGTGTTTTACAGACGGACGGCTCATTGCTAAAGAAGAAGAAGAAATGCAACCGTGAGTATACATCTTTAACATACTTTATCTCAAAATATCTGCGAACCGCATTTCAGGACATCTGGGCCCGAGGTTATAAAACTTTTCTCATTCTCAACTCAAAATTATCTCAAATTTCAACTTGAGATTTAAGCCGTAATTCTGTCTATATACTAATGACTATTATGAAGATGAAAGATAATGTTAACAAGAGCTTCGCAGAGCGGCGCATATACTCCCGAATGGGCTTGTCAGTAACCTTGGCTTGTCAGTAACGTGAGCTTGAATGATAGCTAAAAATATTGCAAACAGACAGACAGACAACTGGTGCCATAACATAGTATGACCTTTGAGTGTAAATTGAAAATGATTTTATGCACAACCATATGCCAAACAGTTATTTTGAAAGTTTCAGTTCATTCCAACTCAAACTGTGAGGAGTTGCCCACAAAAGAAATATAGTGAATTTCAATCAATTCAAGGGCAGATAATACAAGAAAGACCCAAGCTTTTTGTATTTCTGAAGTCTTATGCTTAACCAAGTATCAGGGTTACATTATGTCAAAATTCATTTCAATCCAATTAAATTTGTAGGAGTTGTGCACACACACGCACAAAAAAATCTGTAAATTTAAACTAGTTTGTGAAGCAAAGGTCAGATAAATCAGGAACTACTTTAAATATGAAAATATATTTAATACAAGAAAGAACCAAGCTTTTTTGAATTTTCGAAGTCTTATGCTTAACCAAATATCAGGGTTACATTATGGCAAGATTCATTTCAATCCAATTAAATTTGTAGGAGTATTGCACACACTCGCACAAAAAAATCTGTAAATTTAAACTATTTTGTGAAGTAAAGGACAGATAATCAGGAACAACTTTAAATATGAAAATATATTTAGTCCTAAGCACAAATAGACAACCTACAGAGTCATTATGGCAAGTTTCCTTTCATTCTCATCCAAAATGTAGGAGAACATGAGCTGACAAAGAAATTTTGTTTTTCATCAACTCAAGGACAGTTAATCCAAGATAACTCGAATTACTGGAGCATTTTGAATTGAAAAGTCTTATGCAAAACTAGACATCATAGAGAGTAATTGTGTCTAGTTTCAGCTCATTTCAATTGATAGTTAAGGAGGAGTTGCACACAAAATACAGTGATTTTCGTATAATTCAGGGGTAGATAATTCAAGATTTCTCAGGATTGACTGGAGCGATTTGAATTACAAAGATTTATGCACAACTAGACATCATAGAGAGTAATTGTGTCTAGTTTCAGCTCATTCCCATTGATAGTTTAGTAGGAGTTGCGCGCACAAAAAATAGTGATTTTCGTTAAATTCAAGGGAAGATAATTCAAGATTTCTCGGGAATGACTGGAGCGATTTGAATTTCAAAGGTCTTATGCACAAACTAGACATCATAGAGAGTAATTGTGTTCAGTTTCAGATCATTCCCATTGATAGTTTAGGAGGAGTTGCGCACACAAAAAATAGAGATTTTCGTTAAATTCAAGGGCAGATAATTCAAGATTTCTCAGGAATGACTGGAGCGATTTGAATTTCAAAGGTCTTATGCACAACTAGACATCATACGGAGAGATTGTGCCAAGTTTCAGCTCATTCCCATTTATAGTTTAGGAGGAGTTGCGCACACAAAAATTGTTGACGGACGGACAGACGGACGGACGAACGGGGCCATAACATAATTCGACCCTTCGGGCGTATAAAAAGTTGTAATAAATAAAAAACTTATAAATATCATCTTTTATATTAATACACTTATTTATATTCTATTTGAGAAATTTTTTAGTTGAGCCTATTTTTATATAACCTCGGGCCATGCAGCTGAAATAAGGCATCAGGGTCCAGGAAACAACGGTTGGTTTTATAGTACTGTTTTGACTTAAATTCCTAATAAGACATACATGTACATTGGAGAAAACGCTAATAGCGGTAGAAAGTCCGCTCTGTGACGGTTAAAGTTACGGACAGATTTGAATAATTTTTTCACTGAATATACCTAATCACCCAACCTTGCGTATCCTTTCAGATTTTATATATACATATAAATGATATTCTAACACATGGTTACGCGGCGGCGTTTATTGTGACTCTGGCACTCTCTTTTATTTTGTCAGGTATTCGATCAAGATATGTAATTATGCACGATTAAAGCTTTACAAATACATGTTCAAAATAAGTTGGTTTCGCTTATTTTATTTTACAAAAGCATTGTAAATACAATGTATAAGAACGCACCATTATATTTCTACGAATGCCCAATCAAAATATGATTATGTACAAGTTAGGGCTGAAGGACAATCACGTTTGTTGTTGCTGTTTTAATTTGGATGCTGATTTTGTATTTGCAAACACGCCAATAATTTAACATATTCACGACTTAAAACTTATATATGTACTCCATTATACGGACGGTAATTGCGCATGCATTGGTGATCCCAAGAGAACCATAAAATCTTAGATATATATTCCGTGTTGGCGACTAGAATTTCCAAATTTTGGCGACATTCTCGTGATCCATAGGCGATTTCATGAAGATATCAAATATGTTGGGGGCTTTAATAGCTTTATGTCGTTTTGTCAATTAATTTGTTATTCTTTCTTTTTTTTCAGATCAGAGTCTTTGGCACATCAAGGAGGTATTGTGCTTTAAGCTTAATGTTCGTCTTCAAAATTTTATTTTCATTGAAAAAACATTCCTCGAAATGCAAGTTTAAATGACCTGTTCCAATTTGAACAGCCCCTTTTCAAACACAGTACCATGAAAAATATGATAGGTAGTTATGTATATATATATATATATATATATATATATATATATATATATATATGCTTCCTCATTAAGGCCTGCACATCAAATAAGTCTATAGTTTAAGTCGTTTGTTTTTGCGTCGGTGGTATAATCCATTATTTTTGCCCTGGCAGGGCGGAGCCTAAGTATTGGCTGGTTGCATTTAAAGGTTTAGGTAAATCAGCTCTTTTTGAATACATACTCATTTTGATAGATAGTCTACTATATAGACTTGAAACATTATTCACTCAGAGGGTTTGTTACCAAACCCTCGTTACTTCAGCTTGTCAAAGCTAAAGTTACGAGGTCTTGGTAACCCAGCGAAGAAATGTTATTCACCATTAATATGCACGTTATTTCTTTTATTTCAATGATATATCTATTTACACATATTAACGATAATTGTCCCCTAACTTTTTGAAAGAACCACAAATATCAAAAAGTACACTCGGCAAATTACGTCACGGCTAAGCCACGCCCAGCCGGTTGAATAATAACGCAGAATAGAATACGCAAAATTAAATGTTATTTTAAGCTACACAAAGTTAAGCGAGTGATCAAATGACGATTTCGTAATATTTGCTACTGTACAGGTATACACAAAATATAACTTTGATCGCTCACTGAAATTTGCACATTTATTATGATTGAAAATTGTATTACAGAGAATGTTTACAATGAAATCGACGATTATGCCGAAATGGACCCCGATATTACCTATGCCCAGGTTAAAGACACCGCCCTTTTCACATCACAAACCAATCTAACACCCGGATTTTCACCCAGCCTACCAAAACGGGACCATGGCGTCAGTAAAAGCATGGAAAATATCATTGCTTCGAGTCAGACTGAACTAAATTCCAGAACGTCCAAGGCCCATTCAATTCAAGATTTGTATGCAAAAGTGATACCGAAATCAGAAAGAGGAATTAAGAACAAAGACGACGAGGTTAACGATTCAAAGACAAATGAACAGAATGTAGGGGATGCTAGTTTAAACAAAACTGTTGTGAAAAAGCCACAAAGAAGTACACTGAAGAGGGGAGGTTATCAATACAAGAGTATGGACTGTATTTCGACAGAGTTGCCTCCCGAAGACGCCCTAGAATTCTCAAATACCCTTCCACGCTCTTTTAGAAGAAAGGTAGGTCTTGTGAAATTAGTTACATCGTAACGTTGACATACATCTCATCGTTCAAAAACCCTCCAAATTCACAAAAAAATATATGTTCAATAACATCATTCAAAATACATATGAATAGAAAAGAATAACGATTTCGCTGACATAATTGAAGTTATAAGCGTCTGATTGGTTCTTGAAGAAAGGGGAGCTATTCATAGAACCTTCATGCATATTTTATCAAAGGGGCGTAATAAATATCGCTAATTTTGTTCATCTTACTAACAAAACAAGAGGACCAACATGGTCCTAGAACGCTCACCTGAGTCTCTTTGACCCCTGGAACATCACATAATTAAATAGGCAGATGTCAAAAAGGAGATCAATACTATGGAATGTTTTCAACCAAGAGCAAAAAAATATGCCTTTTCTCTCTTTGATTCTATATAAAAAGGGATGCAGCCGGGTAGAGCCCAAATGTGACCCCAGGGTCTTGATATGAAAAATACTTGGTAGAGGTCCACTAGTTGATGCTACATACCAAATATAAAGCTGTCTGCCATCTGGTTTCAGAAAAGGAGATTTTCCTACTTTAACCCATTGTGCTCAGATCAGCTAAACGGGATGTGCCCGATTGGAGCCCAAATATGGTCCCATGGTCTTGATATGAGCAAACTGGGTAAAGGTCCACTAGATGATGCTACATACCAAATATGAAAGCTGTCTGCTATCTGGTTTCAGAGAAGAAGATTTTTAAAGATTTTCTCTCTTTGATTCTATATTAAAAGGGTTGCGCCCGGGCAAAGCCCAAATATGATCCAAGGGTCTTGGTATGAACAGACTTGTTAGAGGTCCACTAGTTGATGCTACATAACAAATATGAAAGCTGTCTGTCTTCCGGTGTCAGAGAAGAAGATTTTTAAAGATTTTCCTATTTTCACCCTTTTTGGGGTAAAGGGAGAGTTAAGGGTGGATTTCATTTATTTGAACAACTTTGGTAGAGCTTGACCCAAGCTTGAGCTTAAATGGATATTATTTTGCAGGGTTCCAGATCCACAAAAGAGCTGGTATATATAGAAATCGACCACGGTGAGACGGCAAGTATATCAAACGACTACGAGCTTGAACCACAGGTTATCGGCGAGCCTCCGAACGCACAGTATGTCTCTATTGACTTCGATAAGAAAGCTTTTGTGGCACCCATTCGTAAAGCGCCGTCATCGTGGTACAGAAAGCGTCAAGAACGGAAAGAGAGAAAGAAGCACGAGAAGAAGTAGACTTATGTAGTGGAGTTGACAGAGCATTTTTGGATGTTTTTGTCCTATTTGAATTTGTTTGTTTGAATCGGGTTTTACGTAACATTCAATTTTCTTTCAGTTATATCGCGGCGGATGTAGCACCCAACAATGGACTCATGGTGTTTCTCACACAAGTAACACCACAACATCATTTCCTAGCCTCCAGCTGCTATCCCACATAGATATTCGATTATCAACTAATCGATGGGAGTAATAGGATAGGATGAGTGCCGCCGTCGGGGATCGAACCCGGAACCTCTTAATTGACAGTCCGACGCACTACCACTGCGCTATGACGGCGGTTGGTCGAGGTTGGACACAATGAACTAAGTAAACCAAAATTAAATCAGCAGACTAATATCAGACTTCCATCAAAGGGTCATAACTCTGTCAAAAAGTCGATGGATCAAAAGCAAAATATCACTTGCATAGTTCTGCTTGGTGCTCATCATATCTGTAAAGTTTGGATGAAATCAACCCATTAGTTGCTGAGAGGTTCAGTGGACAAAAATGCTACAGACGGATGGACCGACCAACCGACGGGCCGACCCGACCGACCAACTCGCCAACATAGGGGTTCCCCCCCCCCCCCCCCCCCCCGTTTTGGGGTATGATTCGTTGGTTTTTGATATGAAGACTACCCATCGACACTCGTCATGGCAATCGGGAACCCTCGGCGATTCTACGGAATAGACCTCGGGAATGATACGGGCGCAGTCATGAAAGCGCGCCTTTTCGTACGTTGAATCACATGACGTCACAATCACCAACCATCCCTCTAAGGTTACGTTGCATAAAACAAAATCAACTAAATAATAAAAGTGGGCGTATTATAATTTGGCAACAAAGCGCAGTGTTTAAGTTACTGCATTTCGGCATACAATATCTCCATTATAACACTTACGTCCTAGGCAGATTGCGGTTAACGGAAAATCGCGCGATGTTCCGAATGCTGTCTCGAATATTAGTCCCAAGCCTTATTTTCATTGTGACGGTTGACTGTTACAGGCTCATGATGGAGGTCTCTCTCTGTGCATGGTAAATAGAGGATGATCGTTTGTTTCAGTGCAAGATCGTTTTTATATTTCATTCAGTGAACAATAAAAAGCTATATTTTCACGAGTGGCAGGGCCATGAGTGAAATATAGTTTTCGATGCTCACGAAATGAAATATAAATCGATCCTACTCGGGAAAACAAGTTAATTCTATTTCTTTAATGCAAAAATGAGACAAGTGTGAAAACCAATGCAATATTCCTTAAAGCGCGTCATTTTGCACACGACTGCTATGCAACGTTAATCTGAAGTCACTTTTTAGGCTAAGTTGAGATGACGTCAGATAGGATGAAATGAACGTAAGCAGTGTATAATCTTTTGATAATTTCACCGGCAAAGGGGTATGTTTATCAAAATGATACTCTATCGTCATTCCTCGATCAATTACCGAAAAGCATGTAAGAAGATCTGTTATTACTTGGGACAACGATGGAAATAAAGAAAGCCTCTCGAAAACTTATCGTGTCATCCTAGAAAAAAAAAGATGCTGCTGAGAACAATAGGTGACGGTAAAGACACCAAACCACGACTCTAGGGCCCGAGGTTATAAAACTTTTCTCAGGCTCAGACTCAATTTTCTCCAATTTCAAATTAAAATAAATGTATGAAAATAAAAGATAATATCAATAAGTTGTTATTTACAACAACTTATTAATATCATCTTTTATGTTAATACATTAAAATAAGTAATGAAACAGAATTACGGCTTTATTCTAAATCTGAAATTGAGTAAATTGAGCCTGAGAAAAGTTTCATAACCTTGGGCCCTGATCATACAATGTCACAAAATATTCTCTCAAAATTATTTGGGCTAAAACTATCAGGAAACGTATTCATATGGTTATCCATCAGGAACAACAATATTAGATTTTCATTAAACTTTATTTAAAATTGTTTTGATTATAATAATAATAATAAAACGTGTTCTAATGAAAAAATGTAATATCTTAACTACAAGTGAGCAACAAATAGTAGTAATTAACAGTTTCGATTCATTTAACATAATAGACGGGGAACTTGTCCTTTAATGAGACGGTTTGCTTCCAGTTAATCATCATAACATCTGAGAACCAGTCTTAGCTAGACATTAAGGTCTAAGGGAAGTAATTCATTTTCAATAAACGGCCATTATAACATATTTGGTTATGCATCAGTCCTAGAGAATGCGAAATCCATTCAATAGCGCATGAAAAAAAATGGAATAAGTATGGCATGATTCCTTTACTTCAGGACTTTGGGGCCTTATTTAGATGACCCTAGCAAGCTGATATTTTTACCGACCCCTCAAAGAAAAATACCCACATTTCAAAACAGATATTGGACGCGAAAAACGAATTTATGATATTTCATTTTTTCGATTGTATTTCAACAACAGATTTTAAACATTGAAAATTATTCACATAATTTAGAATTTCAATAATATTGACCGATCAGACATCACCTTGATCTTTTGGTAATATGAACTTTTGGTAATAATTTCCCTAAGTTAATTCAGGGACTATGAATATCTCTGTATATTTAGGGTCCGTGGTTAATTGAAGGATCGCGGAGAATTGAATTACTTCCCCTTTACCTACAGTTACGGTATTCTTGTCGTCTAACGAGGGCAAGTGATGCACTAATTGCACTAAGGAAGCAGACCCTTATGATTTCATAAGGAAACCTCGGCAAACTCTATGAAAAAAACATGCTTTCCAAAAAGCTGCGAAACTGTTACGGGTCCACTTCCTTAAATTGTGTGTTTTATTTGTATACATATGTCAATGTTGTCCAATGATGTATAGTGATAAATCAATGATTTTGTTCTCTTCTTTTCTGTTTTATTTGAAGAGGAACTGACAAAACCCATTTTATTACCGCGGTACTATCTACAGTCTAATAAAGTCATTTACCTTTTCGGAAAATGAAAATTTCGGGGCCCGAGGTTATAAAACATTTCTCAGGCTCAATTCAAAATTTTCTCAAATTTCAATTTGAGATTAAATCCGTTATTCTGTTTAATTACTCATTTTAATGTATAAACATAAAAGATTATATTAATAAGTTGTTATGAATAACAACTTATTAATATTATCTTTTATTTTCATACATTTATTTTAATAATAAAATTTTGTGAAAATTGAGCCTGAGCCTGAGAAAACTTTTATAACCTTGGGCCCGGGTGACTAACGATTTCTCCCTTTTTCTCAAAATATTTTCCACTATTTAATCATCTTTTTTTTTTCAAATATACAGCAAATGTCTGGAAACTTCATAAGCAACTTCTTTTAATTCGAACCTGTCTACAATTTTGCTGACGTTAAATTTTGTTAGTCTAGCGGCATGGCACTGTTAACTATCGACAGGATTTTTCGAAATCGACGATTGAGAGCAGTCTATTTTTTTGTTTCACGGTTCAAATTAGAAGTTTTACTCTTATCATAGCTTATCAACAATAAATAAATCATAATAATCAAAGCACTTTGTTTCAACAAAGATATTTGACGAAGAATTTGGACAGATCAATATTCTAATGTATCGTTTCTACATCCGAAAAAGGGAAATAAATAAAAATTTAAATAAGATTTTTTTTTAATTCTAGCTAAGTTGAACGTAAGTAAAATAAGGACTCCTTCGGAATACCAGATGCCACTTTTTTTTGTAGTCGCAAGACTTTTTTTAATTAAAGACACGTTAAAAATTGGATTATTATGTGATGGCTATTGACCTCCGTCATATTCCGTTTTTTTTTTTTTGTTAATTTTACATAAATGGACATAAATGGACGTCTATAACGTTGTAAGTACAGCTTAGAGTTACTACGTTTAATTCGCCCTCCAAAAAATTCTTGATTGTTTCATGAGCGTGAGCAAGTTTTGCTGATTAATGACATTGTGAAAAAATCAGGGTTTGTTATGACGGCCTAAGGGCGGAGTCAGCAATTCATTTATACAGACCTACAGATGGAGTGGGTATTTTGAAATTTCAAATTAGATTATTCCAATTATACTTACACAAACCCTATATTGTGGGTACTCATTGAAATCGTCTAGTCCAGACGATTCAAATGAGTACCCACAACATAGGGTTTGTGTAAGTATAGTTGAAATAATCTTATTTTAGATTTCAAATGAAGATTTTAGACTGGCATTACCTCTCTTATCTTTACCTATGCTTAAACTTGAAAGAAAAATTGAAAAGACAAGCATGACACAATCCTTTGCGAGTATGGTAGTGTCACATTTTGGTGTCCATGATATTATTTTTCTTGGCAAAAAAATGGAAAAAAGACAAACATTACACAATCCTTTGCGAGTATGATAGATTTCAATTTGGTGTTCACTTATACTGACCTACATATAAAGGGGGTATTTTCAAATTTCAAATTAGATTAATTCAACTATACTAACAGAAACCCTATAATGTCCAGACGATTCAAATGAGTACCCACAACATAGGGTTTCAATGAGAAATGAAGATTTTAGACTGGCTTTACCTCCTCTTATCTGTACCTCTGCTTATACTTGACAGAAAAAAGACAGGCATGAGACCATCTTTTGCGAGAATAATAATGTCACATTTCGGTGTGACCTATGAATTAACCTTAATATGTACATACTAACAATTTCAACTACAATGAATAATATACAATAATATACAACAACCTGTATGTTGAACATAAATTGCATAGATAAATTAAAAACAACCAAACAGAATATGTTTTCGTGTTTAACAATAATATCATAAATTACTCGGCTACGATAACCGTGTATGAAGATCATTCGATCGGTGTATACTAAAATCTAAATACAAATTGAGCCTGTGTGCGACATTTCCAACAATTTGACATAAGCGCAAAGCAAAGACTCTGGCCAGCCTGTGCATATATGCACAGTCTGACCCAAGTCTTCCCTTTGCGCTTTGTAGATAGATAAGGTCCACATGTCACTTCAGACAGACAGTCAATCTTCCCGTTGAACTGTGGAGGCTGCCCAATGTTTGAACCTTATGCATGTTTCAAATTATTGGAAATGTCACGCACATGCTCAAATAACAATCTGCACTAGGGCTTAACTGTCCGCTTTTGGCAAAGTCATAAAAACATCTTCTTTTTTTTTCATTTCTTAAGATTTTCTGAAAGCTTCGACTCAGATTCTTTTCGAAACAGTTTAGTAATTACAGTTCTCAATGTAATTCACAATAGAAGTTTCCACAAAATTTAATAGCTAAATTTCTCTTCCTTTCTCACGATTTATTCTATTTTTTTCATTCATTTTTACTTCTATTTCGCTTTTCTGCATCACCTTCCATCTTACATGTATTGTACAAGGATGTGCGTATTTCAGCTTTAATAACCACACCATTTTAAATAAAACCCAGCGTAAGACAAAACAGTATGAAATGAAACAGATTGTTAAATTTTGACCGGAAGATATTCTCAGCAAATCAAGTTTGTTGTTTCAATTGTTAAAAATTCGCTGAAATCACCTATTGGTTAAAAATAAACCAATAGTTATCAGTTCGCATTTAACACAAGCCCAGTTCTGAAATATTCTTAAGAGTGGTATGAATTACATGATCAAAAAAACATCATTATAAATTATCAAATGTGAAACAATATTCACTGAAATATAAAGGAATTAGAATGTTTTGTGCGACATTCTATTAGTGTATGGAAGAAGAATATAACATCTCTCATTTTGGCAATTCCAGGGAGACTTCCCTTGCACAAATATTTAATAATAGGAATAAGGTATAAATTGAATAAGGGGGTCGAACCAATGTTTATCGTAACATTTACCCTGCAGAATTTGATTTTTTTTGTTCAAACGAATTACCAAGGTTAAGAGCATTTGACGAGTTTGGCTCAAGTTTTCTTCACTATTAGTAAGTAGAAGGCTGACAGTGTAGGCTAAGATCAGCCTGCATGTCTGAGTAGGCTGATCTTGTTCTATACAGTCTTCCAAAGATTTTGTACAGTAAGAAAATGCTGGAAGACCTTTCAAGGGTTAACTTTTCAAAACTTTGTTGACCTCTTTGTTGTCTTGTTAATCAAGATCTTTCTATCAATGAGCATTTTATAACCCCTGACATGCTATTCCCGGAATATTTCTGCTTTGGCAGGAGGTATAAACATAAGTGCAGATTGATCTAAGTCTATACCACATGATTTTCCCTTTTAAATCGGGAAAGTTTGAATATGAGAATTTCGAAATGAATATTGACACACAGTTGGGGCATCCAGTGCTTTCTGTACTTTGATTTTGAATGAAATTTTGACAAGAAGTTTTTCAGCATGACAAATGTTAAATCCACATTACGCAATAAGGTCAGAGAAGATATTCTTACGCTTGAGCTGAATCATATTGAGTTTCAATATATGCAGGACTACTAATGGTTTCCTAATGCCCACAAGAAACAATTTCTTGACTTGGAAGTATTGTCTAAAAATCGTAACTTTTCGTTAAATTGAAACTAACATGTCACTATACAAACCTTTCTTCATTATGGCAGTTGTTCAATTTTAAAATTTTATTCGAATTCACGAATTCTACACAAGCCACGTCCTTCCTGCGAGCTGATAATTCGTAAATAAATCCTATCAAGTACTGTATATAAGCAGTGTCCTTTCTGCGAGCTGATAATTTATATATAAGATCTTTTTATTGGCTTTCATGAATTGTTTCGTGATTTATTCCACTCACACGCGATAAAAGTCTCCCTGCGCACTCACTGGCGTGTCACTATCTTTATCACCGGCCAATGAAAAAGACTGTCCATCTTATTCTCCCATATTTGAGCACAAAAACTAGTGAGTCGTTTTTTGTAATTCCCAAACTTTATAACTACAGCTTGAACCAAGCTATAGTTACGAGGTTTGGGAATCAAAATCGTCGAAGAGTGGGCTCATCTAAGGTGTATTTTACAAAGAAAATATGACATAAATAAGGCAAGAAACAGGACACAAGTTGATAGCGTTGACATTTCGGTATTGTTACAACTGTCTTTGTCACAGAAACAAAGTTGGCCTCTAGAAGGTCGAGATTCCTCTATACAAACTACCGACTTTCTCATGGCGATTTGAAGTTTTTCTGAACACGTGCGCTGGTAATAAGTCCTTCCTGAAAAATAAAGCATTTATTTTCATGGTTTGATACCTTTACTAGCAACCAAGCTGAACATGGTGGGTGTATGCCAATAGGATGAAGCAGTCGCCATATTTTAGTCGGTACGCGTCAGACTTCCAATCTTCAAAATTGGGGTCACGGGTTCGATCTCCGGCGGGGCACATATCCGACATATGTCTCCCAAAAAATAGGTGGATATTCGTTAACCTATGTGGGAAGTATCTTGCAGCAGAGACTAGGAAAGATAAAAGAACATAGAGTAAAAATCCCCCCATACTTTCTTTATTGTGGCCTTGGCTGTTTGGCTTGACCTGTGCACATGATTTTTACTCTGAATAAAATTATTTTGAATCGCAACATTGGTTTGGATATGGTATTAACGAAGACGAATGGGGTATGATACAAGCTGCAAAGCGTTCGGATTAGTGGAAAGTAGCGATCGCCTCAAAAATTACATTCTGAATCATATGTTGTTACTTGCGGTGAGGCTGGAAAGATCGCGAACACTTTGCTTTCCTTAACACCGGGTTGGTTCAGAGCAACTTGAGTAATTATAACCGTCCATATTGATTAAAAACGGAAAATGATAGAAGCCAACGAGCAAAATGTTAAAAAAGCTTATATCGATATTTTTTTTTCATAAATTAATTGATAAACTTAAGCAACGAGTACAGGTTTGTATAAGATAATCATTGAGTTATATTGAACAATGAAAGCTTAAGATAATCAAATTTATTGCTTCATATGTACCAATTAAGAAACAGACATGATGTCCCTACAATAAATTATTACATGTATCTTTTTACATGTATATCTAACACTCGACGACTATCCAAGTATTATGACTACATAAAAGCTTAAGATCAAGGACCATGTCATTTCTACAACGAGAATTTATCCACAATACGCAATGGGGAAATAAGTGCTTCCTCACAAATCATTTATTTTGTAGTCAATTTAAAAATGGACCTAAAATGACCATCTTTGTGTCCGCAGTTACCTTAAATACAATGTCTGACACCTGCGTCAGTGAAGATTATTTTGGGCTCAGTGGTTAGCGCATTGGACTTGTAAACCATACAATTTGGATATTGTCGTCCGCTTGGGTTCGACATCGGCTCACGTCGGATATTTTTCAGCTATGCTTCGATTGAGGACAATTCGTTACGTAACAATAAGTGATGTGGTTGCATATTAACAAACAATCCTACCGCTTGTCGTTGTTCTGCTCCATTTGACACAATACGCTCGACACGGCACCTTCTCCAGGTCCGGATGGGTGCTGTTAAACGGGTCCCCGCAGTAATGTTCATCGCTATCAGCAGTGCAGTCATAACAATAGATCGGGGGCTGGCCGGCCACTGAAAAATGTACAGGGACAGTTTCACAGGCGATAGTTGTATAATAAGAATTTTGTCTTACATGCTTTAATCGATGACTTAACGCGAAACAGTTAAAACTGCTTAAAGGTAACTTGTTCGCACTGAGCCATGATAGTGTGACCTATGAAAAGTATCGTAGATAAAGAAGAAATTGCTCGTACCAAGAAGTTTCTTCTTTCCCACATTTTTTATCATTAAATAAGGTTGTTTTCAAATTAAAACCTCTTTTCATCATCAAATCCAACATCTCTCAATATAGAGCAAACTGAAATTCAGACAAGAGGGTCATAGTGGCCCTTTAATCGCTCAACTGAATTAACAATCTTAAAAAAAGTTTTTCTAAGATTTGACCCCATGACCGAGTTTTTGACCCCACTTGACCCAATTTCAAACTTGTCCAAGTTCTCATCAAGATAATTATTCTGACCAATTTTCAGGTTGATTGAGCTAGAAAAAAATGGCCTCTAGGGTGTCCACAAGGTTTTTCTAAAATTCGACCCCGTGACCATTTTTTTCACCCCACTTGACCCAATTTCAAACTTGTCTGAGATTTCATCAAGATTATCTTTCTGACTAATTTTCAGGTTGATTGAGCTAAGAATATGGCCTCTAGAGTGTCCATAAGGTTTTTCTAAGATTTGACCCCGTGACCTAGTTTTTGACCCTACATGACCCAAATTTAAACTTGTCCGAGATTACATCAAAATAATCATTCTGACCAAATTTCAGGTTGATTGGGCTAAATATATGGTCTTTAGGGAGTCCACAAGCTTTTTCTAAGATTTGACCCCCTGACCTAGTTTTGCAGGTTGATTGGGCTAAAAATATGGCCTCTAGAGTGTCCACAAAGTAAATGTTGACGACGGAAGACGCACGACGAACGACGCCCGACGCACGACGGACATCAAGTAAACCCAAAAGCTCACCTTGAGCACTTCGTGCTCAGGTGAGCTTAAAATCGGAATTCATTTTAGGTCTATTTCGTAGAATCGCGTAAATTTCTCACTTTGGCACTGGGCAAGAGCAGCAAGCTGGCCTTTCGGTCGAAGACGTGAAAAAAATACTGATGAAATATTTCTTTTTGTTAAACATGTAAAACATGGTCTAAAATTCAACGTCATTAAAATGAGATTAAGAAGTAGAACAACACATCAACTCGTATAATTTGCTATTCCATAAAATATTCATACGCTTATGTGACAAAAACGCATTAGACTCCACGGAGTTTGTCGTCTCATCTGAAACGCGTCCGAAATCAATAACGCTTCTAGAAAACGTGTCTTAACAAACAAAAACGGATTGAGGATATTAAACCTGTATCTTGAAGGACTTAAAATTAGGGAAAATGAGTTTATTTTTGAAAGCAGTATTTGAACTACTCGTGCGGAATTTTTTCTTACGTAGTTTCTCTAACATGACCCGTCAAGCGAAAATGGATAATCTGGGCAGTGCGTGAAGTGTAGACTATAGTCAGATTGCACTTATTGCACTTATTGCACAGGCTGACTAGAGTCGACACTTTACTCACTTGGCTGATTTTCTGAATCTAGAAAACCTAGAGATGCTTGGGCAGCTGATTTGCTCCACAGGCCTTAATCTTCTGATATGATTATACGAAAATTTATGTGAATGAATGAATGAATATTGATTTCAATTAGGTAAGTGTTTCTAGGCGTCATATGCTGAAATATTTCTGCAAAGAAAAATGCAATACCGATAACATATAAAGAAATGACATCTGCCTATAAAAGACATATTTGTCATCTGATCATAATATTTCTTTAAAGACTGATAATGGGTCTCTAAAGGACCATTACATTGAAATTTGGTTTAAATCCATCATTCAGGTTCTGAGAAAATGATTTTCAAGGTTTCCACTATATAACACAGAGAGAAATAACCCCCGCCCATTAAATACATATTTTTCATCTGACAAAAATTTTTATGTAGACTGATAAAGGGTCACTAAAAGAGCATCCCAGTGAAATTTGGTTGATATCCACCATTTAAGTTTTGAGAAGACAATTATCGAAGTTTCCACTTCCACACATATGTTTCAGCGGTAGTGTTTAAATTTCAGCGGTAGTTTAAAGGTAACAGTGGTAGTGTATAGATTTCCGCAGTAGTATAAATGTTTCAGCGGTAGTGTTTAGGTTTCGGTGGTAGTTTATAGGTTACAGTGGTAGTGTATAGATTTCAGCAGTATTATACATGTTTCAGCGGTAGCGTTTAGGTTTCGGTGGTAGCTTATAGGTTACAGTGGTAGTGTATAGATTTCCGCAGTAGTATGTTTCAGCGGTAGTGTTTAGGTTTCGGTGGTAGTTTATAGGTTACAGTGGTAGTGTATAGATTTCAGCAGTATTATACATGTTTCAGCGGTAGCGTTTAGGTTTCGGTGGTAGTTTATAGGTTACAGTGGTAGTGTATAGATTTGAGCAGTAGTATGTTTCAGCGGTAGTGTTTAGGTTTCGGTGGTAGTTTATAGGTTACAGTGGTAGTGTATAGATTTCAGCATTAGTATGTTTCAACGGCAGTGCTTAGGTTTCGGTGGTAGTTTAAAGGTTACAGTGGTAGTGTATAGATTTCAGCAGTAGTATAAATATTTCAGCGGCAGTGTTTAGGTTTCGGTGGTAGTTTATAAGTTACAGTGGTAGTGTATAGATTTCAGCAGTAGTATAAATGTTTCAGCGGCAGTGTTTAGATTTCGGTGGTAGTTTATAGGTTACAGTGGTAGTGTATAGATTTCAGCAGTAGTATAAATATTTCTGCGGTAGTGTTTAGGTTTCAGTTGTAATGCGCGGCTTTCAGCAATAGTGTTTAGTGTTCGGCGGTAGTGTTTAGGTTTCACCAGAAGTTTGTAGGTTTAAGCGATAGCGTATATGATTCATCGGTATTGTATAAGTTTCAGTGGTAGTAGTTTCACCGGTAGTGCATGGGTTTCAGAGGTAATGCATGGGTTTCGACGGCAGTGTGTAAGTCGGTAGTGCATAGTTAAATGGGTAGTATGTATGTTTCAGCTGTAGTGTGTAAGTATAGCCTGGTTAATTTGACCCGACTTTGACCTCTGTGGAAAAAATGCTTAAACAACAATTACCGACATATTTTATCAATAAACAAAATGTATAATACATTCAATATCGTTTGTTATTCATTCCTATGAAAGCACGTGCAAAAGCAAATAGGAATAATCATGTTTTTATTCATCTAAATAGCAGGGGTCAGATTCAAGTTAATAAAATCGCACTATAACATCGGTAGTGTTTAGAATTTACTAGTAGTGTATAGGTTTCAGCGGTAGTGCATTGGTTTCAGCGATAGTGTTTTAATGTGAACGGTAGCGATTTCGTGCAGTAAAGATATCTCTGTGAGCTGGGTGAAAGCGTAGACTTATTGAGAACGTGTGCTTTTTGGTTGAATGAGCGTGTGTGGTAGCGAAAGGCATCAAGGCAGATGGACAGACAGTTTACAGCTCAGTAGCGATGTAAAATCGTGGTATCCATTTCAAATTAAATGGATTAAGATTATTGTTTATAATTTGTGATAATTTAATGATGATTTAAAGATAAAAAAAAAAACCCAGAAATATCTCTAGTTCAAACAAGAGGATAATGATGGTCGTATATCGCTCATCTTCGTCTCTTTGACCCCTCCCTTAGCAAAATTAAATGCTTAGATCATCAAATGACCATTAAAATTTTTCAAAGAAAGACATTATTCTATTCCCATGATCCCTGCATAAGTGTTTAGCCTTTTCTAAACAAGTTTCATGAGACCTGACAAACATCCTGATCAGGTTCCACGAGGATTGGGCCATATTTGTGGCCTCTAGAGTGTAACAAGAAATTTGTCGTTATGGCCCCTTTTCTCGTGATATGGCATGGATCTTTCCCGTTTTCAGAAGGAATCATCCTTGTGACCTGGTCAACATTCTGAGCAAGAGTCATAAAGAAAAGGCCATATTTGTGCTCTCTAGAGAGCAATGAAAAAATGTTATTAAGGACCCTTTACCGATGATATGGCATGGATCCTTCAATTTTATTTTTTTTTTTTTTTTTTTTAGTGTTCATCCTTGAGACCTGGCTACAATTCTGACCAAGTTTCATGAAGATTGGTCTATTTTTTTATCTCTAGAGTGAAAGCCAGAAAATGTCTTAAATGACTCTTTTCCCGTGATATGGCATGGATCCTTCCAGATTGTAATAGTGTTCATCCTTATGACCTGGTCATCATTATAACCAAGCTTCATAAAGATTGGACAATATTTGTTGCTTTAGAGTGTAAACAAGAATAATGTCATAAAGGCCCCTTTTTCCATGATATGGCATGGATCCTTGCCATTTTCAAGAAGCTTAAACCTTGAGACCTTCCTAACATTCTGACCAAGTTTCATGAAAATTGGGTAATAATTGTGGCCTCTAAAGGGTAAACAAGAAAATTGTCATTAAGACCCCTTTTCCCTTAATATGGCATGAATCCTCCCAATTTTCCAAAGGGTTCATTCTTGTTACCCAGCCATCATTCTGACCCGAGTTTCATGAAGATTGGGCCATATTAGTAGTCTTTAGAGTGTAAACAAGAAAATTGTTATTTAGGCCCCTATTACCGTGATATGGCATGGATCCTTTCCATTTTCAATACAGTTCATCCTTGTGACCTGGTCAACATTCTGACCTAGTTTCATGTAGATTGGGACAAGAAAATTGTTGATGCCAGTCGACAGACGACGAACGACACACGACGGACATTCAATGATCACAAAAGCTCACCTTGAGCACGATGTGCTTGGGTGAGCTGAAAATGATAATACTAAATGTGCATCCACGTAACACTAACGCCAACGTTTCCGCAGCAAGTACAGACAGTCCTAGCCATATTCTTGAGACTTGATATTCGGAATTACCTAACTCCGTCTATAGAAGGATTTTCATACCATATTCTTGCAATATTCAACCGTATGTTAATCAGTTTTGCCTGGTCTATTTTTGGCGTCTGATAAAATTAAACTGCTTACACAGCATGTGAGGAAAGACACTAAACATCTGCATTCTTCTAGACATTCTCTCTGCTTCTCGGAAATGGAAGCCTCGGTGGAATACGTTTTCTGTGGGAAAGGTTTTTGTCATAGATTATCTCTATTTTATGGATTATATGCGTCTCGGGAAGAAATGATCTACTCCCAAGCACTTTTAGGCATAGGTCTGGTATTGGAAATTTAGCTTTTAAGCTATGTTTTGTCATTAGAGCTTTAAGATAAAAACAATATATATATCTCACATTGTCGCCAATGAGTCTCTATGATTGACGAATATTTATCCGTGTAAAACAAATTCTTTTTTAAATACTGCAAGGTTGTAGTAATAACGAAAAGTGCGATTAGGCGTTAAGTTTCATACCTCCATGAATTCAAAAAATATTCTCTTCATCTTTAAATCAAAGATATTCTCTTTGCAAATACTTTAATCTTGACACCACGTGGAAAATTTGGAAATGACACAAACAGGGTCGCTTAAAGGGAGAAGACGTTTAAAGATTTCCAAGTAAAACACTTTCCCGCCTTTCTACAATTATATTTGGGGAATCAATCAAATTTTCACAAACAAGCTTTAGAGGAGGGTCACCTAAGAAACAGTTCTGCTAAGTTTGGTTGAAATCCGTCCATTGGTCAGTGAGAAGATTATTAAAGATTTCAGGCTCAAAAAACTGTCCTACCCTGCCACGCCCGTATTTGGGGTTTAATCAAAATTTCAGGAACTAGTTTTGAAAAAGGATCACACGATGAAAATTGCTGCCAAGTTTGGTTGAAATCCGGCCATTGGTTAATGAGACAAAAGAGGTTAAAAGAAACTCTTGACGACACACTTCTAAAAGCACACGAAGCCGCCGTCATAGCGCAGTTGGAAGCGCGTCGGACTATCAATCTAGAGGCCCCGGGTTCGATCCCTGACGGCGGCATTCATTATTTCCGACTATTTGTCTCTCACCAATGGGTTTATAATCGTAGACCTACGTGAGATAGCAGATGGAGGCTAGGAAAGGAAGAGGTGGTTGTATAACTTGTATTGACGAGAGAAATATTGTTGGTGCTCCAGCCGCCGCGATATAAATAATGTTGAAAGCGGCGCAAAACTCCATTCAAATAATCAGTCTCAACACGCACGACGAAGTAAGGATCCTTACGGACCCTAAAATCTCCCCTTTGGCACGTTGTGATCAGGTGAGCTAACAAGGTGAGGTCGAAAGACCAATTCACGTGAGAATCCATATAGTCCCTAGTCGTCTAGATCTATTTCATATAGGATATTGAATGAGTGGTCATGGAATAGAAATTTATTTGACGAGTCATATATAAACAGATAAAAACGAGGCTGCGCCGAGTTTTTATCTGTTGTCGAGTTTAATGAATTTTGTATTTTATGAACACAAATTGTATATTATAATACAACCCGAATTTTAGCGAAAATCGTCAAAAATATTTAAATTCAACATTTCAATTTTCCGCGAAACGCCGTTTAAAATTGGCGTTACAATATATATATTATGACGTCATTTTCGCGGTAACAAAAAAGCGTTGCTATTCACCCTGAGCTCGTTTGCATAGTTATTCGACTTGTGTTATAACAACCGTGTAATATCAAAATTATTCAACGGGGTTATTTCACTACCGCGACGTAGGTCATATTATAAAATTGTTAAGATCCAACAAGAGCTAACGTTTTTGCAAGGTTGTGCTTCGCATGAAAGCTCACAAAAAATGTGTTATCCAGTAAAGAACTAAGTGTTTTGATCGTGAAAAGCTTACCAATATAGACTGGATAAGTAGAAGAATTACTTCGTTCTAGAAATTATCATTTGAAATTGATTTTATTTTGTTTAAATATTAACCGTATCGAAACAAGTGTGAAAATAAGCTTCTAGTCAAAAAGCCAACATCTATAATGAATAATGTTTATAGGTAATTAAGTAATACCTATTTCCTATTAAATGATAATTATAGCTAGACATATAATCAAAAGTTAATGCTAAAGTGAAGAGTTGTGGTATCAAAGAGTAAGGATTTGGTAATATCCCTTTAAAGGCTTTTACTATCTAGGCTCTTAGACTTACGATCCATGAGGATAATCAACAAATAGCTGCTGCCAATCAAAATAATCAAAACTGGATTACAATAAGATTGCTGTTGAAATTCGACATATTTACGCCTTTTTGTGAGAAATATTTTCTTAATCAAATGCCTAAAAGGCCTTAATGTAGTCAGGTCTGAAAACATTCAGGCTGTGGAACTATTTCAAGTTTAGAAAAAAAACTTGTCCATCTATGGTTGGGCAAATTTTCTTAGCTTTATAAAACTACAGTATTCGAAGTACTTACTTCCCAAACATTCTTCCTCCCCCGCCTGTACTCTAGCAACCATGAAGTACACTGGAAAGAAAAAGGATAGAAAATTGTGAAAAAACGTTCAAACTGTTTCGTGTCTACAAAAATTCCTTTATATACTAGTAGTAATTTTATCATGAAATGCACTACTTTTGTCTCAACTTTTGTCGTAAGAAAAATCTACTCATTCACAGCACCACAGGGTTTGACACTAACTACGTTTGCCACCAGCCCGAAGGACCTGTTAGCCCTAAATATTACGGGTCCTCCCTAATTCAACCATTTTTTAGCAATTTAAGGGATAAATTGCAAGGAAAACATTGTTGGAAAAGAAGAAATTGCTTTTGACAAGCAATTTCCTCATTCCCTACGATGTATACAGTTGGAAATGCAAATATAGTCAAAACTGGACAGATTTAAAATACTAAGTACTGGCTCTAACTACATGTCCGAAGGACCTTCAGCATGGTAACATCTACCAGTCCTCCCTAAAATCCACAGGTCTCGGGCCCGAGGACTGGTGTTAGTGTTAATCCCTGCACCAATATAATTCATAAGTTCTATTAATATCATTTTTATTCATACATGACCGTACAACAACTTTCAGAAATATAGCTTAAAGCAGAGGAATACAGAAGAAATACAGCATTGGAAAAGGCAAAGATCGTAAATTTTGCAATTTCGCTATAATGCAAGACAATGGTAGCTCTTTGAGAAACAATAATCATGCGTTATAAATCGGTGCAAAGTAATGGTATAGGTATGTTGTATTCAGAGTATGTTTGATAGCTAGAGAATCATTTAAAATTAGAATGTTGAGTATGTGTTTCTTGCTAATATTTTGCTTTCATAAAACAATGTTTATTTGGCTGTCAAAGCGATCCAATGATATTTGACCAATCTGCAATAGAACACTGGCGCCGCCAGTCATAACCATAAATCATTATCATAAATAGAATAGAACAACAGCAAAAAATAATACGAAATCCCAAAGACGCGTCAGCAATAACGATAAAACGTATCTTGAAAAGGACTACGAAATTAAATAATCGCGAAATAAAGAAATGTTATTTCACCATTATTTTAATTCGTCGGTTTAGACAAAAATCTTATAACTACAACCTGATTAAGCCAGATGTACCAGGCTTGCGTTCAGGATGACAAAACAGTGCAAACACAGCGGGCTAAAATAAACAAAAAGTTTGGATCGTTTTTTTTTTTTTTTTTTTTTCATCCTGAACACAGGGCTGGTTTAGGTTACCCATAGACGTCGTGCCAACTTTATCCAGTTAATCGAGCATTGCATTAAAACTGGCGTTCGCAGAATATGGTTCTTCGCTTTGCAATCATTATGCTAATATCATGAGAACCATTAAAGTTTGATTGCGCTTAGCATAATTATTTGAATAATTTGATATGGACTAGCGAATCTTGTCTCAGACATGTAAAAATTGCAAAAAATACAAAGTTACTAGCCCGCCATGATTTTAATGTTCAATCTGAAATTTCAACTAATAGGTGACGGGACTATTTGTTGATTTCATTGAGGTATGAAACCAAAAAACCTGACCACTGTATGAATAGGCGAAGCGGATTCATCTATGAGTATGGTGAGGTTTCACGTTTCAAACCCCCATCAAATAAAAAAAAAAGTTCTCTTTATATCCTATAATTTAATTTCATGAAGCAATGATGTAATGATTCACCTTCAAATACATGGATTGTTTATGGGACTACTTTACGCGGAAGCTCAAAAAAGCTGAATACTAAATTTTTTTTCAATGAGTAATGAAACCAATTTTTCAGCCAATCAATATGCACGAATCTTGGTGGAGAGAACTAAATTAGATTATTGACCGCCGAATACTTTTCAAGAGGAGATCTCTTCCGAACAACACTTCACTATCTACAGTTCAGTAAAACGTGAATTAAGCGAACGCTTACGATACCACCAAAAAGCGGTCGTTAAAGAGAGATGGTCGCGTGCTAGTAGTCTACACGCTTTAAAATCAAATAAGAAGCAGTATTTTGATTGAATATGAATATCATTTAGAATTTTTCAATTAAACTATATTGCACAATCTCGATTCTATTGAGATTTCAAACCAAAGGATTCATTTCCGATATTTTTTAGTTGAATACAATTTTCTTTGTAAGATATTTTGATTCAAGAAAAAAAATTTTGAAAACGGCCGCATAATAGAATGGGTCGCTTAGTAGAGGCGGCATCTTCGCAAGCCAAGGGTTCTAACAAACGTAAGGAACATAGTGGAGTTAGAACCCTTGGCTTGCGAAGATGTAGAAGCGGTCGTTCTATCAAAATTAACTGTATACGAAATGATCATGTATCTTTAGAACAGCAAAAAAACAAAAGAATCACTTCAGTGCAAAAACCTTAAACCATATTATCTTTTTCATCAGTGACGTAGGTTATTTCTCTGTTTTTTCCCTAAGTACCACTTATGATTCTTGAAAACCAGCCAATTCTAAAAAGAGAATGGTTCATCGTAAGACTACCAATACATCGTAACTACAGCTTGATTAAGCTGTAGTTACGATGTATTGGTGACTCTACGATAATGATTATATCGTTTCGCCATATTCATGGAAGATATCTTCATTGCTTAATTCATTAATTTAGTTTATACTAATTCATTTTAGTTCGATTGCGACGAAAGCTTAAGCTTATAGAATCGCTCTCGAACACTCAATCCTGATGTTTTCACGTCCCCGAGAGAGAGGCAGTAGTTTAAACCCACTGCTACCCATTTTTACAGCTGGGTGAACTGGGGCTGGCTATTAAGTGTTTTGCCCATAAAACACACCCCGGCGACAGTGGGGCTCGAACCACGGACCTCCAGGTCACGGGTCGAGTGCATTTACCACTTGGCCACCAAGGCATTACGAAAAGAAAACTTTTCTGTGCATCTTAGCAAATAATTCAAACGTTGAAAAGTTCGAGAATATAGGAGAAAATGATTTCTAATGATAATTTTGTTTGAAAAGTGTTTCCTAAAATAAACCCTGGTACATGTGGATAAATTGGTTATTTGGCTCTGTAATCTAAGTCGAAAGGGATGTTATTGGTACAGTTTATCTTCCTCGAGCGATCTCGTCAAACGACTTTTTTTTATAAGATATCGTTTTCGAAATTTCATTCTTAAAAACAAAATACATGTATAAAAAAGGTAACTATTATTGGTCTTAAAAATGTAGTAAATAAGCCATATGATGTTTAAACTCATTAGAATCGATCTAATCGAATTTCAAAGACATTTAATTATTGAGAAAATCTAAAAAAAATACGCGTATTCAATCAAAATTATGTTTCTGGTTTGTAAAAAAAAGGTAATTACTTAGTGACAATTGTCTAAAATGACCTCTTTGGGTGGTCCCGCAAGTGGTCGCTTTATACACGTTATACTGTAATTAACGCATATTTTAGCAAAAATATGAATTAAGTAACCAGGGGTGTGGAATTCCCATGCCCGACCTGTCCGACACGGGCATTTTCACTTGAGGACAAGTACATTTTCCTAGGCCACTTGTCTGTGGACAAGTAAATACCAGAGCAAATCTTGATACAGTACTAAAAAGATCTAGGAGGAAAGACATCCTTTTGTTTGTATGAAAGGGGAGGAAAACATTGTCTTTAATGAAGAAAATACTGAATTAAAGCATTTTCCTCATTAAAACAATGCTTTCTCAATAATAGCATTTCAATTTTTTGGACAAGTTCATATTGATCCTGGACAAGTAGAAAATTGACCTTTACTTGTCCATGGACAAGTGGAGAAAAGTCGTATTTCCACACCCCTGGTAACACCAAAAATATTACAAAATGTAAGTTTTCACATATTTGCTCAGCGATGATGATGACGGATATGATAAATATGTCGTGCCCTATCTTTTGAATGCTTAATCTTAAGAATGGACAAACGACAAATAAGGTTCTCTGCTCATTCTTAAGAATGGACGGGAGATCTATTTTATCGTGAAAACAAACGCATTCGTTGACAACATATGTGACCCGTCAGGCGAAAAGGAACTATCTGAGTAGTGCGTAAAGTGCTGACCTATGTCAGACTGCACGATTGGCGCAGACTGACAAGGATCGAAACTCTTCGCATTTGACTGTTTTTCTTAATCTAGCTAGAATGATCATTCTACATATCTATATAAGAATCTTTGAAATATTGCTTCTGGCTGACCTCTTCTGTGTCCGATTTCTTTTCCAAATATTTATTTTAAAAAGCGTATTGATGGTTGTAATTGTCTGAAGGACTAAATATCGATGGCTAAGCGCGAAAAAGTTGTAACTGCCTATATGTTATAGGCATTTACAACTGCTTCGCACTTAGCCATCAATACATACTCTAATCAATAACTCTGGTTTTCTCTAAACCTGTTTTCAGTTATCTGGTAAGCCTATATAATAAGGGAAACAAAAAAATGCGTATACTTATAGATCTATTTGTCATCTATTTGTCGTCATTACGAAATAATCACGCCTTTCTACTATACGCACTTATTTATTACCTGTAGTAGAAATACATCCGAGCTCATGCTGGCATATACCCAAGTACAAGACAAAATGAGGGTCTTTTCCGACACAATTTACAAGACACTTTGAAGAATATAGTCTTAAGCAATCAGTTTTACCTCTAATTGCCAGATAAATAGTATATACAATAAAAGTGATAATAAATCCTTAATATAGTCGAAGTGAGATCAAAAACAATTTCAGTCACACGGATCTTTTATTGGAGGTATTGAATTTGAGCCTGTTCGTGATATTTCCAACAATTTGACATGTGCACACAGCAAAGCCTTTCGACAGCTTGTGAATCTGCACAGTCTGACTGGAGTCTTTGCTATACTCTCTGTAGATAGATAATGTCTCAAATACATCTCCAAGTGCACAGGAAATATTCTTAATGCATTACATGGTTTTCTAGGCTGCACTATATGTCTCAAACGGGGACTCTTGAAATTATATGAATGTCACACAAAGACTAATTTATTAAATATTATTGGCAATATCATAATAAATAACAATAAGAGCAACTATGGGTGCCTACGATCGGCTGTTGGGTGTTTGACAGTGGATAAGTCGAAAAGGGGGCATAATTCGCACAAAATGCATCAAGAGTTAATCCACTTGATAAAATGGGTTGCTCTTTTGATAGAGAAAATGTGTGTCAAGTTTCAGATGATGCCTCTAGTAGAACCAGAGATATAAAAAAAAATCAAAGTTTTCGGACGACAACGACAACGACGACGATGATAAAGCCAGGGCTATATAAAATACCTCGGGTTTTCTCCGAAAGCAGCCAAGCTAGAAGGAATCAAACATGGGATACGTAAATTTGTGGTGTATTATAATACATTGTATAACACTTAAAATTCTCAGACAAACGATAGTTTTGACTTTATAAGTGCAAGCGCTTTAAATAATTAGTTATACTAATTGAGATCAATATGTTGCTCTCTTTCATGCATGTGCGGATTGTATTCCCCCATGATACTTGCGGTTCAAAACATCGTAAAATTGAAACTAGAAGGCCATGAATGGCTTGAGTCGCTCCACAGGCTTGAAATTCTTGTAAAATAAAATAAATGTTTTGACTAGATTTTTAGATATTTGGGGTTCTACTGATGTTGAAAATGATTCCATCAGTTACATTCTGAGGAAATGATTTTCATATGTTCCACTATTTAACATATTGAGGAATGACCTCCGCTCATAAAATACATATTTTCCATACAATCAAAATAATTTTTGGTACACTGATAAAGGGTCACTCAAGGATCATTCCAGTAAAATTTGGTTGATATCCATCAGTAACCTTGTGAGAAAATGATTTTCAAAGTTTCCACTATATAACATATAGAGAAATGACCTCCGCCCATAAAATGCATATTTTCCATCCGATCACAATGATTTTTTGTACACTGATAAAGGGTCACTCAAGGATCATTCCAGTGAAATTTGGTTGATATCCATCAGTAACCTTGTGAGAAAATGATTTTCAAAGTTTCCTCTAAATAACATATTGAGAAATGACCTCCGCCCATAAAATGCATATTTTCCATCCAATCACAATGATTTTTTGTACACTTATAAAGGGTCACTCAAGGATCATTCCAGTGAAATTTGGTTGATATCCATCAGTTACATTCTGAGAAAATGATTTCCAAAGTTTACACTATATAACATATAGAGAATTGACCTCCGCCCATAAAATGCATATTTTCCATCCGATCACAATGATTTTTTGTAGACTGATAAAGGGTCAACCAATGATCATTCATGTAAAGTTTAATTGGTATCCATTGATTACAATCTGAGAAAAGTCACTTTTTACCATATTTGGAAATTAGCCACGCCCATTAAATCCATGTTTTTCATTGGATCAAAATTTCTTGAACACGTTTAAAAGAGGGTCACCCAAGGATCATACCTGTGAAGTTTGGTTGAAATCCATCCAGTATTTTCTGAGGAGAAGATTTTTAAAGAAAAGTTTACGACCGGACGCACGCACGGACGGACGGACGGACGCACGACGGACACAACGACATGACAATAGCCCCAGTGGCTTTCAGCCAGTGGAGCTAAAAATGGACGGTTTTGAAATGAAAATGGATGAGTGTGCGTGAAGTGTGTTTTGAGTGAACCAGCCAATGAATTCATGGGACAATTTGATCGATTTTAATATAATGTTGATCGTCTTGAACGATTTCGAAATGTTTTAAAATGATTTTATATCGTTTTTGATCGATTTGAATGAGTGTTTGTAATGAATGACTGGAGCGGTGAGTTAAGGTTAGAATTATTTTGTTCGGAATAACAGTCAATTTCACGATGTTTCTAACTGTAACTCGAAAGAAAATAATGGGCCAACATATATCTGGCACGGATACTACACGGGCTTAACTGTTCTTACATTGAAATATAAGGATAGCCTATTCTGGGACATTAACCCTTTGCTGTTTAATCCCTGCTTTTTACGTGCCTGTGTTTTTAAGAATGAGAAAACATTGTGAAAAAAGAAGAAATTGCTTCTGACAAGCAATTTCTTCTTTTTCCACACTATTTTCTACCCTACTGAAAGGTTATTTTTCAAATCAAATCCACTTGAAATTTTCGTCTGCAAAACCTTTGAATTTGGATAGGTCCATAATTTTGTAAAACAGGAAAGGGTTAAACCAGTCTAAAGCTGGTAGCTGGTAGCTGGGAGGTACTCTGATATATCGGGCAGCAATACCCGCCCAGTGCCAGAAATAAATGTACCGATGAATGTACTAATTATTCGCAGCCTGATTTGAAAGCTCAAATTTTCCTTTAAATCGTGATGGGTCTGGTACAACAATTTCTAGGGAAAGGACGAGGTTTGTTGATAGATTGATTTGCTGGTTTGAAACTCAATAAAACACACGATTACAAAAATAGCTCAAACACGGAGTAATTCTACTGATTATTGGCAACACCCAACATTTGAGAAACATTCATGAAATCAAGGCATTAGCGAGAGGCTTGAAATCGGTATCCTGTATTACTTTTTTCCGTTTAGTGCATGTTTCAAAAGCAATTCTCTCGCTACCGATTTCTAATCAAGAGAAGAGGGCTCATTCAGAATACTTTGAGTAAGCTCGATATATTGTTTAGAAATGGAAACGTGACCTTTTATTTTGTGACAAGTTCTTAAGCTCCATTAGAGTGTCGCGACTAGTGATTACCAAACATTTTTTAATCCAGTCATCAAAATGGCCAATTTAAGGTTCATGTAAAGTGTTTGAGACCCAATTTTAAGGGCATTCATTTGCCAAGAAAAAGCAGTATCCCCAGGAATATTATATATCAAAATGAAGCTATTTATGAGCACAAGCAGTTGAAAAACATAAGACTGTTATAACTATAGCGGTATAGCAAAAACATTGTGGAAAAGGGTCATTTTGTACAGAACAAGCAACTGCATGACTGTTGGATAAAATTAGCTCATATTTTAACAAAGTCTAGCCTAAAGTACCATCCAGGTAGTGCTACAACCATTGGTATAAAACTCAGCCCCATAACGTAGTTATGCAAGCAATTTATTTTGACTTATTTTATAAACACATATGTCATATATGTCATTCTAATTTTGTAGACGTGTAGATCTTTTTAGGATATGGTGTGTTATCACAACATAAATAGACATTCATTGTTTATATACATGTCAGGTTGTTTAGCAATATATCGATTTCTATTTCACAGAATGATAAATATATAGTAATATTGTAGATTATTGAATTAAAAAAAACTATAATTTGACATAAATCGCAGAAAATATTTCACAATATTATGGTGTGATGTTGCACCATACCTAACATCTATTTTGAAAACAGACCAAACCGGTTTGACATGTATGTTGACAAAATAAATGGAAATTGATTGTTTCAAAAGAGCCTTTTGAGACTGAGTTTTATATCTAAGGTTGTAGCACTACCTGGATGGTACTTCAGACTTTACTTTGTTAAAATACGGGGCAATTTTATGCAACCGTCATGAAGTTGCTTGTTCTGTACAAAAAGACACTTTTCCACAATGTTTTGGCTATACCGCTATAGCTATGGCGGTCTTATGTTACCTAACTGCTTGTGCTCATGAATAGCACCATTTTGATACATAATATACCTAGACATACTGTTTTTTCTTGGCTAATGAAGTGTCCTAGATATTGGGTCTCAAACACTTTACATGAACCTTAAGCTGTATACATAGGTGAATTTTCAAAACTGAGCTCTGACGTAATCGCCGAGTCCATCACCATAGGTATATCGGGTATATCTTAAAAGTATACGATAATAATTAAACGTAATCCCTTATCTTAAATTATGAAGGTACATGTATGAGTAAACCTCACGGTTTAAGACAACCAAACACTTCCATTTCAAAGGTAATTTGTAGTTTGTTAACAGTGTTATTTAAACCTATTTTATCTAAATCGAAAAAATAGCACGAGAATCTAACGGTTAAAAGTAGATTTCACGGCTCACCGCTCAAAATCTACCTTTAGTTGTCGGTAAAGATTCATCTTTTTTTCATTTGTAATCGAAAGTGAATAAAAACAAACAAGGGACAAATACGTATATATATTAGGCCTAGTTTATAGAAAGTGAAACGCAATATCAAAATGATATCAAAAGAGAGTCAATATTTGAACGGAAAGACCTCTAAAATGTATTCATTTGAGGCTTATTTGTTGACTGATAGTAACTCATTATTTTCGTAAGATGACCTTATTATCACGTTGATGCCTTTCACACCGTTTATTTTTTATCGAAATAATTTGAGAAAATGTGGGCAGGTATTTTCCACATTGACTCATTTATCTGAGCCTTTATTATTCTTTAAAAGTTAAATAGCTTGTGACTTGCTCTAAAATATCTTGTCAGTCCCTTATATTCTTCAGTCATACTAGAACATTATCCTAACGATTTAAAAAGGATTATTCCAGTGTAATTTGTTTGATATCCATCTGTTAGATACAAAGTAAAGTCACATATTACCGTATCGTTGGCTCAGCGCAAAACAGATGTAACTGCCTATAAAAATCTATTTTAGTCTATTTTTGTAAGGAGAGTGAAGTGGCTATTCTGTTCTTTTTCCTTGCTTGTTTCCGTCTATTTTTGTACAGAAAGATAAGAACAGTGTCTTTTATCTTGTTTTCCTGCTTGTTTCCTTGATGTTATCTTTTTGTTTTGTTTTGTTTTGTTTGTACAAAAAGGATAAAATAAGGGTCTTTTTCGCCTACTTTCCGGCTTGTTCCCGATTTCCTTTTTTCTTATTTTTTGTACAGATAGATAAGAGTATGGTCTTTTGCTGTTGCAGTCTAATTGTTTTACAGAAAGAAAAGTGAAGTGTCTATTTGTCATACTTTTCTACCTGTCTTTCGTCTATTTTTGTACAGAAAGAAAAGAGCCGACTCTTTTCCGGCCTACTTTCTTCCCTGTTTTCCGTGTATTATGAACAGAAAGAAAAGAGCCGAGTCTTTTCCGACCTACTTCCTTCTCCCCTGTTTTCTGTGTATTTTTGTACAGAAAGAAAAGAGCCGAGTCTTTTTCGACCTACTTTCTCCCCTGTTTTCTGTGTATTTTTATGCAGCAAGAAAAGAGTAGAATTTCCTTTTCCTTCTTTCTTGCCAGTTGTCATTCTTTTGTACAGAAAGGAAAATGAAGTGCTCAGTTTGTACTTTTTTCTTGTATGTTCCGTCAGCACTTGTTCAGAAATAAAAATGCACTGTCGCTTTTATCCTATTTCATTGTCTATTTCCTTCTATTTTTGACCAGAAACAAAGGTGTAATGCATTTTTAGACCAACTTTCTTGTCCGTTTCCGCCGTATTTTAAGAAGAATAAAAGTTACATGCCCATAGATATTCACCATTATCAGTGGTGATGCGACAAGAAAAGACGTATATAACCTGTTAGTCTATAATCAATAAGGAAGTCTGGATGGCTGGGTCAAGTAGTTATCTTACTCGCTCCAACATCGCCAAAAGAGAATGACATTGTTTGGTATGATAAATATATAATACATACTTAGTGTTTTGTATGAAAAAACTATCTAATGAGGTTGGGAGAATTGATCATTGTCGAGGCTCTGCCGAGACAATTATCAATTCTCACAACCGAGTTAGATGTTTTTTCATACAGTTCACTGAGCATGTATTATATTTATCTTATAACCTCTATTTTTCTTGTTTTTGTCCATGTTTCTAACTGAAATGCAAGTCTAATAATAACTGCATGATATCATAGTTCTAAAAATAACTATGTGATATCATAAAATATCATATGTGTTGTTATCACACAGATATCTGTATAGTTATAAGATAAAAAGACTTATTATTTTACATTTTTTTTACATTTTTCTAAAGATATGCAGGCCCGTAATAAAGCGGGAGAGATTTGCAGATCTCCTACCCATTTCAATTTAGCCTTCCCAATCCCCAAGCGTTTCCTAATGTCCATAAAGCAGTGGGATAAAAAAAAAATCATGACTGACCTATAGTTACAGTTAATAACATAGTGAATCTGACACTTATTTCGATCAAAACTATTCCAAATCACTCGCTCAGCGCTCCATCCATTCATTTCGAACACTCACTCTCATAGTTCAAAAACCTTCCAAAATCGTGAAAAAAATGTTTCCAAATCTTTCAAAACAATCACATTATTTTTATTAAAATCGACCTTAGTTAGACTACGCGAACTGCGCAAGTTATTAATTTTTTTCTGACTCTACTATGATCAATCTACGTTCACGTGAAAGAAATTTTGACATCTAATTAACCTGAACTTGAACCAATCTCTTCTTTATTCAAAGTATCCATTTTACGTAGTTCCCAAATTGTCCCTTTCGCTTGACAGGTTAGATATTTGTTCTTTCGGGCCTAGTTGTTTTGTTTTGGTTCCGGTTGGGTTTTTTAATTAATCCGAAATGTTTGTATTTTGACATGTATTTATATATTTGTTCGTCTATTCCCGCATATTACCGTAAATTGCAAAGTTTCACCTTTTGTACGAAAACAACTAATAAGCGAAAATGAGCGCGGTCGGAATGAAATCCATTACAGCTGTATAAGAAAAGAATACCGCGAAAGGCCGACCAAAAAATCGTAACTGTAGCCTATTCGAGCTCCATCTACGATGGTTCGGATTTCCGTCGACACATTATAACCAAATTTTCTATAATCAATAACAGTCTGGGAGGGATGGTAAAGTATTTAGCTACAGTAAGAAATATCGAGAAATTGACAAGTTGATTGATGTTGGAATTATTTTTAAATATTGAGTGAGAGTGCGGAGCGAGTTTTAAATAGAATTTAAGGAAGGTAATAAAATATTACTTCCCTTTAAAAAAATATTCTTATTCTTTTTATTTTTATTACTTCCCTTTAAAAAATCTACGTACTTTTCTTTAAAGGGCTTTATGTGTCTTCTAGGACGCTTCTTAATAATCACCAGTTAATTAAAACAATGAATAATTTGCTCAATTGAATGAAGGTGGAAAAAATTGTGAACGATTCTGGGGTATTTTCGAATTATAATATGAGCGATTATGAATGGTATGAGCTCGAGTTTGAAATGAATTAATTGAACTCTGTGTGAATGATTAAGAATAGGGGGGAGAATGAAATACATGATATTATCAGCTGTAAAGCGGCTCGATCAAAAACAGAGAAAAGAACGGAATAAATGCGTCTTTGGATGAGTGACCCTCAATTTCGTCTAAAAGTCCTCGTCCCTCTTATTCGATTTCATTCTGAATCCTTCAAAAATCATTCACCTTGTCAATTTTACGACGTTATTAACTGTTATATACAATATTTCGGTCGGCCGTCCACTTCTGTCTCGTATTTGACGTTTTGATTAAAACATGTCAAAGTTTTGTTATTGTTCCAAAATACAGTTTACTTTAACCCATTTTCTTTTAAACTTAGATTAGACAAAGACGAAAATCTACGTCTGTAAAAAGGATGAGCTTTTAAAAAAGAAGATTCCGACCTATGTCAGAATACCTTTTCAAAACGAGGTACGGCGGCACTCATTCATTCCGACAATTTGTCTCCCGGAATCCCACCAATGGGTCGATAATCGTAGACCTATGTGGGATAGCAGATGGAGGGTAGGAAATGTTGTAATGGTAGTATTGGTGTGAGAAATATCAGGAATCAATTGTTAGGTGCTCCAGCCGCCAAGATATAACTTAAAAAATGTTGAAAGCGGCGTAAAACCCAAGTCAAACAAACAAACAAATCAAAACGAGGTATAAGTGAAATAACACTACAGCATCTAGTAAAGGGTATTTTTTTGAAGACAAGATCATTTGATCGGTAACGCCTGTGGCTGTCAAACATGGGATCGTGAGTTCGAACCTCGACTTGGCCAATTCTACTCCGACATTTAACAAAAGCCATTGTGGCAAGCGTCATTTAAGCCTGAACGTGACCTATTTCCAACAATTTCAAATGTGCACAACGTTAAGACTCTCATCAGCCTGTGCCACCGCACAGTCTGATCAGAGTCTTCACTTGGCACCCAATAGATGATAATGGATGATCATGGAACTGAAGTTGCTGTCCACAACCCAAGATTAATTTCAATGCATTGCATGATTGTCCAGGCTGCTCAACGTCACGCACACATG
The DNA here is from genome assembly GCA_948146395.1 of Fragum whitleyi. Taxonomy (NCBI): domain Eukaryota; kingdom Metazoa; phylum Mollusca; class Bivalvia; order Cardiida; family Cardiidae; genus Fragum; species Fragum whitleyi. The sequence goes on along the minus strand of OX411547.1, from coordinate 34,915,832 downwards.
AAATTGTTGGAAAAGTCACGCACAGGCCCATTTGTCTCCCACCAGTGATAAGTAGTGCGCCTAACACAGTGGTGGACAGTTGGCGGCTCGGGTGAAATTTTTGGATCGAAGGTACACTGTGAGAAATAAAAGGAAGCCATGGATAGGTCCATCAGCCGCGGCGATATGACTGCAATGTTATTGAAAGTGACGTTAAACCCCAAACAATCAATCAAAAGATAACTTGAATGGGGCATTCCTTTACTTAAATGTAAGAGGACCATATAGGATTACTTTTTCCTTTTTTCGGGGGTGGGGGTGGGGGTGGGGGGGCGCAAGTGCGCTAACATAAAGGCATGTTAAGGAAGGGTACCCGTAATAAATCCGCAATCTTTCGGATCTCATGAATTTTCACCATGTTGACCGAGGTTTCCTAATGAAAATCATTAGGAAACCTCGGTTAACACTGTTAAAGTTCATTACTTCCCAAACGCTGCGGAACTATTACGGGTCCACTAAAACGGATGAATAGTACTAAAACGGATGAAACATTGAAACGAGACAAAATGTAGTTCTTTCTCGGATAGAATACTTTATGAGGTGGGAATACTATTTTGGGAACAATCTTAATTAAACCAGTACAGTCATTCTAATTTAGACCATTTAAGAAACAATCCCAAGTTCCACCAATCCTTAACTAGACAAGTTAGGCACGGCTTAATGTACGCATTTAAACTGTTACAAGTAAATCCCCCGAAATTAAAAAACAAGAGGACCAAGATGGTCCTAGATCGCTCACCTGAGTCTCTATGGCCCCTGGGACATCACATTAATTAGATAGGCAGATGTCAAAAAGAAGATAATTGCCTAAGATCAAAACCATGGAACGTTTTCAGCGAAGAGCAAGACAGATATGCCTTTTTGCTCTTTGATTCTATGGGCTCCCGTGTGGACCCCAAAAGTGACCCAAGGGTCTTGATAAGAACAAACTTGGAAGAGGTCCATAAAATGGTGCCACATTCTAAATATAAAAGCTGTCTGCCTTCTAGTTTCAGAGAAGAAGATTTTTGAAGGTTTTCCCATTTTCACCCATCTTGCTCAGATGAGCTGAAAGGGATGCGCCCGGGTGGAGCCCAAATATGACCCAAGGGTCTTGATATGAACAAACTTGGTAGGGGCCCACAAGATGATGCTACATACCAAAAATGAAAGCAGTGTGCCCTCTGGTTTTGATTAAAGAAGATTTTAAAAGATTTTCGCTCTTTGATTCTATGTAAAAAGGGTTGCGCCCGGGTGGAGCCCAAATATGATCCTAGGGTCTTGATATGAACAAACTTGGTAGAGGTCCACTAGATGATGCTACATACCAAATATGAAAGCTGTCTGCCTTCTGGTTTCATAGAAGAAGATTTTTGAAGATTTTCATTTTTTTACCCTTCGTGCTCATAAGAGATAAAGGGATGCAACCATGCAAAGCCCAAATATGACCCAAGGGTCTTGATATGAACAAACTTGGAAGAGGCCAACTAGGTGATGCTACACATCAAATATTAAAGCTGTCTGCCATCTGGTTACAGAGAAGAAGATTTTTAAAGATTTTCGCTCTTTGATTCTATGTAAATAGGGTTGGGCCCGGGCAAAGCCCAAACATGACCCCAGGGTCTTGATATGAACTAACGTGGTAGAAGTCTACTAGATGATGCTACATACCAAATATGAAAGCTGTCTGCCTTATGGTTCCATAGAAGAAGATTTTTGTAGATTTTCATTTTTTACCCTTCGTGCTCATAAGAGATAAAGGGATGCACCCATGCAAAGCCCAAATATAACCCAAGGGTCTTGTTATGAACAAACTTGGTAGAGGCCCACTAGGTGATGCTACACACCAAATATTTAAGCTGTCTGCCATCTGGTTACAGAGAAGAAGATTTTTAAAGATTTTCACTCTTTGATTCTATGTAAAAAGGTTTGGGCCCGGGCAAAGCCCAAATATGACCCCAGGGTCTTGATATGAACAAACTTGGTAGAGGTCCACTAGATGATGCTACATACCAAATATGAAAGCTGTCTGCCTTCTGGTTTCAGAGAAGAAGATTTTTAAAGATTTTCATATTTTCGCCCTTTTTTAAGGGTAAAGGGAAAGTTAAGGGTGAATTTCATTTCTTTGAACAACTTTGGTAGAGCTTGACCCAAGGAACATCCCTGCCAAGTTTCATCAAGATTGGCCCATTGGTTTAGGAGGAGAAGATGTTTAAAGAAATTGTGGACGACGCACGACGCACGACGGACGACGGACGACTGACGACGGACGACGGACATTCTACGATCCCAATAGCTCACCTTGAGCACTTCGTGCTCAGGTGAGCTAAAAATGATAATCATCATATAATGATGATAATAACTATAACAATAATAACAATAATAATAATAATAATAATAATAATAATAAAAATGATGATAATCAAAATAATAGTAATTAACAATTTATTTAAAGAAGGAAACTCATTAAATTTACATTTTCATATTAAAAAAATGATTTACAATGAGGCCTGCTTAGCAGTAGGAAAGTGGTGATAAGATGACGTTTATGTAATTATCAGTAATCATTATCGAGGTGATGGAGATGATTGCGACTGTGAAATTAACAATGATGACTGATGATAAAATGAATACAACTCATTTTTGACAATATGTTTGTGATGGTTGAAATTCAAATCGCTTAATGAAGGAAAACGTAAAATATAAGGTGATAAGTCAAATATATAAACATGATGAAAATGCATTAAAATTAGCGAAAATGAATGCACAAATCATCTGCACCAGTGGCAGATTCAGAGGGGGAATTCGGGGGTGTTCAAACGAACCCCGCCGTGAATGCCATTTTTTTTCATTTTCATGCTGAATTTCAATAAACTCTTCTACTGTTCACGACGCAAACCTGTTATGAACAAAGATTTAGCAGACAGTGTAGACTAAGATTAGACTGCAAAATTGTGCAGTTTTCCCCGAAAACAGTTGCGCTTAAACTCAGCAAGGGAGCCTTTGTGTCTGTATCGTTTCATATGAGATTAGTAAAATTGCGCACGTTGACGATGAATGCATACAATTATATAGTATTTTTGTTGTGCTTTCGTCTTATCTAATGTGCTTATTTTTCCCTGTTGTCAATATATTCCAAAAGAAACAATTCGTTTATCTTGAATCATAATCTATCTGATTTTGTTTTCGGAATAGTATGTTCCAGTCAATATTCAAGGGTTAAAAGTTCATACTTGTAGAAGTGTTTACCAAAACTATAAATGAGCCAGTAAACGCGATGTTGATATTCATTAAGCTTGAGTGCTCGTTTATGTAGATACGTGGAATTCCTAGAGCTTATGGAACCTAGTTAACTGGTATTTAGTATGATGAGTGACATCATTAGCTTCGTAGTCAGAGAAACAAATCATCTAGTAGAGGGTTAAAGTCGACTTTCGATAAAAAAAAAATGAACTAAAAAACTCGACCAACCCTGTATTTTAGGTATTCATTCAAACCGACTCGGCATTTATCTATCTTTTTTCAAATCTGGTTGTGAGTGGTATTAGAAGAAATGGAATTGTTGCAGTAAAAAATTTCGTGAACTTGATAAGGTGATTCGTCTTGCAATGATTTTGGTATGAAAGTAAAATTGGGATGAGCGGATTTTAAATAAAAATAAAGGATGGAAATATCGCTTATTTTGTTCGAATTGAACGGAATTAGCAATATATTATTCCCTCCTTGCAGTATATAAGTACTGTTCTGCAAAAAAGATGTGCGTTTATAATATGACCTACGTCGCGGGAGTGAAATAAACCCCTTTGAATATTTTTGATATTACACGAGTGTTATTACACTAGTGGAATAATTATGCAAATGAGCTAAGAACGAAGAACAACGTTATATTTTTGTTAGGAAAATGACGTCATAATGGAGCTGCTGACGTCATTTTTCAAACGGCGTTATATATTTCGCGGAATAACATGAATCGACAAATACCGTAATTGTACCGTTTTATCACTAAAATTCGGGTCATATTATAAATAGAATATCAAATTTGTGCTCATCAAATGCCGAATTTATCAAACTCGTCATCTATGAACAGATAAAAACTCGGCAAAGCCTCGTTTTTATCTGTTTATAGATGACTCGTTTAATAAATTCGGTATTCAATGATCACTCATTCAATATCCTCTGTTTCTTCAATGACCAGTCGGACCAATAAGACTTATTCAAATCCACGCCAGCCAATAAAATCATAGAATGAACTGATCGACTTTTATGAAGTTTTCTTTAATGCTTTTCGGTGGTTTATCGAGAAATAACGGTAGATTATCACTTGATAATCTCACCGTAAAAGCAGTGAAATTATCAAAAACTTATATCCTGCTTTCGTGCATTTCATCCTATCTGACGTCATCTATGCGGGGCGAAATAAGTGACGTCACAGTGAACGTTGCATAGTAAGCACGTGCAAAATGACGCGCTTTACGATAATGTGTCCTAGAAATTTCACATTTTGTCTCATTTTTGCAATAAAGAAATAGAATAATCGTTTGTTTTTCGAGTAAGATAGATTAATATTTCATTTCGTGAACAACAAAAGACATATTTTCACTCGTGGCTCCGCCACTTGTGAAAATATAGCTTTTGTTGTTCACTCAATGAAATATAAACCGATCTTACACTGAAACAAACGATTATCCTCTATGTCTTGCATTTGTATTGCTTTTTAGCACTTTTTGAACGATTTCAGAGCGTCATGTATGCTTGTAGTGAATGATTATTTAGAATGAGGACGTGGAATGGGCCGCATATATAATTTAGAATGGTTTCAATCAGATGAGTTTCAATCGAACGATGTTTTTGACTGTACAATTAACGTGCCGAAGCAATTAACTTTTAAGGGCGTAAAGGCGACAATTCTAAACACCCGATGTCAATATTTGCAATGTTTTAAAATCAACAAATCTTGTTTGTATATACTTATCAAGCTACTTACTCGTTCAAAATTGGCCATCTACTAGTTTCTGATTGATTTTGTTTCACTGATTTTTAGCGTCAAGTTAATTGGCAGCCAGAGAAGTACATTCATTCCGATCGTTTACATAATTCACCTTTCATGTAAGCACTTGTACGCTTGTTCGAATGGGGTTAAAGGCCCCTATTTGACGCCCCATTTTTTTAGTTCAGTATACCGAAGAATGGAGCAGCTTACGATGGATTCGCGATGTTCTCTCACCAGTGCTACAACGACATGCGTGCGCCTCCGTCGGAGATCGAACGCAGGAACGCAAGACACACTTCCAACTACGTTATGAGGGTGGCTTCAACTAGTGGATTTGTTTGTTTGAATGGGGTTTCACGCCGCTCTCAACAATATGCCAGTTATATCGCGGGGTGGGGTTATATAGCGGGGGAAGAGCACCAACGAATTGATTCCTGGTATTTCTCACACCAGTTTAACCAAAACATCCTTTCCTAGTCTCCAGCTGCTATACCACATACGTCTACGATCATCAACCAATTGGTTGAGGACAAATATTCGGAAACGATAAGTTGTGCCGTCGTGAATCGAACCAAAACCCTTGGAATGATAGTCCGACGCGCTACCACAGCGCTATGACGGCGGCTTCAAACCAGCAAAGACCTCATTCAGAAAACAGTCAATATCTTCAGGTCCTGACACATTGCAGAAGGCGAAACTAGCCAAATTTTCTGAGAAGCCCTTTTCTAATGTCACATTGGTCGTTGAACTAAGTCACAGACCTATTTTACGCCACAGAGGGTTTCAATTGAATCTTTTCCATTTGATCACTGCACGTGACATGTTTCGTCTGGGATGTTCAATGACAAAACACCATATCGCAGGTTAACTTCCAAAACCACGTAACCCCAGCTGTTTTAAGCTGGAGTTACGAGTTTTTTTTAAGTAAACCGAGGATATCGAACATTCTCGAGTGTACTTGATTGATCAGTTGGTGCTGATGAGTTTTTACACGGAATAATGTTCTTTCTGTTCTTATTTCAAGGACGATCAAATGAATTACCAAACTGTTTGTTCCACGCAAGATGATGTGCTCTCGAACCAACACAATTCATCAACAAGAGCTGCTTGAGTGGCTGAGTTGCTCCACAGGCCTAAATCTACAGATATGATAAGACTAGAATTTAAGTGAATTAATGAATATTTATATCAAGGACATTTATAAACGTTTTTAAGTGTCACAAGCTGAAATATTTCTGCAAAGATAAAATCAAAACCAATGATTAACATGTAGAAAATTGACCACCGCCTGTTAAATACATATTTTTATCCAATCACAATTATTTTGTTCAGTTTGATTATGGGTCACCAAAACATAATTCAAGTGAAATTGGTTGATAGTTCTCTGAAAATGATTTTCCACTATATAACAAATAGAGAAGTGACCTCCAAAAGAGGTATTTTTCATCTGATCTCAATGTTTTTTAGATGATAAAAGGTCAATCAAAAGTCATTTCAGTGAAATTTGGTTGATATCCACTAATTAAATACTGAGAAAATGATGTTCAATGTGACATCTAAATAACATATAGAATTAAGACCTCTGTCCATAAAAGACATATTTTTCATCAAATCACAATATTCTTATAGACAAACATATGGTCACTAAATGGTCATTCAAGAAAAATTGGTTGATATCAGTCTATTTGTTTCTGAAAAAATAATTTTCAAAGTTTCCACTATATGACGTATTTATGAAATGACCTCCGCCAATTTCATCTAATTACAATATTTTTGTAGACTGATAAAGGGTCACTTAAGGATCATTCCACTGAAATTTTATTGATATCCATCATTTAGATTCAGAGAAAAGTCACATATTACCATATTTGGTCAATTGGAAATAAGCCAGCCCATTAAAGCCTTGTTTTTCATTGGAATCAAAAATCCTTGAACAACTTTGAAAGAGGGTCACCTGAGGATGATTCCTGTAAAGTTTGATAAAAATTCATCTTATTGTTTCTGAGAAGAAGAGTTTTAAAGAAAAAGTATACCACCGGACGGATGGACGCACGGATGCACGGACGGACACACGACAGACACAACACCATGACAACAGCCCCACAAGCCTTTGGCCAGTGGAGTTAAAAACTATGGTTTTGTTTGAAACCGATGCCAAATATATTTTCTGGAACAGAGTCGTCGTCATGGCACAAATTTTAGTCCATCAGACTCCCAATCTGTTATCATCGGATATCATAGATTCGATCCCCGACAGAGGCAACCATCATTTCCGACATTTGTCTCCCACAAATAGCTGGATAATAGTTTAAGTGTGATAGCAGCAGGAAATGATGTAATGATAGTACTGGTGCGAGAAATACTAGGAATCAATCGTTTCGTGATCCAGCCGCCGTGATATGACTGAAATAAGGTTAAAAGCGGACGAAACCCCATCCAAGCAAACAAACAAAGGCAACCTTCTGGAACGGACGCGAGTAAGCCGTATCTAAAATTAAAAACTTAATTGAAATGAATACATAAAGTTTGGCCAATGTTTACGATATATCAATGCCGGTGTATGTTTAGACTGCTGACATTCTGTTAAATTAAGATATTTCAGAAAAGTTAGAAAATGTAGTAGAGTGTAGTTAAAGTGACTTTATAACATACTTTCTCAAAGTCTGATTTAACAGTGTTTCAAATACAGAAAACTAACTCAATGCACTTTGTGGGGTTATTTGTTAAGTGTTATTCCTTGGCTAATATCGCATGAGACTCTGTTTATTTTCCGTGGGTGAAATCGGAAAATCCCGATGGGCGACGATTTTCGATATTTTGATTTCTGAATTAAGTTTTGATTGGCGACAGATAAATTAATGAAAACGGTGTTGTAGAGGTTAAGACATGTTCCTCTTGTTCGTAAGATCACGAGTTCAAACCGAGTGGTAGAAATTATATTTATCTAACTCAATTTTTCTGATTTTTTTTCTGTCTTACAATCACTTATTTTTTATTTTTTTTATCGGAAGGGAGTGGCGTTTCCACTTTTTGACCAATTAAAATTAATAAGACATATCTTTTAAAAAAAATGAATTTACTTTCTAATAAAGCTATCATTTTATCCTTGGTCACACTTTATCAAATTCATTCGAAAAAATAATGCAAAAATCATTTCCAACGTGAATGTAACCTACTAATCTATTCAGCGTTTCTAGCGCAAACACACAGAAATATAACTTCTACTGATACTTCCAAAAATCATAATAATAATAACAATAATGATAAGACAACAGCAACAAATGAAGTTCTACTGATCTTGTTTACTGATCTCGAGTACCTATTTGGTAGCCTTGGCTGTGTTTTTATTCTTCTTCGTGGTTTCGGGGACGGACTCGAAACAAGGCTTAGCAGGGAAATTATGTTCTTTTCTCAAAAATGGGAAACATATATATATATTCATCGCCATTTAAGATACATAAGTTTCGTTAATAATTCTCTTTTATACAGTGATAGAGACTTCTGTGTACCTAAGATGTCCCAAAAGGATTTAACTGGAAGTGGTCGTTTTCTGATATGACAGAGAAAAAAATATTCCCTTAGTGTGAGCTTTTAAAAGGGTCGAAAAAAGTATGAACAAATAAATTAAAAGGCGTGTCGGAGGTTTGAACACATAGATTCTTGAATGTGAGTGCGCACCTTAACCGACTGAGCTATCATTTCTTGTCCCTCCTCACTGGATAAAATGTGTATTTATCAATAAATTACTAACGGTTAATGCAATAAGAACTCGGAAATCTTCCGAGTTTAAACGGAATATGCACTGAGTCTCAGGCGAAATTAGCCAAATAATACATATACTTTTGTTGCCATCAATACACTGGGACTGAATGCCAGTCTAGTGTATGTTTTACTAAAACTTTTCCCGATATGTTTGTTTCATGTCATAAATGTAGCTTTTTGATACTTTTGTGCCAGTACAATTTACACCTATCACGCACAGGGCAAAACCGTTTCTAATTAATAGCAATTCCAGGTGTGGGGAATATAGGCGGAATATCATAAATACCTGGAAACGAAATATGCGATATGTCAGATCTGTTTAATAAATACACGATATAAACATAACAGCATTGTCTGTATTAATGTCTATAAAATGGAAGACAAACCTTTACATTATACTTAGAGGATATTGGATAGGTGGTCATAGAGTACCGAATTTACAATAAACGAGTCATCAATAAACAGATAAAAACGAGGCTGGGTGCTCGCTTTCAAATTCAGGAGTCATTGACCCCCTAATTATTAATTCTAGGGGTCAAAACTGCTGTTAAATGGGTCAAAATCGTAAAAAGTGTGGATATAATAGGAAATAGGACTATTTTTGGTTTTCCCGATGCCCTTTTTCAATTATCTCCTTCCTATCTTTATAAAAGATTCATATGAAAATGAATCTAAACGAAGATATGAAGGAGACAATAAGTTCCAATAATTTACTAATTGCAGTCGTTTTGAGATGCAATACTGAAAATTGAAAGGGTCAAATTGACCCCTCCCGACAGAAGATTAAGGGGTCAAAATAAAGAATTTTCAAAAAAAAATTGAGGGTCAAAACCCTGATTTAAAGGTCAAACACGAACCTTGTGTAGAGTATCAAAAAATACAAACTAAGTTGCTGCTGCTTCCAGGGAATGGAATAGGACTTTGCCGAAAACGCATAAACATCTTAGACTCTAACTGTAAGACCTGTTTCAGTGTATACGTATGAATAAACTTTACCAGAGACCGCGTGAAGATAACCCAATAAAAGATGGAACTATGCCAATCCATTAAGCAATCGGTACGCTTTAAAAGCTCTTTATTTAAACAAAAAAATACTGAGTTTCTCTCCCCATGTTAGATTACATGTATAGGCTCATACAACCGTCTTCGAACCTAAAACTGTTACCGATCTTATAAACTAGGTCACAAACGAGGAAATACCGTTAGTCTTTGCTCTTCTGTCCAGGGGGAAATAGATAAAGAAGTAGCTAGTTAGTGATCTTACGAGGCTCCGCCGTCACCAGCCCTACGTTCAGGATGACAAAAAGGTTCAAACTGTTCAGAAATTATACCCGGCTTAGCACTCAAATCGCGATGGTCCGCCATTGTATATTTACAGTTAAAAACATCGTTAAATTGTCAAGATGGACGACGAAGAAGGATTCTGGAATGGAAAATGAATGAGTGTGTTGTGTGAGTTAGAGTGAAATTAAATGGAGGTATTCCAGTATCGGTAACTTTGTTCATTTTGAACAAAATAAGCGTTTTTATTAACTCCCTTGAATACAATATACATACGTTTCCGCTTATGTGTCTTCGTGAAACAATCAGACACTTTAAAAATCAAAATCAGCCAATAAATTCGTAGAATAATTTGATAGATTTCAATGAAATGTTGATCGTCTTGAACGGTTGCGTAATATTTTCAAATGATTTTGAAGCGTTTTCGATCGATTTCAGTGAGTGTTTCGAATGGATGAACGAAGCGGTGAGAGAATGATTTAGAATGATTTTGGTCGGAATTACGGTCAATTTCACAATGTTTCGAACTGTACTAGACAGAGAGTTTGCTTAAACTTTAATTGGGAGTTTTCGCTCTATATCTTATTACTACATTAAATTTTTAATATTGAAATTTGATATTGCAAAGGTATCGACATCGAAAGTTCTGGTAATGTTAATACTAAAATAAATTATCTAAATTTGAAATCGATCTGTTGATTGTCGATTGTGTTCACATTGAAATCTTGGTATTCTATTTTTACTAATTAACACTCCATATCTATGTAAGATTAGCAAGAATTAATCCAAATCCGTGCTCGTTTAATTGGATTAGAATAATTAAGCTATGAATTAATTCACCGAAGCGTCATAATATTTGCAGAGGTCAGCACTACGGACAAGGTCAGGCTTGACCCAGTCAGACTAACCTATATTGTCCAGGCTTAGGTGTCAATCATAATTATTGTGTTACATACCGCTTTCCATGGGCATATTTTTTTTATCTGAAAGTAATAACGACAGTGTTTTTTCTAAGGCTTTTGGGGATGGGTCCGAAACTAGGCATGTTGAGAAAATGAGTTATTTTCACAAAACTTAGTGAAAGTCTTATTATTGTGGTTTTGGAAAAAAAAACTTTAGTATTGTGTACAATTTACATCGGAATAAAGTTTTCTTTGTCTTAATACATTAAGATTTAAATCAAACTGATTTTTTTCACGATTTTGTGGGGAAAAAATTTACTTTTTGGCATTGGGAACGGGTCCTTTTAAAGATACCAGTCAAAGAAGAAGAAACAAGAGGACCAAGATGGTCCTAGATCGCTCACCTGAGTCTCTATGACCCCTGGGACATCACATTAATTAGATAGGCAGATGTCAAAAAGAAGATAATTGCTTAGGATCAATACCATGGAACGTTTCCAGCGAAGAGCAAGACAGATATGCCTTTTTGCTCTTTGATTCTATCTAAAAAGGGATGCACCCGGGTGGACCCCAAAAGGGACCCCAGGGTCTTGATATGAACAAACTTGGTAGAGGTCCACTAGATGATTCTACATACCAAATATGAAAGCTGTCTGCCATCTGGTTTCATAGAAGATGATTTTTGAAGATTTTCATTTCTTTACCCTTTGTGCTCATAAGAGATAAAGGGATGCACCCGTGCAAAGCCCAAATATGACCCAAGGGTCTTGATATTAACAATCTTGGTAGAGGCCAACTAGGTGATGCTACACACCAAATATTAAAGCTGTCTGCCATCTGGTTACAGAGAAGAAGATTTTTAAAGATTTTCGCTCTTTGATTCTAAGTAAAAAGGGTTGGGCCCGGGCAAAGCCCAAACATGACCCCAGGGTCTTGATATGAACAAACTTTGTAGAGGTCCACTAGATGATGCTACATACCACATATGAAAGCTGTCTGCCTTCTGGTTTCAGAGAAGAAGATTTTTAAAGATTTTCATATTTTCATCCTTTTTGTTAAGGGTAAAGGGAAAGTTAAGGGTGGATTTCATTTATTTGAACAACTTTGGTAGAGCTTGACCCAAGGAACATCCCTGCCAAGTTTCATCAAGATTGGCCCACTGGTTTAGGAGGAGAAGATGTTTAAAGAAATTGTGGACGACGCACGACGCACGACGGACGACGGACGACTGACGACGGACGACGGACATTCTACGATCCCAATAGCTCACCTTGAGCACTTCGTGCTCAGGTGAGCTAAAACGCTGAAATTTAACGAATGGCAAATATTCTTCTCGGCTCATTTCGAAACGCTTTTTTGAACGTCTCAATACCTACAACAAATTTAACTTGCTTAACAATTAAAATCAAATACAATCTAGTCTGTAGCCTGCTCTGAAGCTTGCATGACCTGGTTGATATCTATATTTGAAGCTTAAATGAGCCAGGAGATAGCTTGATAATATTTTTGAACGGTTATGACCTACCGTAGATGATAACATATTTTGAAACTTTAATTAAGAAGTTGATAATTTATTAGTACTTTGAAACTTGTTACTTTGTACATGCATGACCTAGTTGATACCTTACTAGAAGCTAAACTGAACAAGTTGGAATTCATTAGAATTTCGAAATCTGCATGAGCTACCGTAGTTGATAATATATTTTGAAACATTAATTAACAAGTTGATAATTAACTAGTACTTTGAAACTTGTGCGTGCATGACCTAGTTGATACCCTACTTGAAGCTAAACGGAACAAATTGGTAATTTATGAGTACTTCGAAACTTATATTACTTAGTTGATAACTAACTTCTCAACTTGAAAACATAGCCCGGCCAATAATCAGTTAGAAACATCGTCTCTACAGTCAACGTTCTTTAGGCTCGTTCCTTTCGTAGTTTGAAATTTCTTTCAAGCTTTCTTATGTGTTTTTTTTAAATCTTACCAAAGTTTGAAAACAACTTTATATACTATAATCGGACTGCGTTTGTCACGTTAGATACGTGACCAGTGAATTCCTTGAATAGAAGTAGCGTCGGACCTTTGCTTAAATAAATATCGAAGAAAACCCCTGTTGGCCCCAAGGAAAGCCAATAAACTCTCCGCATCCATAGCATCTACATCAGCAACATTTTGCAGTTACTATAAAACCCAACATTATCTCGGTTTTAGGAATCCAACAGACAGTGGAATGAAAGGGCATCGACAGAGCCTGCAGAAGGAGGGTGTAAACGGACTCACCGATTAATATGAATCCATAATTTAACCAAACTTTTGAGTATTCGTAGCGTTTAAAACCCTCAATCTCGAGGTTTGAGGTCCAATGAAATATCGACCCCAAAACGACGGAAGAGAAATGAGGAGGTAACGCCGGTCATTTCTGAAAGAAACTCACTATTGTGGGTACTTATTTGAATCGTCTCGAAGAGACGTTTCCAATGAGTACCCACAACATGGGATTTATTTCAGTTTCATCGAAATATTCGAATCTAAAATTCCAAATACCCCTTCATCTTTAGCTCTGCAAAACCATTTAAGGTAAAATGTAGGAAATTAGGAATATACTCCCTACATCTCTAGCTCAGCAGTTCCATATATGGTAAAGGGTAGAAATATTGAGTATAGCCTGTGTAAAGACTTGCAGGTCAGCAGTAGTACGTCAATAGGATCCCTTCCACAATGAAATCTTATTGAATAGAAGAGAAAATAAACATTGGCTTTAAATAGTAAGTTTTTGTGTAGATTTTAAAAGTCGCAACATAACAAAACGTTCTTTATTATTATTAAGTTTTTGAAATTTATCTCGGTTGTTTTCGGAGAAAACCCAAAGGTATTACTGTAGCCTTTGTGTCGCAAACGTTGTCGTTTTAGCCGTCGTCGTGTGAAAAAAACATTTTGTGATATATCTGGTATTACTGAAGGCATCCACTTGAAACTTGACACACCGATTCACCATCAAAATAGCTACATGTACTATCAAGGGGGATAACTCTAGATGTATTTTGTGCGAAGTACGACCATTTTTTGACATAGATTTTTTATCCACAATCGGACCAGCACCCAACAGCCGAGCGTAGGCACCGAAAGACTGTGCTCTTGTAATGATTTATTTGTATATTTAGCCGAGAAACGACTTCTCACGCTATTCTATTGATTGAAACTTCTCCTTCGTTCCTAAATTCGTCATTACGGAAAACGTCACGAGTCCGACCCCTTAAAAGTATAAGTTGAAGAATAAAAACTTTATTTGATCGAGCAGAGGTCAAGATGTATTCGCATTTCTAAAAGTAAAAAAGTTCTATATTGTTTAAAAGTAGGATAATTGTTCTGGATTCCGAAAATATGCAAAATATGCAAAATTCGAAAGAGTTTCGATCCTGGTCAATCGGCTAAGTCCGACGAGACAATCTCTAGGAGATTAACCATCTCATTATTATTGAAGATCGAATAATGTACTGATCAACTTGAGACTGTCCATAATATGAAGTTGACAGTGTGTTGGCCGCTAAAACTCACTCGATCGTAAACATATACTTTTTCTCCCGACGTTTTTTTTTAAAAATTCATTTTCAATTTGGCTTTAACTCATTCGTGAAATGAAGAACTAATAATATTATAGCATCATTAGCCTGAATAATGATCAAATCTGAACCAAGAGCTACAGATAGAGGAGGTATTTTGGATTTTAGATCGAGGTATTTGTTTGTTTGTTTTTTGGGTTTCTTTCTTTTTTTTTTTTTTTTTTTTTTTTTAATTCTGAAAGCTTGGCCAGTTATCTCGTGGGTAGCTCCAATTAAATAGCCATATCAGACACTAATAATTTGATAGGAAGATCCAGTCCCCCCCCCCTTCCATTAGATGTTAAAATAAGATATATGGCTTCGAGCGGTAGCACAAATCGGCTCTATATAAAACATATATGTAAACTATGCCAGTTATCACTTTTATGCAAGTCTAATTAGTCAAGGGATTCGAAATAAATTAACAATCTTGGATCGGGGAAAAATTAAAAATGTAGGCCTACTAACGTAGACCATGTTTAAAAGAATTATCAAATTCAGATAATGCCGAACTAAGAATGTCCTAATAAAAATGCATTCTTGAATGCTTTATTAGTTAATGCTTAATTCAGTATCATTTTGATTTGTGATCTCAATCCACAATTCATGTACATTATACTTACCAATCAACAAAGCGAGTCCAGGAAGAGTAGAAGACAGACACCGAGGCATTCCTGTCTGTGTAAAAACATCCCTCCCGTCCGCAAACAACACAACAATCATTTAATTCCACTTCGCCTCCATTTTATTTCTTCGAATCGAAGGCTCAAAAATTCACACATGAATTATGTACACACAAAAACCGACGGAAGCAATTCCGGTATACCCGAGTATCAACACATTTTTGTATCTCTACTCACACATATAAAGCCACTGAGCCTTTTATCAATTTTCGATATGAACACTTCCTACGATCGATTGGATTTCCTTAGTATTCCTGAGAGTTAATTATTGGCAGACGGTGGTTTTCGTAACACACGCGGAAATAACGGAAAATTGGAATAAAACCTCCTGGTATATGTAAAATTCGTTATCCGTTTAACCTAGGCCTCCGATTAAGCTTGTCTTATGGCGCATTTTGTTTTGGATCTAGTAAACTATTCATGAAGTGTGTGTAGTTCCTCTAAAATAGGCCTCTAGAGAGGGCTTCTGCTGTAGCTGAATTATGGTGAGCCATGGGGGTCATTAACGCTTCTCCATATAAAACACGCTGAGATCGACAATAGGTGCAATATTGTTACGGCAATCTAAAAGAAAAGAAAAGGTAGTACGGGTAATGAAGAAATTATTTCCATAGTCTTATGTCTAAACCTTTGATACGATCCAACAAAAAATGAGGATAGCTAATTGACGGTTACAGGAAATTAATTTATCTTATAACTAAACAAATGTATCCGTGTGATAACATCCCGTATGATATTTTTTATGATATCATATAGTTATTTTTAGAACGATATAATGTGGTTATTTGAAGAAACTTGCATTTCAGTCAGAAATATCGACGAAAAGAAGACGAATAGAGGTTATCAGATAAATATAATACATACTTAGTGCATTGTATGAAAAAATATCTAACTCGGTTGTAAGAATTGACAATTGTCTCGGCAGAGCCTCGACAATGATCAATTCTCCCAACCTCGTTAGATATTTTTTTCATATAATACCCTAAGTACGTATTATATATATAATACGTACTTAGTGTCTTGTTGCTGACCATTAAAACAAAATTCTGCATAGCTCAGCGGCCCTGGGAATCGCCAGGAAGTCGAATCTTATATTTTAAACGGCACTGGCATCAAGACCCGTGTTTGACCCTTATTCTGACCGGCATTGGCCAGGCAGCCAGACTACGTATTTATGAACTGCATTGAGAGTTCAATCAGAGATTGAATAGGCAACCGGGCTCATGATTGGCTCTTTAATCAGGGTTTAGACCCTCAGACTCGAAATCTGAAAATATCCCATTTTTACCGCCATTTTTTCTTTCAGAGGGTCATTTTACCCTTTATTTTTTCAGTATTGTACTATGTTGCTTCTGCAAATTATTTAAGTATTAATTTTAAATCCCCAGTGTGCGTTTAGAGAAAAAAATGCTCTTTCGTGAATACCCTTTCAATATTTGTTTTTTCAAGGTTTAGTCTAATGAAAGATGAGTTACATAAAAATACAAATCAATCGAAAATGGCGGCTTTTTCATGAAACGCATAATCTGCCGTATAACTGTAAAATATGTAAATGAGATTTTGGTCACATGACACCCACGCATAGGATAGGTTATGGAGCGGTTTAAAATTGGTCCGGTCCGAAATGTTGCGGTTCATAAATATTCATCAAGTTAGGCCTATATTTATATCATCACGTCATAATCATTTGCATTATCGAATATTGGAATCACAAATTCAAGCTAATCTTTGAAAAAGTTTAGTTTCTGTGTACATAGTCATCTAAAATCTTTGTGTTGCGTTTCGGAAATGTTCACGAACTCAGACGGGGGCTTTAAAGTGAATTGACTTCTTCTTATCTTAGTGAAACATTCATATTGCATATGAATGTTTTGCTAAGATATGAACGAAACAATTACAGAATTCAAGAAATATTTACTTATTATCCTTTCATATTCATGTGTGATTCCTTCAACAGTAGTTATGACCCATAGAAAGTCATACTCACGGGGTCTGTGACCCGTGCGGATTGGGAAAATTGGTATATGCCCTGGACAGAATGTGTAAAATGAACCACATTTAAATATATATATATATATATTTCAACAAAGCTGACCCATACCGAAAAGGTTTTTTTTTTTGTACTCCGATATTTGAATCGTCTTGCCATAGTATCCGGTAAGGCTTTTGAGTAGCCTAATGAATATTGTAAAACTGCATTCCATAAATTGCTTAGAATACGCGCACATGTATCCTAGACTTAATTAATAGAATTAACTATTAAAGCGTACACAAAACTCTTATACTATACATGCACCGTGTAAATAATTTGGCTAAAATTACTTACGTAAGGATTATTTTACGCCAATGCCCGATTTTTCAGGCTGTCCAAAGAAAGATGAATCGATATAACTCTCAACAAAAAAAAAAAATACTATGATTTATCTATGTATATTTTATACATCAACTATGTTTGGTTGTAAAAAGTGCTATGAATTTTAAATACATTTACAACTTTTGCATAAGCACTTGCGACATTTTAAGCCTGACAAAATCGTGCAATTATCTTATTGTGGCCAATTCAGACCACCATATAAACATCGAGATATCCAGTACAATGTCTCCTAGAGCCGATAACCATTAGCGCCCCCGCTATTTATAGACTAGAATCAGCTCAATTCGGCATCTCCTTAATGCTGTAATGGCAAGATTTAATGGCACTGCGGAGAAAAATAGGAAGAAAGACGATTCACAATCCTCGGAAAAAAAGCAATTAGTGCTGAACAAAGAAGATGAATATTACATAATGCCGGTTTAAGACGTTACTTTTTTCACGGGTCTTCTCAGTCCAAAACCATCTCAAAATATTCGTTGTCCATGTAAGAATTTTACCAACGGTCTGAACAATGGTTTTGTTATAATGAACGAATAATTTAAATGTAAGTATTAATAGATTTACATTTATTGAACTTAAAAAAATCTGTTGCTTTAAAAAAGAAAACTAAAGAAAAAACGCCTTTGACAAACGATCTAATTTTATAAACGTTTAGTTGGCGATTTGTGGGGCTCCTTGACTGCGAACTTGTGACTCTTCGATTAAACCGAATAGAGCTCAGTTTTCCAGGTTATTGGAACAAAATCCATTTTTAATTTGTGGCCCGTCACGCGAAAAGGGACCGTCTAGGTAGTGCGTAAAGTGTCAACACTAATCAGACTGCGCGGATTGCGCAGGCTGACTAGGGTAGAAACTTTTCGCAATGTGCTTATTTTCCGAATCTAGAATGACCAATCTACCTTCCAGTGAAAGGTTTTTTTGCCCCTGACTGGAAAGTGCCGTTAGCATAATTACGTTTCAGTCAGGCGAAAAGGGACTCTCTGGATAGAGACCTAAGTGTCGACCCCTATCTGGCTGCGCGTACTTCTTTCTTTGATTATTTTCTGAAACTATTATGATCATTCTACCTTACTGTATGAGGGTTCATGAAGTGTGACTTCCGGTTGACTCTCAGTACGGGAACCAGTCATGCTCTTTTTTTAATATCTAAGGGGTACCAGATGGTCCCTTTTTGCACAACGGATAACAATTATAAATCTTTGATGTGTAATATCAGCGGAACAGTCGTTAAAACTGCGGAAATAGCAACTGTTTATAAATTATTCACATTTTTATAGCTTTGTTTCCTACTCTAGAGTATTTCTAGTGACGTAAATTCTGATCTCTGATAGTTTTTACCTGGCATGAAAACCATCAATATTGTCATCCTTCACTTTCCATCGATATTATCATCCTTCACTTTCCACCAATATTATCATCCTTCACTTTCCACCAATATTATCATCCTTCACTTTCAATCAATATTATAATCCTTCACTTTCCATAAATGTTATCATCCTTCACTTTCCATCAACATATCTATTAACATCCTTCACTTTCCATCAACATATATATTAACATCCTTCACTTTCCATTAATTTTCATCATCCTTCAATTTTCATCATATTATTATCATCCTTCACTTTTTAACTTTTACAGGCTCCTCTTTAGGTCAACTGGAGGTCGCATTTTAAAAATTCATTTCACAGGAAGGCAGAATGATTATTCTAGATTCAGAAAATGGCCCAAGTGCGAAAAGTTTCGATCCTAGTTAGTCTGCGCAGTATGACTAGGATCGAAACTTTACGCACTCCCTAGAAGATGGTCCCTGGCGGTTCTCATTTCTCAAGTCTAAGAATACACAGTTAGCCACTCCAGTCGCTGCTATTTTACTGTAAAATTGTGAACCTGACGTTAAACCCCTCCCAAAAAAGCAATGTGAATGCTGTCCGGTGCATTTTCGAGATTCCTTAGAATTTAACTTGGTAATATTACATCGCCAAACAAGTGAAATTTATAAAATGAGTGAACTCTACTATCTTTCATTTCACTCTATTTGATGTCATCCGACCGTTGCCGGTGTACAATACCAGTGACGTCATTGCGTTATCTCAGTAAAGTCACGTGAAAAATTAATGTTAATTGCTTTAAGAACTTTTCACGTTTTATCATATTTTCCGTATTAAACAGTAGAATAACATCGGTTGATTTATAAAACTTCGTAACTAAAGCGAAATTAGAGCTGTAGTTGCGAGGTTTTAGAATTAAACTTACAATAATCGTTTGTTATATGCCCACCATCGGTTGACCGGCGCAACGACAATATGAGATGGCGAACCTGTAATTGCATTAAGGAAGTGGACCCGTAATAGTTTCGCAACGTTACGGAAGTAATGAACTTTCACAATGTTGACCGAGGTTTCCTAATGATAATGATTAGGAAACCTCGGCTAACATGTAACACACTCCGAAACGTTGCGGAACTGCTATGGGTTCACTACCTTCAAATTTCCACGCTTGTATAATCCTAATTCATTATGCACAGATCAATAAATCGAAAAAGAATAAAAACCTAAAAGGAAGCAAAAGCTCTAGAAATAACAAGTTATTAAATAAAAACACAAAGAATTCAAGTAGAGTAACCGAAATAAATTTTCTCAATTGTATCGGTATATAAATCAAGAGTATATAAATTGAAATATGCAGACCCAATTATCGACTAAAGAAAGAGAAAATTGGCAAATTTCCTTCTATTATACTCTCTATACATAATAACAGTTCGTTCTCATATTGATAGATCATTTATCCGCATTGTTGGCGTGTCAAAGAATTTCGGGGCATTGCAATTTTTCGTCGGCTAGAGAGCAAACATCTCGTAACTTTGTATTATCGATTCTGCCCTGCGTTCTGGATGACAAAACGGTTCAAACTGTTTGCTAATTATACCCCGCTTTGCACGTTCACTTGCGTGCAAAGCGGGGTATAATTTGCAAACGGTTTCATGCATAGTTCTGTCGTCCTGAACGCATGACTGTACTATCATGATATTTTTGTCCCACTGCCGACAGTGTCCGTGCACGAATATGTGTAAATATGTGTGGCCCGTCAAGTTAAAAGGGAACATCTCGGAGTAGTCGTAAAATTGCGAAACCTATCGGATCCTGTGAACGAGTGCTACACTTAAGAACATCTTGGAACAAGACAAAATAAAATATTTTTGAATTATTTTGGAATGACATTGAATGGGTATGTGGGGCGAGGTTCTCAGTGAAATTAAAGGGAGGTAATCCAATTTTGCTAATTTTGTTCAAGTACCGCTTATGTGTCTTCATGGACTAATCAGTCGCTTTAAAATCCACACCCGCTCAAAAAAATCGTCGAATATGTTGATCGTTTTGAATTAAATGTTGACGGGTCTTGAACGATTTCGAAATGCATTCTTATAATTTTGGAACATTTTGATCGATTTGAGTGAGTGTTTGGAATGACTGAATTGGGCGCTGAGACAATGAATAAGAATGA
Organism: Fragum whitleyi; assembly: GCA_948146395.1. Classification (NCBI taxonomy): domain Eukaryota; kingdom Metazoa; phylum Mollusca; class Bivalvia; order Cardiida; family Cardiidae; genus Fragum; species Fragum whitleyi. The sequence continues at coordinate 34,894,719 of OX411547.1, read as the reverse complement.
TTTTGATCGGAATAAGTGTCAATTTCGCGATGTTTTTATCTGTACCAACTTGACCAATGGCACGATCTGAAGGCTCGAACCAATACAATTAACCGTAGAATTCTCTAAGTTTACCAACGCTTCTGATTATGAGAAGTTTTGTGATGAATCAAAACCTTTCAAATGTTAGGATCATGAAGGTCAAAGTACTTTGGAAATCTACTCTCCGTTCAGGCTGACAAAACGGTGAAAACTGTTTGCAAATAAAACACTTGGATTTGCGAACAGTTTGCACCGTTTTGTCATCCTGAACGCAGAGTTAGACAAGAACGATATCAAAAGAAAGTACCACACTATGGAAAAAGAGGCTTAACCCTTTTCTGTTTTACAAAATTTTAGACCTGTCCAAATTCAAAGGTTTTGTAAATCATATTTTAAAGTGGATTAAAATTGAAAAATAACCATTCAGTAGGGTAGAAAATAGTGTGGAAAAAGAAGAAATTGCTTATCGGAAGCAATTTCTTCCTTTTTTCACAATGTTTTCTCAATCATAAAATCACTGGCACGTGAAAAGCAGGGATTAAACAGCAAAGGGTTAAAAGAGTACTTATACCCGGGACCTGGCTATACCATGAATCTATTTTTGTGTGCCCCCAGCCGCCGCGTCATTACTGAAAAATTGTTAAAAGCGAGGTTTAACCTCATTCAAAGTCACGGGAATTAATCTCATTCAAAGTCAAGTAAAAAAGAAGAAAAGCAAAAGAGTGAAAAATACGAAAATGACACATAAATATAGATCTACCGTATTTTTGAATTTTCCTTTTAACATTTCTTCTATCCAGCAATTTCACAAAATTACACTTAAATGTACCCTATTTTTGTCGTACCTCCGTTTAAAATTCTTCTTTCTCGTTTACTTATTTCAACCATCGAATTTGAGGACTGAAAATATATTAAGTGATAATTACTGGAAAATAATATATATCATTAACATATATTAACAACATATTTGTTCTGCAAATAATAGATAAAATCTATCTAAAACTTATGCTTTAGCGACATTTATTTTTGAATATGGATTATATATACATTTATATCGTAAAAAGTGTGGGATTGTATGAAGGATATCATGTAAATATGCACCCAGTCTTGCGTTAAATTATGTGTTACTGTGCAACCCGTTGAGATATGATTACTTTCAAATACGATACAATCTTGCAGCCATGCACAGCTTAATTACAAGGCTTAGAAGCCATTTCTAGACGACAAGATTTTAAAATGTGACCCGTGACGCGAAAGATGACCATCTTGGAACTCCCTAAATGAAATATTTGAAAAGGAGATCTTGGGGCCGTTACCCTAACTTCTTACGAAAAAGAATAATCGTAAGTCAAAATCACAAATCGCACTTGGTGTTTCCATTCATTGTTAGTTTCTGCCTTGCAATATCACATTGGAATCGTATTTAGAAGACGATTCCAATGAGATGATGCATGGCAGAATTTCATAATTAGTTTCGGAAACAACTTATGAGTGATAATTCTATATCAAGAAAATAACCTCAGATGAAAAGTTTGCGCAGTCTGGCTAGGGTTGACACTTTAAGCACTATCCTGATGGTCCCTTTTCGCGTGACGGGTCACGATTCAATTTTTAAGAAGTTGCAGATGAAAATCTTTAATTGATGAAACTTTTTTTTTTTAAAAAAAAAAAATCCGTTTAACGATGAAAATAACAATGTGTATGATGAAGAAATTTATCGTCACAAGTAAGTGGTTCAACACTAACAGTATACAGGGTCCAGTCAACAGTATGTAATTGAAGGAAGGGACCTCTGATTACCTAGAGGGAATCTAACATTATCAGTTGGGGGATTTCTGTAAAATCCATTTTAAAAATTGCTTGTGTTAGCCTTTGCATATAGCCATTTCTTTTTTCTTACACAAATTTTGCACAGCTTTGAGAGGGGTAGTCAAACAGTGATCGATTGAGGTTGGTATACTGAATTCCTTAATATACAAAGAAAGATGAAATGAGATTTAAAACAGATTTCAAATCACAAATTTCATTTCGAAAGTCCATTTGTTCGCTAATACACAAGTCTCAAAAGCAAACTTCGGCCATTTCTAGACGACACAACTTGTATCCGATCGTGGCCATTTTGGAATTAACTGAAAATTTACATGTTTGAATTTGATCTTTTTACACTGAGATAATGCAAATTGCGGTTATTAACAACAAACTTAGCAAACAGACGGTCTGCTTATATTTATGTGTAAGGGAAACAGCTTCCACTCCAAAGATATTCATTTATTCGACTGAATTACCTCCCTTCATAGCTCCGAATGAGAACCTCCACAAAGACAAGTGTTGTCATCCCGGATCACGATTCTAAAGTAACAATGAAAAAAGGACGCGTAATGACCATTTCTGTAACTTTTGTTGACGTCCGTTAGGCAGGTTCAAATGGGAGGCTTTTGAAAGTTTTATTAATATATAGAGATATTTATTTTTGTAAAATATTCGCGAGTGGCAAGTTGAAAGTGCGAAATCAATAGGTTTTTTTGTATGATAAAGAAAAATACAGAACCAATCGACGTCCAAATGCTAGATAGAAGATTGTCTGGCTACCCAAAAATACTTTCAGGCGTGCTCATATGTGTCTTCAATGCAAAAAGTGAAGACTTTGTATCATTAGATAGCCGCAAACTACCGCAAGGTATTACTCGGTAAGGTTAAACTTAAAGGTAGGAAACCCTTAAAACTTCGCCAAGTTTTATCATTATTATTTTTTTTTAATTTTTTTTATTTATTTATTTATTTAATTTATTTATTTATTTATTTATTTATTTATTTATTTATTTATTTGATTATTTATTTATTTATTTATTTATTTATTTTATTTATTTATTTATTTATTTATTTATTTATTTATTTATTTATTTATTTATTTATTTATTTATTATCGGTATGATTTCTATGACAAATTTGTCTAGATAAGTTAGAGAAATTATTTTACAACTAACACATATTTCAGTAATATAAAATGTATGTTCATGTAATAATAACTATTTTGTTGAGAGGGGGAAGGCTGTCGAACAATACTGAAAAAATGGGTTTATCATGTCCGGGACATTGAGCCGTGGCCTTGACATTGGAGCTATCAGAAATTTACTTACATAATGGTGGCACATCTGAAAATTGGGCAAAATCGTGCAAAATTATTCGGTCTACCTTCGAAATCCATTATCCATATTTAGGAGTACCTTGATGTAGTAATTATCTGGACCGTGCTAAATTCGGACTGACTGACGGCCGACTTGGGGACTTGGGCAGTTTCCGTAAAAAAAATATAAAATGCCATTGTTTTGATAAAAAAATATTAGAGGAGATCGAGGCCAGTTGATACATTTTCTTTTAATCACTCTAAATAAATTTTGAACAGATCTTTATCTTGTATTCCCGATTTTGGGTCGTGCGTGACTCGTGGCACTTTGATCAGGAAATTTTCACAGTGAAGTTATATTCGCTACACCGGTATATTTGTCAACACGACAGCGCAAAAATAATTGGTATTTTTCTGCTTTTCATCGATCATTTAAATAATTTAATGTATGAAACGTCTAATCGAATTCAATTTATCAATAATAAGCTTTACAAATAGTTATTGTCTGTGGGATCAACCTAAATATTGCTGAATTCATCCGAAATATGTTACCGATACCTTCTTGCCATATGGTCGGATACATCACATATTTGGATAAATCAGTTCTAATTGATTGCCAACAAAGACATATATTCACTATCTCGGGTTTCTTTATAAAATTCATTCTTACCAGATGCATATGGTTTGAGTCATAGTCTCATTTTAATGCCAATCCCTGACCTCAATCCTGAAATTGCCAACTAAACTTTTTCTCATAACTTCAAGACAGTGACTGTGTGATGTTTTACATATGATTTTAGGTATTTAGTTTGATCTAGTCAATAATTAATTAATGGGGTTCATAAGACCAATATTGATATCAACATCTATGTTTTCTTTTTTATCCTCATGGAGCTATTTAGAATACAATACAATATTCTTTTATTTTGTTCACAGTTTACAAATGCAATTATTACAATATGTAAATACATGTGAGCTAGAAAGTAATAATAGTCAGGTAGTGTGAGTAATGGGGGAAAGGTGGGAATACCATAATGTTACAAGAAAACAAAAAATTATAAGTTCGTTGAATGCACGATAGATACCTTTTTGGAGCAAAAATAAAAGACTATATCGTTCTATTTCCATAGTTTGTCTTATTCTAAATTCCTGCAACACAGCTTGAAGCAAGCTGGGTTAACAAGTATTTAGAACCAAATATGAGAAAAACATGTTTCAGTTTAAGCTTACCACTATTACAAGAAGAAACACAGACAACAAACCTAATACCCTAATACTCAGATACTAATTCACATAATTATTGATCACTGACAAAGAGGATATGACTCCACGAGCACATCGCTCCGTTTTCAACTGAGAACTTGCGATACGCCCGTGGGATCACGTCCCCACCGTCTAATCATCAAAATGTAAATGAGATTTTGGTCACATGAAATACACCCACGCACAGGATAGGTTATTGGGCGGTATAAAAATTGGCCCGGTCCGAAATGTTGGGGTTCATAAATATTCATCAAGTTAGCCCTATATTTATATCATCACGTCATAATCATTTGCATTACCGAATATTGGAATCACAAATTCAGGCTTATCTTTAAAAATAAAAGTCAGGTTAGTTTTTGTGTAGATAGTCATCTAAGATCATTGTGTTGCGTTTTGGAAATGTTCACGAACACAGACGGGGGCTTTAAAGTGAATTGTCTCCTTCTTATCTTAGTGAAACATTCATATTGCATATGAATCTTTTGCAAAGATATGAAGGAGACAATTACAGAATTCAAGAAATAGTTAATTATGATCCCTTCAACAGTAGTTATGACCCATAGAAAGTCATACTCACGGGGTCTTTGACCCGTGCGGATTGGAAAAGTTGATATATGCCTTGGACAGAGTGTGTAAAATGAACCATATTAAAAAAATATATATTTCAACAAAGCTTTTTTTTTTTCTTTTTTATTTGTACTCCGATATTTGAATAGTCTTGTCATAGTATCCGTTAAGGCTTTTGAGTAGCCTAATGAATATTGTAGAACTGCATTCGATGAACATGTATCTTAGACTTAAATAATAGAATTAACTATTAAAGCGTACACAAAATTCTTGAACTATACACGCACCGTGTGAATAATTTGGCTAAAATTACTTGCGTAAGGATTATTTTACGCCACTTTTCAGGCTGTCCAAGGAAAGATGAATCGATATAACTCCGAACAAAAAATACTATGCTTTATCTATGTATATTTTATATATCAACTTTGTTTGGTTGTGAAAAGTGCTATGAATTTTGAATACATGTACAACTTTTGCAAAAAGCACTTGCGACATTTTAAGTCTGAAAAAAATCGTGCAATTATCTTATTGTGGCCAATTCAGACCACCATATAAACATCGAGATATCCAGTACAATGTCTCCTAGAGCCGATAACCATTAGCGCCTCCGCTATTTATAGACTAGAATCAGCTCAATTCGGCATCTCCTTAATGCTGTAATGGCAAGATTTAATGGCACTGCGGAGAAAAATAGGAAGAAAGACGATTAACAATCCTCGGGAAAAAAGCAATTAGTACTGAACAAAGAAGATGAATATTACATAATGCCGGTTTAAGACGTTACTTTTTTTGTCTTCTGAGTCCAAAACCATCTCAAAATCTTCGGCGTCCATGTAAGAATTAAGAATGCAACTAACGGTCAAAACAGTAGACTGTTCCTCGGCCGTAGCAAGCAAAACCGAATTGTTGTTTTTTATAATGAATGAATAAGTACAATTTACGTATTATAGATTTATAATCATTGAATTTAAAAATATGTTGCTTTCAAAAAGAAAAGAAAACTTTAAAAAAAAACCTTCCTGTAACCAGGAAACGGTCTAATTCTATAAACGTTTAAATGGAGATTTGTCGGGCTCCTTGCCTTAACTGCGAAGACTCTGCGATTGGACCGAATAGGGCTCATTTTCCAGGTTATTGGAACAAAATTCATTTTAAATTTGTGGCCCGTCAAGCGAAAAGGGACCGTCTAGGTAGTGCGTAAAGTGTCGACCCTAATCAGACTGCGCGGATTGCGCAGACTGACTAGGTTAGAAACTTTTCGCAATGTGCTTTTTTTCCGAATCTAGAATGACCAATCTACCTTCCAGTGAAAGATTTTTTTGCCCCTGACTGGAAAGTGCCGTTAGCATAATTACGTTTCAGTCAGGCGAAAAGGGACTCTCTGGATAGAGACCTAAGTGTCGACCCCTATCTGGCTGCGCGGACTTCTTTCTTTGATTATTATTTTAAACTATAATGATCATTCTACCTTACTGTATGAGGATTTATGAAGTGTGACCTCCGGATGACTCCTGCGGGAACCAGCCATGCTCTTTTTTTAACATAAAAGGGGCACCAGATGGCCCCTTTTTGCGCAACGGATATTAATCATAAATCTTTGATGTGTAACTTGATATCAGCGGAACAGTCGTAAAAACAGCGGAAGTAGCAACTGTTTATAAATTATTCACATTTTTATGGCTTTGTTTCCTACTCTAGAGTATTTCTAGTGACGTAAATTCTGATCTCTGATAGTTTTTACCTGGCATGAAAACCATCAATATTATCATCCTTTACTTTCCATCAATATTATCATCCTTTACTTTCCACCAATATTATCAGCCTTCACTTTCCATCAATATTATTATTCTTTACTTTCCACCAATATTATCAGCCTTCACTTTCAATTAATATTATAATCCTTCACTTTCCATTAATATTATAATCCTTCACATTCCATCAACATATATATTAACATCCTTCACTTTCCATTAATTTTCATCATCCTTCAATTTTCATCATATTATTATCATCCTTCACTTTTTAACTTTTACAGGCTCCTCTTTAGGTCAACTGGGGGTCGCATTTTAAAAATTTATTTCACAGGAAGGCAGAATGATTATTCTAGATTCAGAAAATGGTCCAAGTGCGAAAAGTTTCGATCCTAGACAGTCTGCACAGTATGACGAGGATCGAAACTTTACGCACTCCCTAGAAGATGGTCCCTGGCGGTTCTCATTTCCCACGTCTAAGAATACACAGTTAGCCACCCCAGTCGCTGCTATTTTACTGTAAAATAGTGAACGTGACGCTAAACCCCTCCCAAAAAAGCAATTTGAATGCTGTCCGGTGCATTTCTGAGATTCCGTAGAATTTAACTTTGTAATTACATCGCCAAACAAGTGAAATTTATAAAATGAGTGAACTCTACTATCATTTCACTCTATTTGATGTCATCCGACCGTTGCCGGTGTACGATACCAGTGACGTCATCACGTACGTTCTCTAAAGTCACGACAATATGAGAATGCGAACCTGTACTTGCATTAAGGTAGTGGACCCGTAATAGTTCCGCAACATTTCAGAACTCATGGACTTTCTCAATGTTGACCGAGGTTTCCTAATGAAAATCATTAGGAAACCTCGATAAGCACTGTTAAAGTTTATTACTTCCGAAACATTGCGGAACTATTACGGGTCCACCACCTTTAGATTTCCGCGCTTGTGATAATCATAATTCACAATGCACAAATCTATAAATCGAATAAGAAGTGGAAATCCTTAAAGGAAGCAAAAGCACTAGAAATAACAAGTAATTAAATAAAAACACAAATAATTCAAGTAGAGTAACCGAAATAAATTTTCTCAATTGTATTGATATATAAATCAAGAGTATATAAATTGAAATATGCAGACCCAATTATCGACTAAAGAAAGAGAAAATTGGCAAATTTCCTTCTATTATACTCTCTATACATAATAACAGTTCGTTCTCATATTGATAGATCATTTATCCGCATTGTTGGCGTGTCAAAGAATTTCGGGGCATTGCAATTTTTCGTCGGCTAGAGAGCAAACATCTCGTTACTTTGTATTTTCGATTCTGTCGTGCGTTCTGGATAACAAAACGGTTCAAACTGTTTGCTTATTATACCCCATTTTGCACGTTCACTTGCGTGCAAAGCGGGGTATAATTTGCAAACGGTTTCATGCATCGTTCTGTCGTCCTGAACGCATGACCGTAATATCACGATCTTTTTGTCCCACTGCCGACAGTGTCCGTGCTCGAACTCATGTAAATATGTGAGGCCCGTCAAGTTAAAACGGACCATCTCGGAGGAATCGTAAAATTACGAAGCCTATTGTTCCCGTGGACGAGTGCTACAGATAAGAACATCTTGAAACAAGACAAGATAAAATATTTCTGAATGCTTTTGGAATGATATTGAATGGGTGTGTGGAGCGAGGTTTTCAGTGAAATTGAAGGGAGGTAATTCAATTTTGCTAATTTTGTTCATGATAAACAAAATTACTTATAAATTTTACATCCCTTTAATAAAATATACATAATTTTCCGCTTATGTGTTTTTATGGACCAATCAGTCGCTGTAAAATCCACACCCGCTCAAAAAACGTCGCATACTCTGATCGATTTGAATTAAGGCTATCTGACACAATTGGAAACCTTAACTCGATTTAGCAAAAATATTACCCCCCCCCCCCTTTAATAAAAAGAAAAAAAATACACCGTTCGTTATTTTTTGTATCAAAGATTCGTGTGTTTGGTAGATTATTGTTATGTTGTTTTGAAATTATATTGCAATAAAATGATTTTTTTCTGCTGTGGTGAAAATTATTTGGTTATAAAATTGTAAACCCTTTTAAAAATTGAGTAATATTGATGGGGGGGATTTTCCTTTCCAATTTTACAAGTACTATTTCCGACTGGGACATTGGAATTAAATTTGGTAGGTAACAATACCACAGAAGCTTAAATGGCGAAAGTTTATTTCTCTCATAGCAAACGTTTTGAAAAAAATGTGATATTTTATTGGAAAGTAATAAAACTCTTGTTGCAAGCAATGTTTCCTTTTATTTTAATGTTATAGTCTGGCTTTTCTCTGCCATTGCATTATCTTTCAACTGTTTTTGTCATTTGATTTTTTTAGATGATTCAACAATTGGGACTTAGATATTTAGTATGATATGGACGCTTAAAATTGTTGCCTGAAATGCATCACCTTATGTCTGATTATATTTTTTTTATTCTTGCATAATGCTGTTTCCTTTGCAAAAGGAAATAAGAAGTAGAAGCATCCTTCCTTCTCAGTAATAATTACACGTGTAGAAATCGAAATTTGATTTTGTCCTGTAAGGAAAGAAAAGCCCCAAAGGAACAAGTCTTCATCTAACCCACCCATCCCCCTAAATGGCCTCTTACATGATGCCAGGATTATCAGTATGTAAAACTTAAATAGTAGTACAAATATCAATGAGGTACAAGTTTTGTATTACAGCAAATAATATTAAACTCATGTCTTATGGATATTTATTCAAAGAAAACGAAAATAGGTAAGCGCCTGAATTTGGAGGGTTGGTACTTTCAAGGAAAGCAAAGTGTCCAAAAATGCCTGGATACACCTACTTTATCTTACCTTTTAAGTTTCTATCTTATTAATTCAACTATATTTAATGTAGGAGTATGTTTTGTATTGATTTGAAAATAAAAATTAGATTGAGGTGAATAAACGAGTATTTTTTCGTGAATGTTTTTCCTGCATTTTCGTCTTGTAAGTGTAACTTATCATTAATCATGTGTACCAACTCACTAACATTAAAGGGTATCATTCAGCTTCTTATCTTCCTTTTCTTGAAATTTTGCGAGAAAAAATTGTATTTCCAAAAATTCCCATTTTCTCCGAAAAATGAGTGGAAATCTATGCTGATTTTTTGGTCACATTATCGGAAAGGAACGCTCTTCGAAATATATTAATTTGATAAAGATTGGAACAAGTGCATAATGGTGTCAGACTACCTTAAATGTTGATGGTCTTGAACGATTTCGGAATGCTTTCTAATAATTTCGGAGCTTTTTTGATCGATTTGTGGGAGTGTTTGGAATGATTGAATGGGGCGCTGAGTGAATGAATTAGAATGATTTTGATCGTAATGAGTGTCAGTTTCACGATGTTTTTATCTGTACCAAATTGACCAATGGCACGCCCTGAAGGCTCGAACTAATACAAATTACCCTAGAATTCTCTAAGCTCACCGACACTTCTGGGCCAAAGGTTATAAAACTTTTCTCATTCTCAACTCAGTTTTTTTTTTTTTTTTTTTTCAAATTTCAATTTGAGATTAAAGACGTAATTCTGCTGTGATATTCATATCAATATACGAAAATGAAAGGTAATAATAATAAGTTGTTATAAATAACAACTTATTACTATTATCTTTTGTTTTCATACATTTAATTGAATTTTAAGTCGAAGGAAATGTTGTGATCAAAAATAGTTTTATAACCTCGGGCTCTGATGATGAGAAGTTTGTGATGAATCAAAACCTATGATAAGTTAGGATCATCAAGGTCAAGGTACTTTGGAAATCTACTCTTCTCCGTTCACGCTGACAAAACGGAGAAAACTGTTTGAAAATGAAACACTTTTATAATTTGCGAACAGTTTGCACCGTTTTGTCATCCTGAACGAAGAGTAAGACCAGAACGACATCAAAAGAAAGTACCGCAGTATGGAAAAAGAGTCTTTAACTCTTTTCTGTTTTACAAAATTTTAGACCTGTCCAAATTCAAAGGTTTTGTAAATCATATTTAAAAGTGGATTTAAATTGAATTGATAACAATTCAGTAGGGTGAAAAATAGTGTGGAAAAAGAAGACATTGCTTGTCAGAAGCAATTTCTTCTTTTTTCACAATTTTTTCTCAATCATAAAATCACCGGCACGTGAAAGCAGGGATTAAACAGCAAAGAGTAAAAGGAGTACTTATACCCGGGACCTGGCTATACCATGAATCTATTTTTGTGTGCCCCCAGCCGCCGCGTCATTACTGAAAAATTGTTAAAAGCGAGGTTTAACCTGATTCAAAGTCATGTAAAAAAAGAAAAGAAAAAGAACGAAAAATACGAAATTGACACAAACATACAGATGTACCGTATTTTTTAATTTCCTTGTAACATTTCTACTATCCAGCGCTTACACAAAATTACACTTAAATCTACCCTATTTTTGTCGTACTTCCGCTTGAAATTCTTCTTTCTCATTTACTTATTTCAACCACCGATTTGGAGGACTGAAAATATATTAAGTGATAATTACTGGAATAGTATATTAACATATAGTAACAACATGTTTGTGTTGAAAATAATAGATCAATTTATCTAAAACTTATGCTATAGCGACATTTATTTTTTGAGTATGGTTAAAATATATTTTTATCATAAAAAGTGTGGGATTGTATGAAGGATATCATGTAAATATGCACCCAGTCTTGCGTTAAATTATGTGTTACTGTGCAACCCGTTGAGATATGATTACTTTCAAATACGATACAATCTTGCAGCGTTGCACATCTTAATTACACACATTAGAAGCCATTTCTAGACGACACGATTTTAAAATGTGACCCGTGACGCGAAAAAAGGCCATCTTGGAACTCCCGAAATGAAATATTTGAAAAGCGGGAGATCTTGGGCCCGTTACCCTAACTTCTTACGATAAAAATAATCGTAAGTCAAGATCACAAATCGTACTTGGTTTTCCCATTCATTGTTAGTTTCTGCCTCGCAATATCACATTGGAATCGTCTTTATAAGACGATTCCAATGTGATGGTGCATGGCAGAATTTCATAATTAGTTACCACTGTAGAATTAACTTTTTTTTTCTTAAACAAAAATGATTTTAAGAACTTTAGTAAAACAACCCTAGATCAATCACAGATAAACACGAATGCCTATTTCGGAAACAACTTTATGAAAAATATGAGTGATTATTCTATATCAAGAAAATCACCTCAGTTGAAAAGAATCGACCCTAGTCAGTCTGCGCACCGCGCAGTCTGACTAGGGTTGACAGTTTACGCACTATCCTGATGGTCCCTTTTCGCGCGACGGGTCACGGTTCAATTTCAAAGAAGTTACAGACGACAATCTTTAGTTGATGACACTTTTTTCAAAAAAAAAAACAAACTTCTTTTAACGTTGAAAATAACAATGTGTATGATGAAGAAATTACTCGTCACAAGAACGTGGTTCGACACTAGCAGTATACAGGGTCCACAGGTCCTAAAAAAGTGGGAGGGATCCCATCATCTTAAAGAAAGCAATTCCATTAGAATTCTTTTATATCTACAGCGGCGAATCCATGGTCTATAAAGGGGGTTAGAAGTAGACCTACAGTATTCGAGTTATTATTTCCGTAGTTTCCCTTTCCATACAGATATGGATACTATGACACTAATTGCTCAAATTCTGCACATTCTATATCTTTTATTTGTAGAATTTAAGTTCATATGATTCGAAAACTACAAAAAGTGTATCTATTTTCTCGTTTTGCAAAAATTGATTGAATTTGTCATCTACAATGAAGTAATATGGATACGAGAGGGGTTTGTTCTAAACCCCCCCCCCTCCCGAACCCCGCTGGATCCGCCATTGAATTAAGATGATCTCCCAATGAAAATATATTTTTCAATCTTCAGAGTTCGTTACATTTGTTAGGAATATCGCGAAACACATCTTGTCGAACCAAAGGTTACGAACGTTTAACTTATCTTAGAAGAAGAAGCAATCGATTCGATATCCCTTGGCTCGTGAAGATGCGCGAAACAAGGATCCTTGGATTGCAAAGTTATTCGAATATTTCCCAAAAAGTGTTTTCATTGCTCTTCATAAAAACTTCTACAAGTGTAGACTGGTAAACTTGTCCCTTCAAGCTACACTATCCTCCGATAGATTACGACAGAATCACCAGTCAACATTATGTAAATGAAGGAAGGGACTTCTGATTATCAAGAGGGAATCTAATATTAACAATTGGGGGATTCATGTAAAATCCCTTTTAAAAACTGCTTGTGTCAACATTTGATTAGCCATTTCTTTTTTCTTACACAATTTTTACACAGCTTTGAGAGGGGTAGTCAAAGAGTGATCGATTGGGGCTAGTATAATTCCTTAATATGCAAGGAAAGATGAAATGAGATTTAAAACAGATTTCAAATCACAAATTTCATTTCGAAAGTCCATTTGTTCGCTAATACACACATCTCAAAAAAAAACAAATTTCGGCTATTTCTAGACGACACAATGTGGATCCGATTTGCGGTCATCTTGGAATCAACTAAAAATTTGCATTCAATTTGATTTTTTATACTGAGATAATGCAAATTACGGTTATCACGACAAACTTTGCAAAAAGACGGTCTGCTTACATGTATATGTAAGGGAAACAGCTTCCACCCCAAATATATTCATTTATTCGACTGAATCACCTCCCTTCATAGCTCCGAATCGGAACCTCCACAAAGACAATTGTCGTCATCCGATCACGATTCTAAAAGTAACTGTGAAAAATGAACGCGTAATGATCATTTCTGTATATTTTGGTTGACTTCCATTAGGCAGGTTCTAATGGGATGCTTTTGAAAGTTTTATTAATATATAGAGATAATCATTTTTGTAAAATATTCGCGAGTGGCAAGTTGAAAGTGCGAAATAAATAGGTTTTTTGTATGCAGTAAAGAAAAATACAGAACCAATCGACGTCCAAATGCTATCTATTTATCTATCTATTAGTACTGCAACACCCCCTCGCGGAGATTTTGTGCAGGCCTGCGCGTCAGTGCAAGTTGTTAAAAGATGGGAAAAGTGAATGAAAAGTAATGTGGGACTGTGAAAAAGATAGTAATGTGCTGTTAAAAGTTGTGACGTTTAATGTACAGTGCAGATAAAACGGATAAAAACAGATATACTTTTTATGGTTTACAATGATCAATACTGCTGACTCCTCTTTTAAAGGAGTCAAATGTCGGCAGCATGACAATTTTTGACGGCAGACGGTTCCACTCCACAACAGCTAGAGGATAGAATGAGTATTTGTAAACATTTGAAGTGGCTTGCAGCTGTCTGTATGCGAGGGGATGTGAGTGTCTTGTGAGTCTTGTGGGATGTTGGAGATATGGTGGTACTGGGACTACAACAAGGCCATTTATAATTTTATAAAACAGACAGAGTCTGGCATCTGTGCGTCTGTTTTCAAGAGTGCGCCAACCAAGTGTACAAAGCATGGCAGTCACACTCACGTATGTGGAGTAGTCTGATGTGACCCACCTTGCAGCTCTGTGCTGGACCATCTCCAGTTTTCGAGTATTTTGTTTGGTATGGGGGCTCCACACAGGGGAAGCATACTCAAGTATGGGACGGACAAGTGACTTGTAGGCCATTGCGCGTATACCCTGGTGCTTTGGTTTGATATTGCGCCTTATGAATCCTAGGGCCTTGTTTCCAGCACTGGCAACTTTACCTATGTGGTGGTTAAATGATAAGTCATCACATATCTACACACCAAGGTACTTGGAATGCTTAACAGCTTCAAGCACTTGCCCATGAAGTGTGTATTGGGTAGGGATAGGAGTTCTGGCTTTGGTAATATGGATGACATTGCATTTACTTGGATTGAGCTCCATATCCCATTGCAGCTCCCACTGGTGTAGCCGATCCAGGTCGTTCTGCAGTATGACAGAGTCCGCCTCTCGTGAAATGGCAAGGTATGCAGCAGTGTCATCAGCAAACAACCTGACACGTAAGGCAACTTCTTGAGGCAGATCGTTAATGTATATTAGAAAGAGGATAGGACCAAGAACAGACCCCTGAGGAACATCAGAGGTTACTGGGACAGTATCGGATGCTACGTTCTCGATCACTACCCTCTGCGACCTACCTGCAAGAAATGCCCCAATCCACGCCAGGCTGCTGCCTCCGACACCATAGTTACGTAGCTTGTAGAGGAGCTTAGAGTGATTGACCTTGTCAAAAGCCTTACTAAAATCAAGCAAGACAAGGTCATGATAGAAAGAAATGAGAAGCTTGCCTGGCTACCCAAAAATACTCTTAGACGGGCTCATATGTGTCTTCAATGCAAAAAGTGAAGACTGTGTATCATTAGATAGCCCGGCAAACTACCGCAAGGTATTACTCGGTAAGGTTAAACTTAAAGGTAGGAAACCCTTAAAACTTCGCCAAGTTTTATCATTATTTATTTATTTATTTATTTATTTATTTATTTATTTATTTATTTATTTATTTATTTATTTATTTATTTTTATTTATTTTTTTATTTATCAAAGAAGTAAATGATTTTGTCGGTATGATTTCTATGACAAATTTGTCTAGATAAGTTAGAGAAACTATTTTACAACTAACACATATTTGAGTAATATAAAAATGTAAGATCATCTAATAATAACTATTTTGTTTTGAGGGGGAAGGCTGCCAAACAATACTGAAAAAAATTCGTTAATCATTTCCGGGACAATGAGCCGTGACCTTGACATTGGAGCTATCAGAAATTTACTTACAAAATGGTGGCACATCTGAAAATTGGGAAAAATCGTGCTAAATTACTCGGTCTACCTTCGAAATCCATTATCCATATTTAGGAGTACCTTGATGTAGTAATTATCTAGACCGTGCGAAAATCGGACTGACTGACTGACGGGCGACTTGGGCAGTTCCGTAAAAAAAAATGAAATGCCATTGTTTTGATAAATAAAATAGAGGAGATCGAGTTGATACGGGCGAAAGACCGGGCCGAAGGCCCGGTCTGAAGACCGCCTATAGCTTACAGGTATATATTGAGAAAACAGAAGTAAAATAACAAACAATAGAAACAGAACTCATATACCGTTCAAGTCAAATCGTCCATTTTGATTTCCCCATAAAAACCTCCTATGTCAGGCCGCGTCCGTTTATCTCCTTCCGGTCACTCACTTTCCTATACCCTGAATAGGTGTTTCGAGACACAGTCTAATTTTTTGCAACAACAACA
Organism: Fragum whitleyi; assembly: GCA_948146395.1. Taxonomy (NCBI): domain Eukaryota; kingdom Metazoa; phylum Mollusca; class Bivalvia; order Cardiida; family Cardiidae; genus Fragum; species Fragum whitleyi. The sequence continues at coordinate 34,878,705 of OX411547.1, read as the reverse complement.
ACAAGTTTCCGACTGGTTATCAAATATTACTTTAAAGAAGATTTTTTAGCTAGAAATCGTACAATACAGTCAACCTACCTTCTAAAAAATCCTAACTAAATAAAGAAAATAAATTTTGGCAGTCATTTCTTTAATTATTCATCAAAAAGGGGATTTTACGTAACTTCTACGACGGCAGAAAATTCTAGTTCAAAAAATGTTTACATTTAGAACAGTGACGTCACTGAGCCTCATTCTGAATATTGAGGCAGAGGTGGCACTCCAGTATTCCAGTACTTCCAGGTAGAAAGGTAACCTTTAGACTAGAAGACATACATCTTCAGTCTATGCATATTTTACAAAAATGACAGCTTCTGTCTTCAAGAAAATTTTAAGTTGCCCATTATTTAAGTGATTTTAGTATTTTCAAACAATATAGAATTCATAAATTTCAAAACTGATCTATAATAAAAGATTAAGAAAACAAATTTATCCAATACTTTATTTAGATTGGGCTTAGAATTTGTTCCTTTTTTGAATATCTAGAACAGGCACTAAAGTCAGGAAAAATCTTAGAAAGGGAAAATTGCTAGCTCAAGGAAACCAAAGTATATTTGTACTTACAAAGGATGAAAAGATTTTTTTGTTTTTGTCTTTCTTTATGTTTTTATAGAGAGCTAGTATGGGCAATGGCCATGAGTTTAAAGTCTTTCTGCATTGCTTCTGATCTTGGCAAGTTTAAGGCTAAAGCTTTTAGTAACCTGGTCTTATAGATCTACTTAGCTTTAGATGAATAAGCATTGACTCAAAATTTGAGGCTGTTTAAAAGTGCTGTATGAGTCTATTTTAAAATGAGCAAATTCTATTTTTCCCATAGAGAAAATAATATTGTCTAAAATAAAGAAATTGTATATCTTAAGTTTTTCTCATTCTCCTGGTTTTAATTACTATGCTAGATTTCAATGAAAAGCAGTATATTGTAGGTAAGGGTTAAATCCAATAAAAGGAAACAAAGCAAATAGGATCAATTGACATTGGTTTATTTCATTTAGTTATACTAATACTGTTTACCTAGAAGTCTGGTGAAAGAAAAAAATGCCCCTCTTTTTGTGTTTCAAATTTCAACTACCGTATGTACAAGGAACAATTACAAATAAATACATGTACTGGTATAATCAAACAAGAGCATTCCTTATTATGGGTGCCAAAATCCACAACAAAATCACGGAAGAGTAAAGACGCCAAGGTGATAACTGGACCTTGGCGTATTGTTTACTAATAAAATGGAACAAAACAAAGAAGATTCATTAACCATAGCTTTTAATGCAGATGATAACATCTTTATTCAATTTTGATAACTCTGGAGAAATTTAGAACAACTGAGAAAGACAGACATACTGGTGAACAACTGTTTATATGAAGCCAACAACTTTGAGGCTTCCTTTTCACTACTGTCTTGATTCAATGTGACAAAAGAGTAAATATATTCTTGAATATATGGTTTATTAATCTTTGTTGGAAGCTATTTATTAATAAGAAAAAAAATCTCATCCTGAGTATCAAAATAGTCTCTTCTAGTAAACATATTTGCTTTTTTTTTGCTATTATAAATCTAAAATAGCAATTCAATATTCTAGATATATATTTATATTTCTTGTTTAAAAACTTGTGTTAGCACATTGTCCAAATTTCTTACGGAGTTGATAGTGTGCTTATACTCATAAACAGATGGCTGAGGCTTCATTAAAAGCGAATTTGATATGTTTGACATGTCTTGTAATTTGACATGCTTATAAATCTTATATTTGCACAGCAGTGCCACCACTCACAAGATATTCCTTTTCTTATTGTGGCGTAGATATGCCACCATTTACCAGATAAATATCAAGAACAATATCTTCTATCTTATAATAATTCATTTAGGGTGCTCTTGATGAGTTTGCACTGCATTCACAAGGTAATCTAGTGGTCCCATACACAGATATATAGATTATTAATCTAGATCTAAATAAGAGGATTCAGCAACCTTACGATAACTACCGGTATACAGGGACCAAAGTTTGTTCAAATATATACAGGAAAAACATTGTATGGTTTAGTGTGATGTCTCTGTAATGTTAATGACATTAAAGCATCTACATGTTGCCGTCTCTTTTAAAGCCTTGAAATTTAAAAAAAATGCTTCTTTTTAAAATTAAACTTAAATGACAATGTCTATTACAATATTAAAACTGTGTGATCATTTAATGGACACTGTACAGCTATAAGCTGCCACATAGACACCAACTGGATTTGTGGATATGGCAAACTGACAGGTACCCTACACAGGAAAGGCAGAAAATATTAGGCCTTCTAGCTGGAGAGGGATTCTCGGTGCATACCATTTCTGAAACAGTATAATTTGCAAGATGAGCAACCTGCCAGTAATACCCGAAAGGGGAGTTATGCAGTAGCAAATGATTTTTCTTTCGCCCGTTTTCTAGGCTTTGCCTAATTTCATATTACATTTTCTTTTAATCACTCTAAATAACTTTTGAACAGATCCGATCTTGTATTCCCGATTTTTGGTCGTGCGTGACTCGTGGCACTTTGATCATGAAATTTTCACAGAGAAGTTATATTCGCAACACCGGTATATTTGTCAACACGACAGCGAAAAAATAATTGGTATTTTTCTGCTTTTCATCGATCATTTGAATAATTTAATGTATGAAACGTCTAATCGAATTCAATTTATCAATAATAAGCATTACAAATAGTTATTGTCTGTAGGCTCAACCTAAATATTGCTGAATTCATCCGAAATATGTTACCGATACCTTCTTGCCATATGGTCGGATACATCACATATTTGGATAAATCAGTTCTAATTGATTGTCAACACAGACATATATTCACTATCTCAGGTTTCTTTATAAAAAGTCATTCTTACCAGATGCATATGGCTTGATTCACAGCCTCATTTTAACGCCAATCCCTGACCTCAATCCTAAAATTGCCAACTGAACTTTTTCTCATAACTTCAAGACAGTGACTGTGTAACATGATTTTAGGTATTAAGTAGGATCTAATCAATAATTATTTAATGGGATACATAAGATCCAGGGCTTGTGTTAGTGTTTGATACTGGGGAGTCATTGACTCCTCACCTAAGAAATTCTGGGAGTCAAATCTGAATTTAAAGGGGTCAAAACGACAGAAAAAGCAAATCATTAGTAGAATTTTGCATATTGAAGTGTCAATTTAACTATTTCTTGTAATGATATGAAACAAGTTATTAATTTTCAAACACTTTAGAAAGAAATTTGTGAAAATCTTAGGCATAAAACCATGTTTTGTCCTTAAGTAATTTCACTCAAGGGGGTCAAAATGACCCCTTTGGGAGAAATTTCTAGGGGTCAAATGAAGACATTTTCAGATTTTGGGGGGTCAAAACCCTGGTTTATGGGTCAAACATGAGCCCTGAGATCAATATTGATGTCAACATCTTCTAGGTTTTCTTTTTTTGTCATCATGGAGCTATTTAAAACAGATCAGTTAATAATTATTTATCAGTTTCATTTGAAACATTTTTTCTCTATTAGAAAAAATAAAAAAAGAAATTATGGAATTCCTGGAACTTAAGTATTTTTGATCATTTGAAGTAACTTTTTTGAGAACCATTGTTTTTTATGTAAAAATGAAAGGAGAGCGACTATTAGTCAGGGACCTAAAGTAAATAAAATAAATACAGTAATTCAGATAAAGCATTTTATCATGACTGTGCACAGTTTTCCAGGTTTGTTTCTTTGTTCAAGTTCATTGTTGAAGAGAGTCGCCCTAGTCACCATACAAAAATAAGGATGTCAGATAAATTTGTAGTAATTACAAGTAGGGTCATACGTCATTATATTTTTTTAGCTCACCTGAGCACGAAGTGCTCGTGTGAGCTATTGTGATCACCTTTCATCCGGCGTCCATCCGTCGGTCGTCATCCGGCGTCCGTCAACAATTTCTTTAAACAACATCTCCTCCTAAACTACTAGGCCAATTAACACCAAATTTTACAGAAATGTTCCTTAGGTTTTCTTTTTTTGTCATCATGGAGCTTTTTAAAACAGATCAGTTAATAATTATTTATCAGTTTCATTTGAAACATTTTTTCTCTATTAGAAAAAATAAAAAAAGAAATTATGGAATTCCTGGAACTTAAGTATTTTTGATCATTTGAAGTAACTTTTTTGAGAACCATTGTTTTTTATGTAAAAATGAAAGGAGAGCGACTATTAGTCAGGGACCTAAAGTAAATAAAATAAATACAGTAATTCAGATAAAGCATTTTATCATGACTGTGCACAGTTTTCCAGGTTTGTTTCTTTGTTCAAGTTCATTGTTGAAGAGAGTCGCCCTAGTTACCATACAAAAATAAGGATGTCAGATAAATTTGTAGTAATTACAAGTCGGGTCATACGTCATTATATTTTTTTAGCTCACCTGAGCACGAAGTGCTCATGTGAGCTATTGTGATCACCTTTCGTCCGGCGTCCATCCGTCGGTCGTCGTCCGGCGTCCGGCGTCCGTCAACAATTTATTTAAACAACATCTCTTCCTAAACTGCTAGGCCAATTAACACCAAATTTTACAGAAATGTTCCTTAGGTTTTCTTTTTTTGTCATCATGGAGCTATTTAAAACAGATCAGTTAATAATTATTTATCAGTTTCATTTGAAATATTTTTGATCATTTGAAGTAACTTTTTTGAGAACCATTGTTTTTTATGTAAAAATGAAAGGAGAGCGACTATTAGTCAGGGACCTAAAGTAAATAAAATAAATACAGTAATTCAGATAAAGCATTTTATCATGACTGTGCACAGTTTTCCAGGTTTGTTTCTTTGTTCAAGTTCATTGTTGAAGAGAGTCGCCCTAGTCACCATACAAAAATAAGGATGTCAGATAATTTTGTAGTAATTACAAGTCGGGTCATACGTCATTATATTTTTTTAGCTCACCTGAGCACAAAGTGCTCATGTGAGCTATTGTGATCACCTTTCGTCTGGCGTCCATCCGTCGGTCGTCATCCGGCGTCCGTCAACAATTTCTTTAAACAACATCTCCTCCTAAACTACTAGGCCAATTAACACCAAATTTTACAGAAATGTTCCTTAGGTGGTCCCCTTCAAAAATAGCTAAAAGAATTGAAATCCATGAAAAACTCTGGTTGCTATGGCAACAAAAGGTGAAATTTTAAGAAAAATCATTAAAATTCTTCTTCTTCTCAACCAGTAGTCCTACAGACTTAAAACTTGGCATGGATGATCAGTTCATAGACCTGAATTAAAATAGCTAAAATCATATCTGTTGGGCCACCAGGTGCGGAGCACCAGGGGGGGAGGGGGTAGTACTTTGGGTAAATTTTGTAATCTTTAAGCTTCTTCTTCTTCGGAACCAGGAGTCCTACAGACTTGAAAATTGGCATGGATGATCAGCTCATAGACCTTGATGGAAATTGCTAAAATCATATCTTTTGGGCCACCAGGTGTGGAGCATCATTTTTGAAATCTTTAAACTTCTTCTAATGAACCAGGAGTCCTACAGACTTGAAAATTGGTATGGATGATCAGCATATGGACATTAATTGAATTAATTAAAATCATGACTATAGATTCACCAGGTGCAGAGCATCTTGGGGGAGGGGGAGTGCTTTGTTGAGAATTTTGAATCCCTACAGCCTCTATATTTGACTTGGATTGATCAACTCATTAAAGAAAATTTTAAAAGTCTCAGACTCAGCCTGTATATCTGGCATAGATTAGCTGATCACAGACCTTTTATGAAAAAAGCTTAAATAAATAATGACCAGGGGAGGAGCAGAAGGGGGGGGGTTATTTAAAATGTTATCTGATTGAATAAGTGAAAATCTCTTTTTCTGTGGTTGCATGGACATACCTAGGTAATGAAGCTTTTTTCTCAGGTGAGCGACCCAGGGCCAACGGCCCTCTTGTTTTAACTCTTATCAATATAAAAAGATTTTAAAAAATCCTGAATTTTAATGTAAAATTTTTTCACAAGCTTTTGCTGAAGGAAATGGGAAAGAGTTTTTAAAAGTTTTTCTTTTGGTATGATCCCTTTGTTGCATTTATTTCAGATTAATAAATAGGAATGGAAAACCTGCCTATAGATATCCATTATAATAAATTACTTGGTAAGGACTTTTTACTTAACCCTAATCTTGCTAGATTTATATTTTGTTTCAATTAAATTGCCAAATTTCTTGACATTTAACCAGTTTGCCTAAAGTTTTTTCCCCAAAATTATTAAGAAGAAAGCAGACAGATTAGGCTAAGATTAGAGAGTACATTTGTTTTTTTCTCTCATTTCTGTAATTTTATCACATAAGACCTATTCATATCATGCATTATAATTACTTTTAACACTTGCTCTTTTAAACTTTCCCAATTTGTCAGAAAACTGCTAATTTGTCCATAAATGAATTTCCTCTTCCCACATATTTGAAAAAGTTATGCTTTAATAAAAGTTTAATTCTAAATTTTAATCTGTAAGGTATGGTCACTCATCAGAATTGTCTCTCTGAGACAATTCTAATGAGTAACCATAACATAGGGTTTCATTAGATAACAATGAAAAAATAATGTCATAATATTTTGTTTGAGACAAGCTGATCTTAAAAGAGTCAACACATGTGTAAGACAAGGATATCTCTCATGGCTGTTTCTTAAAAAAAGAAAGCAATAGCTATGAGAGAAAAGATTGATTATTTGCTAGAACTTTGAGTTTAACTTTTTAGACTGGCTTATAAGTAGAAGACATTGTAAACATCAGTGGAATGTTGCGTCGTTAATCATCAGAGAGAAAATCAACAAAGCTGTCACTGAACTGCCTAATAATGATGAAGTTAAAGAGTTGATTAAAGATACAGGTATGACGTTTTTAACTCACCTGAGCACAAAGTACTCAAGTCGAGCGAATGTGATCACTCACCGTCTGTCGTCCATCCATTGTTTGTCTGTCCATCCGTCAATAATTTCTTGAAACATCTTCTCCTCCTAAACCACTTTGCCAATCAAGCTGAAACTCTGCAGGGATGTTCCTCGTGTGAAGCTCTTGAAAAGTTGTTAAAAGAATTAAATTTCATCAAAAACTCTGGTTTCCATGGTAACAGAAAGGCTGAAAAATGACCGAAAATTGCTGAAAATCTTAGAAAAAATTCTTCTCCTCCTAAACCACTAGGAGAATTGATCTGAAACTTGGCAGGGAAATCACTAGACAAATCAAGCTATAACTTGGCAGGGATGTTCCTTAGGTGAAGCTCTTCAAAAGTTGTTAAAAGAATTAAATTTTATCAAAAGTTCTGGTTTCTTTGGTAATGGAAAGACTGAAAAATGGCTGAAATTCTAAGAAAAGATTCTTCTCCCGCTAAATCAAAAGGCCAATCAAGCTGAAACTTGGTAGAGATGTTTCTTGAGTGAAGGGTTGTTACAAGAATTTAATTTTATCAAAAACTCTGGTTTCCATGCTAACGGAAAGGCTGAAAAATGCTAAAAATCAACTTCTTCTAAACCACTGGGCCAATGGCTATTGGATGGGATGTTCCCTGGGTAAGACCAAAATTGTAAAAATGACTTTATTCAATAAAAAACTCTGGTTTCCATGGTAACTGAAAAAAGTGCTCAAAATCTCAGAAAAGGTTAATCTTCACCTAAACTATTTGGCCAATCAATTTGAACTTTGGCAGAGATGTTCTTTAGGTGTAGGTCTACTAAATTTGTTAAGAGAATTCAATTTCATCAATAACTTTGGTTGCAAAGGTAACTGAAAGGTTGAAAATTTACGAAAATTTAAAAAAATCAAACTGCAGTAGGACAAAATTAAAGTCTGATTCTTTCAAAACCATCCTAAATGTACATCAAACAATCTCTGGTATTCATAACCTGGTTGACAAGTTATGAGTTGACTTAAATTCATGTGAGTGATATAGGACCATCATGGTCCTCTTGTTTTATTTATATTTTTTCACTAGCCATGAATATTGCCTGATAGAAGAGGGTATGATAAACTTGTTGATATCAGATAATGTGATCACCCAACAGGTTTATCATGTCAGTTGGTCACATGTTCTTCAGGATCTTCTTTTAACACAACATTTATTTTGAATTTAAGCACACCGTACAACCGGTTGCGGCGATGACGGTTGAGAGTCAACGATGACAGCATCGGAACATTATGCCGAAGAGACGGTAGGTCAAATAAATTTATTCGTGTAAATAAACGATTGAAACTTTGGTATTCTAAAGCAGATAAATGATCGTGTAAGTGTTCAGCGCTTCTATAGAATAAATCTTTACTCATATCCCTCCCAAATAAGGCCATAATCATTGATTATTTCGGAGGTTTCCCATGAAAAGTTACGAAATTAGACTTTATGCTTTCATATTTCGCCTTTCTCTCAATAAATGCTATTTCAACTTGTACGGAGCTGAAGTCTAATCATCCGCCGATATTTCTTCCAAATTTGAAGCCATAATTCAAAAAAATTAACACACAGCGGATCCCCAAAGACGACATGTAGTAAGAAAAATGTTGCCTCTGTTGACAGTCGGAATTTCACGGGGTTGCCATAGATGACAGAACTGAATTATTTGTGATTGCCGATGTCGACAGACCCATATTCAGATTCTCGCATATAAATGATCATTTTTGGTATCGTATTTTTCAATAACACACCAAAACAATTGAATTCGACATACATGCTGACATTCATGTCCACTATTTTTAAAATGGAGTGTCATATTGAAAAATAACTCAAGGAATTAAATGTAGGATTTCAAATACTCACAATCCAAGAAAAAACAGTTGTGATCAGACTGAATATCTCGTATACGTTTTTACTTGTAATTCCAGTGACTTAGTATACATTCGACGAGTCAAAAAGCATTTCTTTTGGAAAACATAGTTGGCCTGTCTTTCATTATCTTTCGTTAACTTTCGATAATATCCACGAGTTCACGAGAATGATTTTTATTTTAGATAAAATCAAATCTTGCTTTCATAGCCAGAGATCTAAAAAGGAGGATTATGAAAAATGAAAAATCTCTCCGTAACTTTTCTTAAACCTATTTCTATTTTATGTAAAGGCCACTAAGCAATAGGAAATTACTTCATGCAGATATATAAGAAAAGGTAAGGGGGAGATTCGATCTTCGGACCTCTGCACTGCGAATCTTTGACCTTATGGATATAGCTCATTCTATTTTGTTATCACGATTGGTTATATAATGTGACTTGAATGTAATGTTTGCCTATTTTTTTTATCCATATAAGGAAGTGGGTATCGAATACTGAAGAAGGTAAGCAGGAATATCAAATGAGCCACAGGCCAACAATGTTATATATAAACAAAATTGTTTACAAATATAAACAAAAACGGCGATTAAGGTCCTTAATCTATTTCCTTATAATAACGCTTTCTGACGCTAAACAATAAAAATGCATAAAACGAAGAAGAAGAAGATAAAGAAGAAGAAGAAGTACATTGTAGTTGATTAGATTTCCATCATTTAAGCAGTGTATAAAGTCAGTTTCAAATGCATAGGGTGTTTTTTTTTTATCTGAAATTAAAACAAAATGTTGGATTATTTTTAAGAACATGAAAAGGATAGGTTTACAAAATTGAAATACACACTTCATGCGTGAATCACTGACATGCATATCAAATGCAAGAGAAACATGTGTAATTTTTATCGAAGCAACAATCTTAAAAAGGCACAAATGTTCCTCGGAAAAAACTAACCGCTTCTGAAGTTTAGACATTCCAAATCACGAGATCAAAATCCTTTCAATTTGACACTCGCAGAGGGAGTTTTATTAAAATTACCCAATGTTTTTTCGGGGTGTAAAATGCCACATGGAAAAGAAATTTCACATTTTACTAAGGCGTTTTTTTCTTGGCGTCAGTATGAAAAAAAGTGTAAAGGAACACATCACAAAACACATGTTTTGTTACAAGGGTCAACGTAAAACTCCTTTCAATTGTCCTAAATTTGTCAACTTTGAAAGTTATCGGTCTCTCACCAATGGGTTGATAATCGTTAACCTATGTGAGATAGCAGCTGGAGGCTAGGAAAGGATGTGATGGTTGTACTGGTGAGAGAAATACCAGGAATCCATTGTTAGGTGCTCCAGCCGCCGCGATATAACCGCAAAAATGTTGAAATCGGCGTTTAACTCCATTCAATCAATCAATTAATATTCCTACTTACCTTCTTAATTATTCGAAACCCACTTCCTTATATGGATAAACAATAAGCAAACATTACATTCAAGTAATAATATATACCCAATCGTGATAATATATACCCAATCGTGATAACAGAATAGAATGAGATAAGGTCAGAGACTCGCAGTGCAAGGTCCGAAGATCGAATCTCCCTCTCACCTTTTCTTATATATCTACAACGATGTAATTTCCTATTGCTCAGTGACCTATACTTAAAATGAAAAAAAGCTTTTGGAAAAGTAACGGATAGAGTTTTCATTTTTCATAATCCTCCTTTTCGATCCCTGGCTATGTTAGTAGGATTTTATTTTATCTAAAATAAAAATCATTCTTGTGAACTCGTCGATATTATCGACAGTTAACGAAAGATAATGAAAGACAGGCCAACTGTGTTTTCCAATATAAATGCTTTTTTGACTCGTCGAATGTATACTAAGTCACTGGAATTACAAGTAAAAAACTTATACGAGATATTCAGTCTGATCACAACTGTTTTTCCTTGGTTTGTGAGTATTTGAAATCCTACATTAAATCCCTTGAATTATTTTTCGATTTGACACTCCATTTGAAAAATAGTGGACATGAATGTCAGCATGTATGTCGAATTCAATTGTTTTGGTGTGTTATTAAAAAATGCAACACCAAAAAAGATCATTTTTATGCGAATATCTGAATAAGGGTCTGTCGACATCGGCAATCACAAATAATTCAGTTCTGTCATCTATGGCAACCCGGTGAAATTCCGACTGTCTACAGAGGCAGCATTTTTCTTACTACATGTCGTCTTTGGGGACCCGCTGTGTGTTTATTTTTTTGAATTATGGCTTCAAATTTGGAAGAAATATCGGCGGATGATTAGACTTCAGCTGTGTACAAGTTGAAATAGCATTTATTGAGAGATAGGCGAAATATGAGAGCATAAAGTCTAATTTCGTAACTTTTCATGGGAAACCTCCGAAATAATCAATGATTGTAGCCTTATTTGGGAGGGATATGAGAAAAGATTTATTCTATAGAAGCGCTGAACACTTACACGATCATTTATCTGCTTTAGAATACCAAAGCTTCAATCGTTTATTTACACGAATAAATTTATTTGACCTATCGTCTCCTCGGCATAATGTTCCGATGCTGTCATCGTTGACTCTCACCCGTCATCGCCGCAACCGGTTGTACGGTGTGTTAAGTGTCGATTTTTGTTAAAAAATATTTCACTTGATTCCCTTAATTTTGAAAATCAAATCAGTACAACATGGTTTATGACATAATCTTCAAAACTGTGATGAAGCTTGAAATGCATGTATACATTCAACCTCAAAAACAGGTTATTTAAGCATTTATCTGGATGGATTCAACACAGATTTTATTTGACTCGGGAGAATTTTGGAGATGGTTTTCATCTGATCTCTATTTATGTCACTCCTCTGATTAAGAGCAAGGGAGGCATTGAATATAGGTTTGCTTTAAGCTTCATGACTACAAAACTTAAGAATAAAATGGACAGTTGAGATGGTGATTGACTGAAAATCACCTAAAGGACATCTTCTTAATCATTAAGGTATGTAACTGTCTAAAGACAATTAATGCAGGGTTGTGCTGGACTCTCAAAATGTGCAGTCTGATCTTAGCCTAATATTGGAATTGATCTAAAAGAAATTATCTTGATTTTTGTATTGAAGAGTAGAAAATGTTGTTGATATAAAAATGCTGCTTCCCATCGTTTAATTTCTTTATCAAAATTTGTTATAGATTATTTGTGGACAAGCTCATTTAACACTGGACAAGTAGAAATCAATATTTCCACATCCTTCACCATCTACACATCTTCCATGTATTTTGCCTAGGCTATATTTCTCAATTTCTCATCTAGATTCTCGATGCTTAATCATTGTCAAGTGTGGGTCAAGGTACAAGGTGATTTTTATACTTGAATTCTTTTCAGATGTGAATTATTTTCATTGCCTTAAAATCATCGATTTACTGAAGGAAACTTCACATGGAGAAAAGAATGTCTTTGGTCAGTATTCCTCTCAAAACATGAAAGATTGGTCCAACATCGTCCGTATGTATGAGAGGGACAGCGTCTATTTAGGTGAGAAAACATTTAACCCTTTGCTGTTTAATCCCTGCTTTTTACATGCCTGTGATTTTATAATTGAGAAAACATTGTGAAAAAAAGAAGAAATTGCTTCTGACAAGCAATTTCTTCTTTTTCCACACTATTTTCTACCCTACTGAATGGATATTTTTCAAATTAAATCCATTTTAGATTTTCGTCTGCAAAACCTTTGAATTTGGACAGGTCTAAAATTTTGTAAATTGGAAAGGGTTAAAGTACTGTTGACCAAGCAACCATTTATACTAACCAACCTTCATAAAAAAGCCCCTTCCATGTTATCAAAATTTCTGAAAAAGTTGACATTCTTAAAAAAATGTTTATTATTGAATTTTGTGTTGTTGGAACCCATTAGCATTGTCTCAATGGGAAGATTTTTTTGTGTTTGAACATCATAGGTTTATGTTTAACTCTGGCTACTATCTATTTTTGCTATCACAATGACCTGTCATCATCATGAAATATTGTGTTAAGCTACCATTCCGATTATCACTATATTTTTGATGGTCCCCTTATTGATGGCTTTACACAAGTTTTACAGTAATAATCAAATTTCTAAGATTGAGGGTCAGGCTAGATGCTACTGTGACTCATAAATTTCTCCAACATTTTTAGTTTCATTTGAATAGAGAAGGGAATAATTTTGGTCACTATTTTGTTGATGTTGTACAATATTCTCTTAGTTTCAGTGTCTGATCAAAATATTTTTAATATGATTTACATAATATCAGGAGTAATGTTGCAAAGAAAAAAGACAGTGATTTTTCTCTTTTGGACTTCACTTTTTACGCTCCCATTTCAATAGAGCCCATTGCTTTTGGCCTGTCTGTGACTCTGTTTGTCCTGAAAAATCTCTAACATTGACCATAACTTTTGAGTTGTTGAAGGAAAGAGTCTTCATATTAAATATTAGTATTGCATGTCACAATACCTTTCTGATACCATTTTGAAGGGATCAAATGAGGTCAAGATCTTTTTTCAAGGTGAAATACATTGAAAATTTCTGAAAAAAAGGCATTTGCAAGAGCATTGTTGATCTTGTTTTTAAGGTAACTTTAATGTAAACATTAAAGTTTACTCATAGATTGTCAAAATTTTTCATGGAATTTTACTTGATAATTTACTACTGGAGAAGTTACCTTGATATTAAAGTCACAGCTTCAACAGATTTGTTAATTTCATTGAGCACATTATGCCTATGTTATTATGCTGAATGACACAATTTTATGAACTAATCCTTAAATTTTCATAATTAATCTTACTCGTTTTTAGCTCCACTGGCCAGAGGCCACTGGGGCTATTGTCACGGTGTCGTGTCCGTCGTGCGTCCATGCCTCCGTGTGTCCGGTCATAATTTTTTTCTTTAAAAATCTTCTCCTCAGCAACTATTGGATGAATTTCAACCAAACTTAATGAAATTTTACATAACTGATCTTTGGGTGACTCTTTATAAGTCTACAAAAAATTATTGTGATCAGATGAAAAATATGTATTTTATGGGTGGAGGTCATTTTTCTATATGTTATTTAGTGGAAACTTTGAAAATCATTTTCTCAGAATGTAACTGATGGATATCAGCCAAATTTCACTGGAATGATCCTTGAGTGACCCTTTATCAGTCTATCAAAATTTGTTGTGATTGGATGAAAAATATGAATTTTATGGGCAGAGGTCATTTTTCTATATATGTTATATAGTGGAAACTTTGGAAATCATTTTCTCAGAATGTAATAAATGGGTATCAACCAAATTTCACTGGAATGATCCTTGAGTGACCGTTTATCCCAGTTTCCCAAAAATTATTGTGATCGGATGAAAAAATATGTATTTATGGGCAAAGGCCATTTCTCTATATGTTTTATAGTGGAAACTTTGAAAATCATTTTCAACATCAGTAGAACACAAAATATCTAAAAATCTAGCCAAAACTTTGATTTCCTTTTACAAGAATTTCAAGCCTGTGGAGCAACTCAAGCCATTCATGGCTTTCTAGTTTTTGGCTTAGAATAGTAAATCTAGCATATTTCTATATTTTACAGCTGAAACCTCTCAAATGATGGCCAGAAATGTGAACTATGAAATACCTGCATTGAAGAAACAAGTAACTAAATGTCAACAGATTCAAAAAGTAGGCTTATCTAATATAAAGACAAATATATTTGACATCTTAATTTGATATAGCTAAAGCAGTTATTCAATCTAACCTGTTCAAAATCACCGAAATTACAGCTGAAAAATTCTAGAAGAAAATAAAATAGAAATTGCAGAAATAAGTAGTTGAAGGCAATTTTTTCAAGCCAAATTGTAATGAGCGAGACATGGTTGTCACTTTGACAGTGAGTGTGTGTTAGTATGTAAGTCTGTGGATCTAAATTTGTCTGGACCATTACAGGGTTTTAGTCTGACATCATCAAAATAGGGATCACAGGTCTCAATCATCGGTTTCTTGGGGGTCCTTTCTTAAATTTCGGGAGTCCCTGATTTAGGTATAGACTATTTCTTTTTGGTTATAATCTTGTATTTTGTAGATTTAGAGCTATATCCTGGTTAAAGGTAAAGAAATTGATAGACATATATTAATATTTGGGGCTCAACTTCAGGAAAAATTGAAGTCTGTTTAAAGCAGTTTTCAATTCTTTACTGAAGTTGGTCCCCAGAGTAACTCACAATTTTTAGGGTCATGTCTACTTATTTTTGCATCTCAGATGCGTAAAAATTACGACCCTTGAAACCCTGACCATTATTTGTACATGTACATTGATGGATGTTTTTGAAATAACTAGGCAAAATTATACTCCACCATGATTAGTTGTGCCATTTCAAAGAAATTTTGGGATGCTCCAAGGTCAAGGTCAAACATTATTTTCAGGCGCAACACCAGTTTTCCTAGGACAACCATTTATTTTATGAAATAATTTCAATTATAATTTGACCAATGTTGTGAAATAACCCCATTGAATATGTTTGATATTACACAAGTGTTATAACATAAGTGGAACCCCAAAAATGACGTCATAATCTATATAGTGTGACGTCAGTTTTAAACAGCGTTATAAGTTTAGTTGAAATGTTGAATTTCAAGAATTTTGACAATTTTTCGCGAAAAATTCGGATCATATTACAAATAGAATATCAAATTTGTGCTCATGAAATATAGAAATTTATCAAACTTGTCATCTACATCTTGGCACAGCCTTGTTTTTATCTGTTTGTATATGACTCATTTAATAGATACAGTATTCAATGACCACTCATTAAATATCCTCTATTTTCCCTATGATATGTCCTCGAATAAAGTGAAAGGTAAAATCCTAAGGTAGAGCATATAACTCTTCCCCAATAAGACTTCATTCATCTACACATCATAGCAAAAATGTAATTATATCCATAAAACTTAATCACAAGTGCAAAATTGGTTTTTACCCTCTTCTAGATGTAAAATTGTATTAGAACATTTTTCTGGATGTAAAATGATAAAAAAAGTAATGATATTGATGATTGGAGAATTCAACAGAAAGCGAAGCACTTCATTTAGCATGTGGGTTAAATGATGTCAAAAGAATCAACATTTGTGCTAAGGATGACAATGAGTTAAAAATGGGTAGAGCTATCTGTGTACACAGTTAACACAAATGACATATAAATTTTATTGCAAATTAAGTTCTATATAATTTCTTCTTATTCATTCATGTGTTATACACTTTTGTGTTATGATAAGATTAACACATTGTTATCTGAACTACTTTTTAGGGATAATAAAAGGCAAGAAAAAGTAATAACTTTTTTCAACACTTTCCTGTTTTTCAAAATTTTGGACCTGTCCAAATACAAAGGTTTTGCAGACGAAAATTTAAAGTGTATTTAATTTGAAAAATAACCATTCAGTAAGGTAGAAAATAGTGTGGAAAAGGAAGAAATTGCTTGTCAGGAGCAATTTCTTCTTTTTTCACAATGTTTTCTCAATCAAAATCATAGATACGTAAAAAGAAGGGATTAAACAGCAAAGGGTTAAAGAGCCATTTCTGAATCAATCTAGACTGAAGATACATGTATAGGATTTTCTATTGACAGGAGTGTGATAAAAAGGAAGCTGAATATGCAAAAAAGGCTGCAGAACAGAGAAAGCTGTATGACAAAAAGTGTAAAGAACTTGGAATCAAGGTATAAAATAATTGTAATGTATGAAATGATGTACTGTGTATATCAGACATAACCCATTACCCCAGGCTGTAAAGCAAGCCGCATACAATATAGACCAACATTTAGCCCGAAATTTCAAAATGGAGTTAATGAAGAATATTCTTTTCTTGTCATATCATATTTTCCATCTAATACTTTGAAGAATTTCATTTTCCAGAATTTTTTAATGTAAAATAATGATTTTTGTCCATCCGTCTACATGTTAACTCTTAGCCTTTCATACCTACTTGTGTCTGTATTAAACGGAACAGCAAATTTTCTATCCAAAAATAGTTTTGATTTGCATAGGGGCCGAGACAAAAGTGTATGAATTAAAGTGAGTTGTTGAAGAATCAAAGTGGGTATTAATATAAAATAAATTTTGTTGAAGATATTTACCTCCTTAGGATAGCAAATCTGATTGTAACTATTCTCTTTGTTCAAAAACCGTTTGACCAGATAATTGGTATTTGTTTACATCTTTTCTGAGATGAACCCCAAAGTCACATATTTATACAAATCAAAAAGCATTATTTAATGAAGTTGTTGTGATTTTTACAGGGATAACTGGATAAGCAGGTGGGTAATAACGGTACAAATCATGTGATATCTAATTTAAAGATGACATAACAGTGGATATGGTAATTAGCATTTCCAAATAAGGAATTATGGATATTTCTTCTGTCAAATGTTTAGCATAGAATCATGTGTTTTTACTATATGTTTTCTTTTTCTTACTACTTAACAGACTCCATTACCTCTGGGATTTAAGAGCAGAAAATGCGAAAAATATTATCATTAATACTCATACAAAAGCAATTTTATGTAATTGATTGAAAGGTTGGTCCATATAAAAGTCAAACGGACTAAACTGAAGTTTGGGGCAGTTTATTGACTAAAGAAAGAACAGGGTTTTCCATATAAAAAAAACACATCATTTTTGCAACTTCAAAAAAAATGATTGGCTAAAATTTTACCCATATGTCATTAATGACGCAAATTTTGAAATCCAGCTCTGTGCTGTAAAAATGTTGTAATTGGAAATCTTTGATCAAAGATTGTCATGGGTGTTGAAATTGACATAACTCACCTGTTAACAAGTGTCAGATTCAACATTTATGAGACCTTTGTTGAAAGCCAGGTTTTCCAGTGTTGATAAACTTAGTGCACTTTCAACCTTGTTCTATTTTTAGATAGCTAAAGGTGCCTAATATGGGTTGTAGTCATTTAAACATCCCTTGAATGGAATTCTTGTGATAAAAAATACTGTTAACCAGACACAGGCATTTACAAAATGTTCAAACAAATAAAAGTGTTTTACTTCCAAAATCGGGGTAATGACCCCTAATCTAAAGGTATGGGGGTCACAATGACCCCCAAGATCTTGGGTCCATGGAAAAACTAGGCAATGTATACTATCAAAGGAAGATTTTTTCTTTACATTTTCAGGGAGAGAAAATAAAATCTGAGTTATCAGATCTCGTAGAAGATGTACCGAAAACTTTTGAAGAAGTGGCCTCCAGTAGTAAAGATCTCAAGTCATCTATAGCATATTACCAAGACTTCACCAGCTATCTGCTAGGAAGGTAGGTTTTTTAGGATGAAAACATTGATGTAACTAGAGCCATTGTCATAGCCTATTTGGTAAAGTATCACACTCACAATTATGGGATCACATGTTCAATCCACAGGGACTCAGTACATAATAGATAAGCCTCTAAAATTGATTTGGCAGAGAAAAAAAGTATATAAATCCTTGGAAATGATTTGGCAGGAAAAATTAAAAAAAAAATAAAAATATGTATTTTTTTATATTTTTTCCTTCCCAAATCATTTTTTAATGCTTATTTATCATGTGTCGAGTCCCTGTGGTTTAATCCCCAATGGGGGCACACACCCTTTTACAAATGTTAAATGAAGTTTTTATGCCCCCAAATTGATAAGACCAGGGTCATATTGTTTAACAATTGTCCATTTTTCTGTCTGTCTGCAAACTTTAACCAGAAAACTTAACTTTGGCAAATACTTCAGGTCTATTCAAGATACAATGCTTATATTTGGCATGATGATAGATCTCCTTAAAACATACCTGCAGATGTCAAGGTCATGTGACAAGAGTAAGGTCAGCTGTCAAGAAAACAATTAATTGCTTGTACAGAGGCTCTACATACACTTCTTGAGCCGCCATCATAGTGCAGTTGGTAGCGCGTCGGACTGACAATCTATGGGTCCCACTCATTCTTTTAGACTTTTTGTATGTCACCAATGGGTTGACAATTGTAGACCAATGTGATATAGGAGGCTAAGAAAGGATGTGATGATTGTACTGGTGAGAGAAATACCAGGAATCCATTGTAAGGTGCCCCAGCCACTGCAATTTAACTGAAAAAAATGTTGAAAGTAGTGGCAAACCCCCTACAATCAATCAATCAATCAATCAATTAATCAGTCAGTCAGTCAGTCAGTCAGTCAGTCAGTCAGTCAGTCAGTCAGTCAGTCAATCAATCAATCAATCAAAGTTGAAATTTATTTACCTCTGAAGATTCAAAGGCAATGATCATGAATTTGTACAAATTGAAATTTTCGAAAGGTTGCAATCTTTGCCTGTCATCTATCTGTCATCTATAACAACATTATTCTTGCTAGAAAGTGATTGTGTAATAATGAGGCACTACTAGATGTTTGTTCTCTTTAATCAGCAAACTTGAGGACAAAGACTGTGTGCCAATGTTACGACTTGTACAGGAGATGGGGAATGTGACAACATATGAATGGAAATACGGGACAAAACCTGAACATGTGGAAGAGACCAAACTGGTCATAGATACGACAGATGAAAATGAAACAAACACGGGGCAGGAGGTCGTAGAAGATGTAAGATACAAAAAATATGCCCTGTGTTCATGATAAACAAATGGCAAAATACTATAAACGGGGTTATTTTGGTGGTGGTTTTATTTTGGCTATATTGGCGGTCAAGCTAAAACATGCCAAAATTAATCCACCACCCATATTTGGAATAACTTATACTTATAAATACTTACTTTATACTTATTCAAATTGGAATAAGAAAAACTGCTGACAACATGGACATTTCGACGGGCCAGCGCATTACGATTGTAAGTGCCTATAAATTATAGGCACTTACAATAGTATTGCACTGATCCCTCAATTTCAAGATTCCATATCTAAGTTGGTTGATACATTGTTATGAAAATCACAGCAAAAAAGTGTGGAAAAACTTATAGTGGCGTTATAATTATAATAAAAGGAGTGAAAACAAACTATTGTCAAGTTTGTAGAAAATTGACATTACTTTAGAAATTGCCTTTCTTTTACTTACGTTGTTTTGAACGACGAAATGAAATATAGATTAAGCGTTTTATTTTGGCGTTAAAGTAAGATGAGCCAAAATAAATCACCGCCAATTAATCGTAATTGAAAAATTGCCAAATGTGGATACCGCCAATATAAAGCCTTTTACAGTAGTGAACAAATGTTACCCTACTTTGCATGTGTACTCACATGCAAAGTAGGAACAATATGGAAACAACAACAAATGGTTTTATATCTTGAGCAGAGGGATGGTTATAATGATCTTGATTAAGCTTAACAACTGAGAAAAAAAAAATAAAGTAATTTTAGCTCACCTGAGCACAAAGTGCTCAAGATGAGCTATTGTGATCGTACAATGTCCGTCAGACATCATCAGACGTGCCTTGTGCGTCGTGCGTCATCCATCGTCTACAATTTCTTTAAACATCTTCTCCTCCTAAACCAGTGAACCAATCTTGATGAAACTTGTCAGGGTTGTTCTTTGGGTCAAGCTCTACCAAAGTTGTTCAAATAAATGAAATCCACCCTTATCTTTCCCTTTACCCTTATCAAAAAGGGTGAAAATATGAATATTTTCAAAAATCTTCTCTGAAACCAGATGATAGACAGCTTTCAATTTGGTATGTAGCATGATCTAGTGGACTTCTACCAAGTTTGTTCATATCAAGACCCTTGGGTCATATTTGGGCTTTGCCCTGGCGCAACCCTTTTTACAAAGAATCAAAGAGCAAAAATCTTTAAAAATCTTCTTCTCTGAAACCAGAAGGCAGCTTTCATATTTGGTATGTAGCATCATCTAGTGGGCCTGTACCAAGTTTGTTCAAATCAAGACCCTGGGGTCATATTTGGATTCCACCCAGGCGCATCCCTTTAAGCTCTTCTGAGCACGAAGGGTAAAAAAAGGAAAATCTTCAAAAATCTTCTTCTCTGAAACCAGAAGGCAGACAGCTTTCATATTTTGTATGTAGCATCATCTAGTGGACTTCTACCAAGTTTGTTCATATCAAGACCCTTGGATCATATTTGGGCTCCACCCATGTGCAACCCTTTTTACATAGAATGAAAGAGTGAAAATCTTTGAAAATCTGAAACCAGAGGGCACACAGCTTTCATATTTGGTATGTAGCATTATCTAGTGGCCCCCTACAGAGTCTGTTCATATCAAAACCCTGGGGTAATATTTGGGCTCCATGTGGGTGCATCCCTTTTAGCTCATCTTAGCATGATTGGTGCATCCTTTTAACATAGAATCAAAGAGTGAAAAGGCACATCCTTCTTGCTCTTGGCTGAAAATACTCCATGGTATTGATCCTATGTAGAAATGATCTCCTTTTTGACATCTGCCTATTTAATAAATGTGATGTCCCAGGGGTCAAAGAGACTCAGGTGAGCAATCTAGGACCATCATGGTCCTCTTGTTAGATATGTGTTTCTTTGATTTATGCTGAAACCTTTGTAGAGCGTCCATACTTTTTCAGCCATTGCAAGATATTCCCAACTATAAATTGATAATTGTTCATCATATGTTTAGATGAATTGATGAATTTGATATTTAAAAACCTAACAGATCTACTGTAAAATAAAAAATGATAGAAAACTAGAGTTGTTTCCTTTATCTATGACTTGTTATCACTCATTTTATAACCTCTTATTCTATAAGTATTGAATCTGAGATCAAATTGTTGCAACCAAGGAAGAAATTACTTTCTTTTTCATCACAAGGCAGTGCAATTTACTTACACACTAGGGGCTACAAGTATGGCCCAATCATAATGAAACATGGTCAGAATGTCTGTTTCATCATGAGGATGAACCCTATTGATAATTGTATCATCCCATTAACCCTTTTCCAACCAAGACCGGGTTTTGACGTCCCTAAGAGAAAAGGCTTTGGAAAACATTGAGGCAAAAGAAGTTTCTCCTTTTGCCTCAATATTTTATGTGCTATATTGTACATAATATTCCATTTTAGTTACTTTAATGTTGTCGTCTGCAGCAGCTTTGAATTTGAACTACCCTAAAATTTTGTCGTTTGGGAACGGGTAAAATTGATAACACTACAATAATATCTTTTGCTGAAAAATTAGCCTTTAATGTTCATCAAATGATCTGCATAGACATTTCAATTTGCCTAGGGAGAAGTCAAGAAGACAAGGGCGAGTGATTTAGGACCATCATGGTTTGTCTTCTGGTCTTATTTTGTTTTTTTCATTAACAAATGTTGGTCAATTAAGATTTATTCTATTTCATACATCTGCAGCCAGGGCTTACCCTGCCCTAAGCCAATTTAGCCATTGGCTAAAATTTCAAAAAATTGGCTACAAAAAAATTCAATTGGCTAAAAATGTTGGCTAAGGGTGGATATAATTTTGGAAAGGCCATTATATAGAAAAGTGAAATCAAAAGTGTTAAGATCATTGGTAGAACAATTAACAAATTGATGTGTGAGATAATCCTTCACACCTTTGATTGACTTGTCAAGAGGCAAAGATATATTGCAACTTTTAGATTTTTTTTTACCTTGAGAGAATTAGATGGCTAAAATAAAGTCAATTTGACTAAAATATTTTCAAATTGCCTAAAAGGTTGGCTAAAAGAAATTTTGACCCAGGGTAGGCCCTGGCAGCTGAGTGTGCAGGGTTCGACACTACGGAGAGCCCAGGAGTCCAATACTCCTTATTTTTCAGTTCATAATCCCTTATTTTGTAAGTTAGGAGTTCAATGGACTCCCTTGGTCATAGAAGAATAGTTCAACAAACAGAGCAACTTTCATTCGTTTAGCTCTGTTTACAATATGAGATGTTGCAGATAACATTTCAGAGGGAACATGAGGAAAAGAAGAAATTGCTTTTAGCAAGCAATTTTGTCTTTTCCACAATGTTCTTCCAAATATGAAAATTTGAACTCCTTACTTTGAGTTTGGACTCGATGATTTCTTTTGTTGGGAGTCCACTGGACTCCTTACCCACAAAAGTAAGTGTTGAACCCTGGTGTAGCATTCGTTAGCAGGGCTGTTCATTACAGTTTATCATATCCTCCTAAAACATTTTCCCCTTCTGTAATTACAGATAGATTGGGGAGATATAGACTTGGACACTGGCAACACCGAGGCAGAGATAGACTTTGATATATCAGATATAACTATAGAGAGTGGAGGGACAGATGAAGGACAGGTAGTCAATTCATCTTAACCCTTGTCATGCTGAATAAATTTTGGCTAAAAATTTCTATCAAAATCAAAGGGCAAAAAGCACTGAAAATCCCAACTGTAGGTCAAATTTTATTTGAAAAACTAAATCTATTGACAATTCTGGTTTGAAAGTGAGAAACAGGTGGTGTAGACTAACATCAGACTGCACATATGTGCAGGCTGGTGTTTGTCTAAAGCTCCTGCCAAAGCAGGAATATTCCGGGTTCAGCATGACAAGGGTTAAGTATAATAATCTCACATAGCCCCTCTTGCCTTTTAATAATCACCAATCAGAGATATCCTTGTCTTACACATGTGAAGCATTACATTCTAAATGACATCAACATTCATCTTTTAATTACCCCTTTCCTGTTTTACAAAATTTTGGACCTGTCCAAATTCAAAGGTTTTGCAGACAAAAAATAAAAGTGGATTTGATTTGAAAAATAGCCATTCAGTAGGGTAGAAAAAAGTGTGGAAAAAGAAGAAATCGCTTGTCAGAAGCAATTTCTTCTTTTTTCACAATGTTTTCTCAATCATAAAAACACACAGGCACGTAAAAAGCAAAAATTAAATCCACTGTAGATTTTTGTCTGCAAAACCTTTGAATTCAAACAGGAAAGTGTTAAAGTTCATAATTTCGAAATGTTGCAGATCTTTTACAGGTCCACTAACTTAATAAGACAACCTATTATCTAAAGCTTTGAAACCTGTTAATATGTTAGAATGAAAGAATCAATTCTAGAATTCAAGAATAGTAAAACAAAAATCTAGAAATTCCCCCATAATATCTTTAAAATGAATGGATTTTAGCTTTGCTGTTTTGAATCTAGTGTTTTAGTTGTTCTTGGCCATTTTCATCATTACTTTCATTTTTCGCAGGGCACAATAGATCTAAGTGTAGAACAGCTAGGAGAAGAAATAGACTGGGGAGATCAGGGTAATGGTGAAGATGTGGTTATAGTGGAGAAATCAGAGGGTAATTATTGTAACTTCCTTGGTGTTATATACACATATAAATGATACTATGATCTAAATGTAGAACAGCTAGGTGAAGAAAACGGACCTGGGAAAGCATGACAGTTGTGAGAATGTGGTTATAGTGGAGAAATCAGAGGGTAATTATTGTAACTTCATTAGTGTTATATACACATATAAATGATACTATGATCTAAGTGTAGAACAGTTAGGTGAAGAAACAGACTTTGGAACGCATTACAGTTGTGAGGATGAGGTAATAGTGGAGAGATCAGAGGGTAATTATTGTAACAATCTTAGTGTAACACATTTATGCATGGTACTATGATCTAAGTGTAGAACAGCTAGGAGAAGAAATAGACTAGGGAAATCAGGATAATGGTGAGAATGTGGTTATAGTGGAGAAATCAGAGGGTAATTATTGTAACAACCTTAGTGTTATGTACACATATTAAGGGGTCAGTGCGACACTTTTGTAAGTGCCTATATTTATAGGCACTTACAAGTGTGTTGTTTTGACCCCTCAATATACATTGTGCTATAGATCTAAGTGTAGAACAGTTAGGAGAAGAAATAAACTGGGGAGATCAGGGTAATGGTGAAGATGTGGTTATAGTGGAGAAATCAGAGGGTAATTATTGGTGTGATATACACATATCGATGGGTCAGTGCGACACTTTTGTAAGTGCCTATATTTATAGGCACTTACAAGTGTGTTGCTTTGACCCCTCGATATACATTGTGCTATAGATTGAAGTGTAGAACAGTTAGGAGAAGAAATAAACTTGGGAGATCAGGGTAATGGTGAGGATGTGGTTACAGTGGAGAAATCAGAGGGTAATTATTATAACTTCCTTTGTGTAACATTTATGCATGGTACTATGATCTAAAGTAGAACAGCTATAGGTGTATTTTCAAAACTGAGCTCTGACGTAGGCGCCGAGTCTATTACCATAGGTGAATTGGGTATGATTAAAAAAGCAAATGAAAGGAATTTAACCAGATCCCTTCACTGCAATTATGAAAGTACATGTTTGAGTGAACCTTACGTTGTAAGACAAGCAATAACGTTGGTTTGAAAGGTATATTTTAAACTTTCTTAATTCGCGTTTTAAACCTGTTTTATCTATTTGGAACAAATGGCACGAGAATCTAACGTTAAAAAGTTGATTTCATGGCTCACCACGCAAAATCTACCTATACGTGAAGAAATAGACCTGGGAAAGCATGACTGTTGTGAGGATGTGGTTATAGTGGAGAAATCAGAGGGTAATTACTGTAACAACCTTAGTGTAACATATATGCATGGTACTATGATCAAAGTGTAGAACAGCTAGGTGAAGAATCAAACGGGGGAGATCAGAATAATGGTGAGGATGTGGTCATAGTGGAGAAATTAGAATTACAGTAAAACTTGCGCTAAGCGACTACTGAGGGGGCCATTAAAAAAGCAGTCGCTTATGGAAATGGTCGCTTAATACAATTATAAATGTTAAAAGGACGTGTTTTTTATAGAATATAAAGACTGCAACATAATTCTGACTGAATCATAGGATGTTCGAACCCATAAGAATCATCTCAATGAGACATTTTTTCATTTAAGAATGTCCATTTTTGCGGAAATTTCACTTACGGCGAAGGGACTTTTTACAATGGTTGCTTAATAAAAGTGGTCGATTAATAGAAGTGGTCGCTCAAGCAAGATTAAATGTATAACAAGGCAGTGCCGAGTTAATCTGTTTTAGTTGACAAGTTCAATAAATTTGGTATTTTATGTCCACTCATTCAATATTCTCTATATACATATAATGGTATGATTTATTGCAAATTGAGTTATATCATTAATAAAATATAAAAATACTGGTCCCAAAATACCAAATTTATTAGACAAATCATCTATAGACAGAGCAATTAAGGCTTTGGAAAGCAAAATTATTGAAATTTACCATTTATTTCTTTTCTTGTTACATACATCATTTAAAAATGACCTCTTCACATAATACATATTGTTGTCATTTTCAGGCTTACAAAAATAGCATTGATATATGCTCTGAGCTCATTTACATGCACTAAGTAATAATACTAATAATAATACTTATATAAGCATAAAAAATATTCACTCAGGCAACATAGGTTATAGCACATTCGGTAGCGTATAGGACTGTCAATCTAGAGGTCCTGGGTTTGATCCCAGACAGCGGCACTTTTAATTCTTTCCGACTATTTGTCTCCCACCAATTGGTCAATAATCCTAGACCTATGTGGTGTAGCAGCTGGAGGCTAGGAAAGAATATTAAGGTAGTACTGGTGTGAGAAATACCAGGACTCCATTGTTAGGTGCTCCAGCCTTTGCAACATAACTGAAAAAATGTTGAAAACAGCGTATAACTCCATTCAATCAATCAATAGATATTATAAAAGTTCATAAGATGTCAAATGTAGAATAGTAAAGGGTTTATCTCGTTTATACCTTCTAGTTTAGCATTATTCGAGCCTGTGCGTACATTTCATGTGTATGTGATTGATAGAAAATAATGTTGCATAGAAAACTAAACATTGCAAAAAGAATATCAGACAGACAGCCATTAGAGGAGCTGAGACCTTTTCTATCTATAGAGCGCATAGCTGAGACTCTGGTCAGACTATGCAGATGCACAGACTGGCCAGAGACTTAGCTTTGTGTACATGTAAAATTGTTGGTAATGTCACGTGCAAGCTTATTTATCTTTACAGCAGGAGTGGCAGCCGGTGAAGATGCTCTGTCATTGTTAGATAACCCAACAACACGCAATCTCTTCTTGGATGACCTGTATGAGGTGAGGCTCTCATTGTCAATTTGTCTCTCTGTCTGTAAATCCTAAGATCGATGGGGTTTATGTAACACCATAGACACTTACAATAGTGATGCACTGATCCCTCAAATTTATTTGCTCTTTAGAATTGAATTTGCAATTTGATTTAAAATGGCTTATGTTTGACAAAACACTCTGTGACCTTACACACACATCTTTTCTGTCAATCTTTGCATATGTCTTTCCATTTGATTCAAAGTAGCTTCTATTTGACAAATCTTTCAGTAAACACAAAATGTCTATCCATTTGCGTTAACTTCAGAGTCAAATTCATAATTTATTTTATGAAAAAAAAAGTGTACTTAATGTTTTAACTTAAACTTTTTAAATTTACCTATGTCATCTTAATTATTAATATACTAGTATTGAATACATGTATTCTTAATTTTTGACATGCAATAAAGTTTTATAATACAAAGATTTTAAACTAACCAAATGTTGTTTCTCAAACAACTTTTCATTATCAAGTATTAAAGAGATCAGAACCTCTTACATCATTAATTAGAAAATATGCAACTGAATATTTAAACATTTACAAAGTGTGTCTTTAAGGTATGAAATGAATATGCAATTTAATTATAGTTAGAGGCATTCCTGTCAGAGAGACTTTTGGAGTTAAAGGGAGATAATAACTACACCTCATCAACACAGTTGAGTTCAGCCCCTTTGTCCATACAGATAGATGCCAATGAAGTAGAGACTATGTTGATAGATGTCAGGCACATTATTGAGAAATTTACATCAAAACAGATTCAACATTTAATGTTAATAAGAAATTCACCCAGGTATTGTATAGAGAATATTTTAATGTCTTATATTATAACACAATGGCATAAAACTCTTATATGAAATAAGAAAAAATTACTTAAAACTTTATTTGCTATAAAATTCATATGTCATGTGTTTTACATGTGAACACAGAATAGCTCCACACATTTTTTCATCAATGTCATCTTTAGCTCGAACATCTATTCTTTTGATATCGTATAACCCATAAATAACACTTGGGGAGGAGTTATATGCAAAGCAAAATCCTCGGGCTCCACCCTCAGAATTTACCTTTTGCATATAACTCCTTCTCCACCAGACTTTTTCATCTACACATCATAGCGAAATGACATTATTTCATAAATATCAATGTTATCTAGTTGAGGTTGGGAGAATTTATCTTGATGATGCTTACATATCATTCTGATTATCATGGAATCATTTTTAGCTCACCAAAGCACAACATGCTTAAGGGGAGCTTTAAGGATCACCATGAGTCTGTCGTGCTTAGTGCTTCGTCTGTCATCAACAATCTATAAAACCTTCTTCTTCTCCCAAACCACTGGGATTTCAACTTTGCCAGAATAGATGACCCTTTTCAAAAAATTATCCTGAAATTTTGATTAGCCCATAAATATGGGCATTGCAGGGTGGGGTTTATTTAGAGCCCTAAATATTTGAATGACATCTCTTCCTGAACCACTGAGCTGATTTCAATGAAACTTTACCAGAAAGTTTCTTGGTTGACCCTCTTCAAAAATTGTTCTTGAAATTTTGATTGGCCCATAAAAAAGGGCGTGGCAGGGCAGGGCTTATTTTGAGCCCAAATCCTTTGAACAACATCTCCTCCTAAACACTTAAGACAATTTCAATGAAACTTTACCAGAGTGTTCTTTTGGGTGACCTACTTCAAAATTTGTTCCTGAAATTTTGAAGGCCCATAAATGTGGGCATTTCAGGTCAGGGCTAATTTTGAGCCCAAAAATCTTTGAACAACATCTCCTCCTGAACCACCCAGCCAATTTCAATGAAACTTTACCAGAATGCTCCTTGGATGACCATCTGCAAAAATTGTTCATGAACTTTTGATTGGCCAATAAATATGGGCATGGCAGGACTAGGCTTATTTTGAGCCCGAAATCTTTAAATGACATCTCCTCCTGGGCTGATTTCAATGAAATGTACCAGAATGTTCCCTGGGTGACCTTTTTCACAAAATGTTTGCAAAATATTAATTGGCCCATGAATATGGGTAGGGCAGGACAGGGATTATTTTGAGCCCAAAATCTTTGAACAACATTTCTCCTGAACAACTTGACCAATTTCAATGCAACTCTACCAGAATGTTCCCTGGGTTACCCTCTTCAAAAATTGTGATTGAAATTTTGATTGGCCCATTAGTATTGGCGTGGCAGGTGGGCTTATTTTGAGCCTGAAATCTTTATATGACATCTCCTCCTGAACCAACCGGCAAATTTCAATGAAAATTTACCAGAATGTTCCTTTGGTGTCAAAAATGGTAATTGAACTTTTGATTGGCCCATAAACAAGGGCATGGCAGGACGGGGCTTATTTTGAGCCCAAAATCTTTGAACCACCTCTCCTCCTGAACCACTTGGCTTATTTCAATGAAACTCAAGCACAATGTTCTGTGGGTGACTCTTTTCAAAAATTGTTGACGAAATTTTGATTGGCCAATGAATATAGGCGTGGTAGGATGGAGCTTATTTTGAGACCAAGATCTTTGAACAACATCTTCTCCTGAACCACTTGGCCAATTTCAATGCAACTCTACCAGAATGTTCCCTGGGTTACCCTCTTCAAAAATTGTTAATTAAATTTTGCTTGGCCCATTAGTATTGGCGTGACAGGGCAGGGCTTATTTTGAGCCTGAAATCTTTGAATGACATCTCCTCCTGAACCAACCGGCAAATTTCAATGAAAATTTACCAGAATGTTCCTTAGGTGTCAAAAATTGTATTTGAACTTTTGATTGGCCCATAAATAAGGGCATGTTAGGACGGGGCTTATTTTGAGCGCAAAATCTTTGAACCACCTCTCCTCCTGAACCTCTCGGCTTATTTCAATGAAACTTAAGCATGATGTTCCATGGGTGACTCTTTTCAAAATTTGTTGACGAATGAACTTTTGATTGGCCCATAAATAAGGGCATGGCAGGGTGGGGCTTATTTTGAGCCCAAAATCTTTGAACCACCTCTCCTCCTGAACCACTTGGCTTATTTCAATGAAACTTAAGCATGATGTTCCATGGGTGACTCTTTTCAAAAATTGTTGACGAAATTTTGATTGGCCAATGAATATGGGCGTGGTAGGATGGGGCTTATTTTGAGCCCAAAATCTTTGAACGACATCTTCTCCTGAACCACTTGGCCAATTTCAATGCAACTCTACCAGAATATCCTTGAGTGACCCTCTTCAAAAATTGTTCATGAAATTTGATTGGCCCTTGAAAATGGGTGTGACAGTGCAGGGCTTATTTTGAGCCCAAAATCTTTCAATGACATCTCCACCTGAACCACTGGGCCAATTTCAATGAAACTCTACCAGAGTTTTCCTTTGGTGTCAAAAATTGTTCGTGAAATTTTTATAGGCCCATTAATATGGGCGTTGCAGGGCTGGGCTTATTTTGAGCCCAAAATCTTTGAGCAACATCTCCTCCTGAACCACTGGGCTGATTTCAATGAAACTGAAGCGGAATGTTCCTTGGGTGACCCTTTTCAAAAATTGTTGGCAAAATTTAGATTGGTCCATATATTCAGGCGTGACAATGAGAGGCTTATTTTGAGTTTCCTTTTTTAGTATGGAGATTTTTTTTCCATTTTTAGCTAACCTTAGCTCGAATCTCTGACAAGATCTTAATTTGGTCACAAACCAGGTCACTGTGTCAAATCTCAAAAAAAACTTGTGGACATTCTAGAGGCCATATTTTTAGCCCAATCAACTTGAAGATAAGTCAGAATGATTATCTTGAGGAAATCTCAGAAAAATTGGAAATTGGGTCAAGTGGGATCAAAAACTAGGTAACAGGGTCAAATTTTAGAAAAACCTTGTAGACACTCTAGAGGCCACATTTTTAACCTGATCAACCTGAAAATAAGTCAGATGATTATTTTGATGAAATCTAGGTCAAGTTCTAAATTTGGTCAAGAGGGGTCAAAAATGAGGTAATGGAGTCAAACTTAGAAACAATCTTGTAAACTCCCTAGAGGCCATAATTTTTGCCAAATCGACATGAAAGTTCGTCAGATTGATTGTCTTTATGGAATTTCATTCTGGTTCAATTATTGTGGTTTAAAACTAGGTTAAGAGGTCAGATAACACAGTTAACTCAGGTAAGCGATTTAGGGCCATTTTGTCAGTCTTGTTGCAAAATGATTTTAAATTAAAGATTTTTTTTTAATTTAATGGAGGTATGAAACCTTCAACCTAATCACACTCATATATGAATTCACTTTGGGTATCTATACAGTGTGATAAGGTTTTTAGTTTCAAACCTCCATTAAATTGAAAAATACTCCCTTCATCTCTTAATGAAATCTGTTAAACCAAATAAATCATGTGAAAGTGGTACTGGTTAAGATCATGAATAATGAAATTGTTTCGGAAAGGCTGTTTGATATCATTTTATTGTAATCAAGTCATATATAATACGTACTTAGTGTATTTTATGAAAAAAAAATATCTAACGAGGTTGGGAGAATTGAAAATTGTCAAGGCTCTGCCGAGACAATTATCAATTCTCACAACCGAGTTTGATATTTTTTTCATACAATACACTTAGTACATATTATATTTATCTTATAACCTCTTTTTAGCTCGCCCTGGACGAAAGTATCGGAAGAGCTATTGTCATACCCTCCGATGTCGGCATCAGCGTCGGCGTCAGCGTCGGTGTCAGCGTCCGCATTAGGTTAAAGTTTTTATTTCTATCAATATTTATCCTAGAGGCTTTATTTTTTACAGAAACACTCATTAGGGCATAGGCTTTCATTTGAGACCAACATCCATGTCGAAATGACCTTTAGACTGTGACCTTGACCCTTTCAAAAAAACTTTTACCAAAAACTTTAACCAAAAACTTTAACCAAAAAAACTTTATTTTTGCTTATATTTTCTGTAAGCTTTAAACTAGAGACATCATTACTTCATATGCATACTCATTAGGTGATAGGCTTTCACCATAGACAAAGGTCCTTGACAATTTGACCTTGACCTTGACCCTTTGTGGACTTAAAAAAAACTTTAACCAAAAAACTTTAACCAAAAACTTTAACCTTGCATTTATTTTTTTAATGCTCTAACCTAGGGACATCATAGCTTCATATATATAATCACCAGGTGATAGGCTTTCACCAGAGACCAAGGTCCTTCACAATTTGACCTTGACCTTTACCATTTGTGGACTTAGAAAAACTTTAACTGAAAACTTTAACCAAAAACTTTAACCTTGCTTATATTTTCTGAATGCTTTAACCTAGGGACTTCATTACTTCATATACATAGTCACCAGATGAAAGGCTTTCACCAGAAACTAAGGGCCTTGACAATTTGACCTTGACCTTGACCTTTTATGGACTTGGAAAAACTTAAACTGAAAAACTTTTACCAAAAATTTAACCTTGCTTATATTTTCTAAATGCTTTACTCAGGGACATTGTTACTTCATACACATACTCACAAGGTGATAGGCTTCTACAGAGACCAAGGTCCTTCACAATTTGACCTTGATCTTGACCTTTTGTGGACTTAGAAAAATTTTTAAGAGAAAAATTTCATGTTTGATACAAAGAAATTCCATTGATAACCTCATCTGCTTGTAGGCTTTCACTTTACCCTTACCGTATACATGCAATTAAAACAAAAAAGTTTTTATATTTCTTAATTACTACTCAAACAGATATATATTAGATCATGGACTTTAACATTGAAAGAAACCACTTTGAACTTCAGTCTTCGGTCAAGCGCTGTTTGTGACAAGCAGCTGTTTGGGCGAGCTACGTTGTCCGCGGACAACTCTTGTTGTCTTGTTTTCGTCGATGTTTCTAACTGAAATGCAAGTTTCTAAAAATAACTGCATGATATCATTGTTCTAAAAATAACTATGTGATATCATAAAAAATATCATACAGGTTGTTATCACACAGATATCTGTATAGATTTAAGATAAAATACAATCTTCATTGCATGATAAATTTTGAATTTTTGACCTGTTAATTTTCTAAAAGTACTATCTGTATTTTGACCTATGCTATTAAAACTCTTCTTAGAAAATTTTTCATTCGACCAGTAATAATCTTCTAATGTATCACAAGTTCTACTATAGACCTATTTATGCATTATGATGAGTAGGGCTAGGATAAATACATGTATCTTAAATAGATATGAAGGTCCCCTGGAACTTTTTATGCCCCCCCCCCCTTGATAGATTGGGGGCATATTGTTTTTGTTGTGTCTATTTACCTGTTTAATTGTTTATCCATTTGTCCATATTTTTTTTATTTTGAGCCTCAACTTTTTATTGGTAAGTGAAAGTGTCTTCATATGTTAAATTAGTAATAATTGCATTCTAATAAAATAAAGAATTTTGATTGGTTTTAATCGCATCACATGGGGAAATCCATTGCACTTTATATCTGTATAAAATGCAATAGGTCTATCGGGAAACCCCCGACCTTCGATCTGCATGTCCTGTGTTTTAGGAACTCGAAAACCCCTCGTTCCCCTTCCATATCGTAATATTGCTATTTATTATAATAGAATATTTTCGAAAGATTTATTATTAAAAGCATGCAGTTCAGATTCTGAGTTGATGTTTACAGCGAGTCGACGAAGACCACCAAGCAACCCTCTCAGCTAAGCCCGATCACGATAGTTACGGTTTAAAATGCAGACTTGTCAAACTTGTCAAAATTATTTTTAGATCATAAGTACCTCTACGAATGTCAAATTGTCGTTTATTTGTGTACCATTTGTTTAACTTTATGCCGTTTAACTTCGATAGCGAGAAAAAAATACACGATCTAAAAATAGATTGTGTAATACACGCAGAAAGTAGACTCGAAATTTTGATGTTTAGCCGAGTATTTTAATAGTTTCTTAGACCAAGAGGATTGCAATTATAAGAGCAGAGTGTCTTTTTCACAGCGTTTGCACAATTGCACTTTATACCCCAATTAACGCAGTGAAAAAGACACTCATCCCTATATTACTTGTAACAACCCTTTCTGTTGGTAACATTTTCATGGACATCAGTCAAAGTCATTTTCAAAGTTTAATATGATATACTTCTTAATTCCATGTAGTATATAACCACTGGTAGTTGCTTGTTCCCTATTGAGAGGATATGAATTATCAGGATATATCTTCGATTGATTTTACAGATATGTAGATCGACTAAGAGACTCCTTGAAGCAGTTGTTAACTGTAGCAGATAAGATGGCCTTTAATGAGAAAAAAGTTGTGATAAAGAGAAACCAGGCATTGCAGGATGAGAATGAAATACAACCAAGTATTGACTTTCTTGTACGTAAAACTAAAGAGATGAAAAAACAGGTATGTACAGTATGAGTAAGCCCTGGTTAAAAAAAAAATTGTTCAAGCTTTTTGGTGGTTTATCACGAAACAAGGGTAGATTATCACTTGAAAGTGCCTGAAAAGTGAAATTACCAAAGACTTATACCCTGCTTTTGTTCATCTCACCCTATCTAATGTCATCAAAGCGGAGTCCAAAAAAAGTTAAGTCACCATGAACATTGCATAGTAATTTCATGCAAAATGACGCACTTAAAGAAAATTAGCCCTTAATTTTATGTGTCATTCTGCAATAAAGAAATTGAAATAGATTAATTGTTAGTTTTTAGCTCACCTGAGCAGGAAGTGCTTAGGGTGAGCTATTGTGATAGTAGAATGTCAGTCGTGCGTCATGCCTCGTCCACAATTTCTTTAAACATCTTCTCCGCCTAAACCAGTTGGCTAATCTTGATGAAACTTGGCAGGGATCTTCCTTGGGTCAAGCTCTACCAAATTTGTTCAAATAAATGAAATCCACCCTTAACTTTCCCTTTACCCTTAACAAAAAGGGTAAAAAATATGAAAATATTCAAAAATCTTCTTCTCTGAAACCAGAAGGCAGACAGCTTTCATATTGTTATGTATAAGCTATAAATAAACCTAATGGTATTTACCGTGTCTATTTTTAGACTGGGAATTTTCTTATCTCTTGATTCTGTTACGTAAATGTATGTAGAATTATGTAGATCTTTCTAGAAAGGCCTTTTGGAAGGTGATTCAGACTCTAGAGTATTCTTATGTTCTATACTATTCCAGATTGTTCTATAGTATTATATAAAGGGGTTCCTACAGCATTCTTGGTTCACTTGATTTAGACTTATGGTTTCATTTAGTAGTACTGTGTTAAACTAAAAGGGGATTTCTTGTTATCTTAAAAGTGTGTTTAAAAGCGTGTTTAATTTTAAATTCGGATATTATTGGACTTATTATTTGTGGACCAGGAACTTAATTAAATTGGATCTAAAATTAAAACTTTAGGATTAAACATTCAAGGTATTGTAAATTGTTTTTGTATTAATTTCAAATTGTCAATAATTCTGGTATTATTGTCAATAAATATTGTTAATTGTAAAGTTTGTTGCTGGCTTCTTTGTTCGTGTTACATTGGCACGTAACAATTTGGGGGCTCGTCTCGAGATACGAATATCAGACAAACAAACAAAACAAAACAAATCAAACAAATTCTTTATTTATATCTACTGTTCAAAATTATTTAAGAAATTAATTTCATATTTCAATTTTGATAAATCTAGAGTGCACTTTCACTATTATTTATCGAAATCTTACATTCTTATTCAAATACAGCAACAAGCTACCATGTCTTTTGACTTAGAAAAATTTACGCACGAACCTTCCGTGGAGTTATTGAATTTGGGTAAAAAGCCTGATTTGCTCAATCTTGCCAAGCATTATGAATTAAAAGAAGTCAAGTCCTCATTGCGAAAGCATGAAATTAAGAATATTTTGGTTCAATATTTTGTTGATGAGGACATTTTTGATGAAAAGGCTCTGTCTCTCATTGTTGATGTTCCATCAGTTTCAAGCTCAAGAGATCTTGAACTGTTAAAACTTCAACAAAGGGAGAAGGAATTGGAAATAGAAAGAGAGAGAGAAGAGCGGAAATTTCAAGAAAAGCAATTAGAAATTGAAATTGAAAGAGAAAGAGCACAAAGAGAAATTGAAGAAAAAGAAAGAGAAAGGCAATTTCAAAGGGAAAAGGAAGAAAGGGAAAGAGAGAGAGAAAGGGAAAAGGAAGAGCGAGAAAGAGAAGAGAGAGAAATAGAAAGAGAGAGGGAAAGAGAAGAAAGAGCATTTCAATTACGATTAAAAGAATTAGAAATACAAGATAGAGCAAATCAGCCCAGAGATATGTATAATGACAATTTTGATGTAACAAAACATTTTAGGCTTGTTCCTCAATTTCAAGAAAATGAAGTTGATACATATTTCGAACATTTTGAAAAAGTTGCAAATAACTTGAAATGGCCAAAGGAGCAATGGACCTTACTTCTCCAAAGTGTCTTAGTAGGAAAAGCTCGCAATATTTATTCGCAACTTAGAACAGAACAAAGCAATGATTATGATACTGTAAAAGAACTCATTCTCAAAGGTTATGAGCTGGTTCCAGAAGCATACAGACAACAATTTAGAAGTTGTAGAAAAGAATCTGGCCAGACTCACGTTGAATTTGCAAGAAACGAAGAAAAATTATTTGACAGGTGGTGCTATTCTAAGAAAATAGACCAAAAT
The DNA here is from genome assembly GCA_948146395.1 of Fragum whitleyi. Taxonomy (NCBI): domain Eukaryota; kingdom Metazoa; phylum Mollusca; class Bivalvia; order Cardiida; family Cardiidae; genus Fragum; species Fragum whitleyi. Next base: position 34,842,191 of record OX411547.1, on the reverse strand, counting down.
TATGATAATCTTAGACAACTTATATTAATTGAACAATTCAAAAATTGCATTCAATCTGACATTAAGTCACATTTAGATGAAAAAACTGTTGAAACTATACATGAAGCAGCTCGTTTAGCTGATGATTACTACCTTACACACAAAAATTCTTTCGTTAATAAAGCAAAACCTGCTTCCTCACATCCCCAAAATAAATCTATGTCTGGTGATTCATCTAGCATGTCTAGTCAATCGAATTCACCTAAACCAAAGTCTACTGGTGAAACCAATGTTCAAAATCCCTTATCTCGAGTACATTGTACTTTTTGTAAAAAACCAGGTCACCTTATTTCGGAATGTTTTAGATTAAAAAGGAAGAAGGAACTGAGTGCAGCCAAACCTACAGGGCTCACCAGCCTTCAGCCTAAATCACAGCCTTCTTTTGAGTTAAATTCAATTGTTAAGGCAGAACCAAATTCTGATTCCTGTATGGAGATTTTTGAACCGTTCATTTTGGATGGTTTTGTATCACTTTCAGGTGATATGTGCCCACCTACCCCTATTAAAATTTTAAGAGACACAGGAGCTTCTCAATCTCTTATTTTAGCAGATGTTCTGCCTTTTTCTGAGAAGACTTCGTCTGGTACTAGTGTCCTTATTCAGGGTGTAGAGTGTGGTGTTATTAATGTTCCTCTTCATAAGGTTAATTTGTCCTCGGATTTGGTTACTGGTTCTGTGGTTGTTGGTGTTAAACATTCTTTACCATTTAAAGGTGTACATTTATTGCTAGGCAATGACTTAGCTGGAGATAAGGTTGTTGTTAATCCTCTTGTAACTGACACACCTAATGTAGGTCAAACAGATGATCCTATTTTGCAGGAAATACCTGATTTGTACCCTTCATGTGCAGTAACTCGGGGTATGGCTAAAAAAGCTTCCTTGAAAAATTCAAATGATATTGACTTAACTGATACTTTTGTTGGTCAATATTTCAATGACGAGATTAAAAAGTCTTTTAATCTTAGTCTGCCTGATACTCAGACAGACTCGTCAAAATTTTGTCAGTCATCTCCAAGGTCAAATGACCAAGGTCATGAAACGCATTCAAAGTCAAAGTTAATCCAGGAACAGCAAAATGATCCTGAGATTTCAAAGTTGATTGATAGGGCATTACCCGAAAAAGAAATGTCTCAGAATCCTGTTTGTTACTATAAAAAGAATGGTATGCTGATGAGAAAATGGCGACCATTTGGTGTCTCAGCTGATGATGATTGGGCTGTTCATCACCAAATTGTTGTTCCAAAGTCATATCGCCATGAAATACTTAGTATAGCACATGAAAGTCCAATGTCTGGTCATTTAGGTGTAAACAAGACTTATCACAAGATTATAACTCATTTCTTTTGGCCTGGACTTAAATCGGACGTTTCCAAATATTGTAAAAGTTGCCACACTTGTCAAATGGTAGGGAAACCTAACCAAGTTATTCCAAAAGCAAGGTTACAACCCATTCCAGCTTTTGATGAACCTTTCAGTCGAATAATAATAGACTGCGTTGGTCCTTTACCAAAAACCAAGTCAGGTTCTGAATATTTGTTGACAATTATGTGTGCTTCTACTCGCTTCCCAGAAGCAATTCCTTTAAGAAACATTAAGGCAAAGTCAATCGTTAAGGCTCTTGTCAAGTTCTTTACTTTTGTTGGCCTTCCAAAATCAGTTCAGTCTGATCAAGGATCAAACTTCATGTCAGGCATATTCCAACAGGTTATGCATGAATTAGGTATCAAGCAATATCTGTCATCTGCTTATCATCCTGAAAGTCAAGGTGCTTTAGAAAGATTTCATCAGACCCTAAAGAATATGATAAGGTCATATTGTTTCGATACTGAGAAAAACTGGGATGAAGGTATTCATTTGCTATTATTTGCAGTCAGAGAATCTGTTCAAGAATCTCTTGGCTTTAGCCCCTTTGAGTTAGTTTTTGGTCATTCTGTTCGTGGGCCATTAACACTCTTAAAAGAGAAATTTCTTGCTGATGATGAAACACCCTTGAACTTATTACAGTATGTTTCTGACTTCAGAAATAAACTGTCTAGGGCATGTGAGGTTGCTAGGTCAAATCTTAAATCATCTCAGAGCAAAATGAAGGCAAGATATGACAAGCATAGTGTTGATAGGAAATTTGAACCAGGTGATAAAGTCCTTGCTCTTTTGCCAATACCTGGCCGACCCTTACAGGCAAGATATTATGGCCCGTATACTATTGATAAGAAAACAAGTGATTTGTATTATATCATCAATACTCCTGGAAGGCGTAAAAATAAACAAATGTGTCATGTGAATATGTTAAAAAAGTATTTTGACAGAGATAGCTCTATTTTAAAACCGGCTACAGTTGTAAACACTGTCCCACAAGAATCAAATGTGATTGAATCAGAAGTTAATTCAGACTTTAGTGAAAAATCCGTTCCTGGTCCACCTAAACTTGAGAACTCTGAAATACTAAAGAATCTTGACGACAAACTTTCACATTTGGAGCCATCTCAACGAGAAGAGCTGAAACAGTTGATTAATGAATATGAACACTTGTTTCCTGACATTCCAACAAGAACTGATAAAATATATCATGATGTCATTGTGGAAGATTCTCAACCAATAAAACAACATCCTTATAGAATGAATCCAGTGAAACAAAAAGCCCTTCAAGACGAAGTGAATTACTTATTGGAGAATGACTTTATTGAACCCAGCCAAAGTAATTACAGTTCACCATGTATATTAGTTCCAAAGCCAAATGGAACATACAGAATGTGTACTGACTATCGAAAAGTGAACTCTGTGACAAAAACTGACTCTTTTCCAATTCCAAGAATTGATGACTGTATTGACAAAGTCGGTAATTCTAAATATGTCACCAAATTTGACCTTCTCAAAGGATTCTGGCAAGTTCCGCTCACTGATAGGGCTAAAGAAGTATCAGCATTTGCTACTCCAACTGGTCTGTACCAGTACAAAGTTATGCCGTTTGGGATGAAAAATTCTCCTGCGACGTTTCAGCGGCTTGTAAATATGGTTATAGCTGGCTTGGATGGCTGTGACGCATACATCGATGATGTCATCATCTATACAGATACATGGAGTGACCACCTTCAAAGAATCAAACAATTCTTCGACCGTCTCAGTGAAGCAAAATTGACTGTTAATCTGGGAAAAACAGAATTTTGTCATGCTACTGTTACTTTTTTAGGACATCTTGTGGGACAGGGTCAAGTTAAACCTTTAGAATCTAAGGTCAATGCTATCTCTGAGTTTCCAGTGCCTGCTACTAAAAAGCAACTGATGCGATTTCTTGGTATGGCTGGCTACTATAGAAAGTTTTGTAAGAATTTTTCTATAATAGCTGAACCTTTAACAAATTTATTAAAGAAAAATGTTAAGTTCAAATGGAATGATAACTGTCAAGTTGCCTTTGATCGCTTGAAAGCCATACTAAAGAGCACACCAGTTCTTTTAGCACCTGATTTTGAAAAATGTTTTAAATTAGCTGTTGATGCAAGTGATGTGGGTATTGGTGCTGTTCTCTTGCAAGAAGACGATGATGGTATTGATCATCCCGTTTGTTATTTTTCTAAAAAATTAAACAAACATCAGAAAAACTACTCAACCATTGAAAAAGAATGTCTTGCTCTGATTTTGGCAATCCAACATTTTGAAGTTTATTTAACATCTGCAACTTCTCCTATAGTTGTTTTCAGTGATCACAATCCCTTAAGTTTTCTTCACAAACTTAAGAGTAAGAACCAAAGATTATTGAGGTGGAGTTTGTCACTTCAAGAATTTGATCTTGATGTAAGACACATTAAAGGAAAAGACAATATTATACCAGATGCTCTGTCAAGAGTCTAAAATTTTGAATTGTCTTATCTTTAATATAAAATTGAATTTAACAGTACCATTTCACTATATTTTTTGTTTATATGTATATATGTTTGTATATATATATCTCTTTTTCAATTCTTTTGATGAAAATTGTTTGTATTTTCATGCTAGATGTGCTGAAATGTTTCAACAAATCATGATATTATTAATTATGTAAAGTATATTATCATTGTATATGCTAAAGATAATACAAAAAGAAAGATTTATTTCATAAACCTTTCTTTTTTCTTTCAAGGGGGAAAGTGTTATGTATAAGCTATAAATAAACCTAATGGTATTTACCGTGTCTATTTTTAGACTGGGAATTTTCTTATCTCTTGATTCTGTTACGTAAATGTATGTAGAATTATGTAGATCTTTCTAGAAAGGCCTTTTGGAAGGTGATTCAGACTCTAGAGTATTCTTATGTTCTATACTATTCCAGATTGTTCTATAGTATTATATAAAGGGGTTCCTACAGCATTCTTGGTTCACTTGATTTAGACTTATGGTTTCATTTAGTAGTACTGTGTTAAACTAAAAGGGGATTTCTTGTTATCTTAAAAGTGTGTTTAAAAGCGTGTTTAATTTTAAATTCGGATATTATTGGACTTATTATTTGTGGACCAGGAACTTAATTAAATTGGATCTAAAATTAAAACTTTAGGATTAAACATTCAAGGTATTGTAAATTGTTTTTGTATTAATTTCATATTGTCAATAATTCTGGTATTATTGTCAATAAATATTGTTAATTGTAAAGTTTGTTGCTGGCTTCTTTGTTCGTGTTACATTGGCACGTAACAATATATGGTATGTAGCATTATCTAGTGGACCTTTACCAAGTTTGTTCATATCAAGACCCTGGGGTCATATTTGGGCTCTACCCGGGAGCAACCCTTTTACATAGAATCAAGAGCGAAAATCTTAAAAAATCTTGTTTTCCCAAACCAGAGGGCACACAGCTTTCATACTTGGTATGTAGCATCATCTAGTGGGTCCCTACCAAGTTTGTTCATATCAAGACCCTGGAGTCATATTGGGGCTCCACTTGGGCGCATCCCTTTTTGCTCATCTGAGCACGATGGGTGAAAATAGGTAAACCTTCAAAAATCATCTTCTCTGAAACCAGAAGGCAAACAGCTTTCATATTAAGTTTGTATTATCATCTAATGGACCTCTCTAATGGTTTGTTCATATCAACACCCTGGGGTCACATTTGGGCTCTACCCGGGTGCAACCCTTTTTTACGCAGATTCAAAGAGTGAAAAGGCATATCTGTCTTGCCCTTGGCTGAGAACATTTCATGGTATTGATGTTATAGATTTTTTTGAGATCTTACATAGCAACCAATGATTATCCACTATATCTTTTGGTTTGTGAAGTTTGTTTTTTACATCCATTAGTTATTATAAATAATAATTCTTGGAAAAAAAAATCATTTAGACCAGAAATTATATTTTCTAGCTCTATGGCTGAGTAGTAAGCATGCTTGACCTTTAATCGGATAGATGCGGGCTTAAAGTCCCACCAGAGAAGGGTAGTGTCCCCAGTACACCCAGTTGTAAAAATGGGTAGTATTGGTTAGAACCCTTTGTCTCTCTCATATGAGCCTGTGCGTGAGATTTCCAACAATTTCAAATATACACAAAAACAAGACTCTTACCAGCCTGTGCATCCGCACAGTCTGACAAGAGTCTTCACTATGCTTTCAGTAGATAGATAAGGTCTCAAGTATATGTAGACCATCAGGAAACTTAATATTTACAGTATGTGACTGTCAACGCTACTCCATGTTTGCACCTCACCAACATTTCAAATTGTTGGAAATGTCACACACAGGCTCATATCTCTGTTGTTACTGAAGATATCTTTTTGTTCCTTGGCATGTGTGTTTACCATCACAAGAGCTATCTAGACTATCAATGAGGATAAAACTCTGGTATAATTTTCGCATTTTCCATTTCAAGAATAGGCTTGGTTATTATAACCTTTATGTATGATACTTTTAAACGCCTGGTATGTACATAAGCTACTAAACTACACAAATGGCAAGTAAAAAAGAAAGGCTGTTGTAATATTCCATATTTATGATGGCTCTCAAAGCCTTAAGTGGCAGAAAGTCAAAAGGAAAAGAAGTAAACAAAATATTAGGCTAATAGAAGAATATATTCTTTTGTTTCAGATGGAGGGTGAAATTTCCAAGAAGTATAAAGACAGACAAGTGAATATAATTGGTGAAATAAACACTATTTGATAATTCTGTGATATAGAAATTGTCCTGTATCTTTGCAAAGCTACGGATAGAAGGGGGAAAACTGACTTAAGATCTAAATATTTCAATAATTCTTTGTATTGGACACTCATTTGAATCATCTCATTGAGACTTTTCGTCTACCACCAATGGGTTGATAATCCTAGACCTATGTGGGATAGCAGCTGGAGGCTAGGAAAGGATGTGATGGTAATACTGGTTTGAGAAATACCAGGAATCCATGGTTAGGTGCTCCAGCCTCTGCGATATGACTGAAATAATGTAAAAGGGGCTTAAAAACTACGTTTCAAACAAATAAAAACTAGAATGATTTTATCCCCTCTTACCTTTAGGACTGCACCTAGATATAGGCATCATTCCATGTCAAATTGTTTTTCCAACTAAAATGGGAAGGTCATCACAAAGGATTGGAAGTATCTATAAATATGCAGGCAATTTCAATAGTACAATGTACTGTGTTGACCTTTTTAACCCTTTGCTGTTTAATCCCTACTTTTTACGTGCCTGTGATTTTATGATAGACAAAAACATTGTGAAAAAAGAAGAAATTGCTTCTGACAAGCAATTTCTTCTTTTTCCACACTATTTTCTATCCTGCTATATGGTTATTTTTCAAATTAAATCCACTTTAAATTTTTGTCTGCAAAACCTTTGAATTTGGACAGGTCCAAAATTTTGTAAAACAGGAAAGGGTTAAGGTGAGGTCGAGGTCAAGCTCTAGCTGGTTCTGGAGTAACTTTCAGCAGTGATGTTGTGGTAAAAACCTTGATACAGTAATATCCTGTTATGTTATTGCTCTGTGGACCAAAGAAAATGCATTGTTATGTCCGAATATTGTTTTAATGGATGCTTTTCTTTTTAGAAGAGTGGTGGGATCTTGAAATTCACTTGGTTGTAATTGATATTATATACCATTATTAAACATGGTTATAAGTGAAGTTTGCAGTTTTTGCCTATGCTTGTGAAAGAGGCATGATGGAAAATTTACATGCATTTTTTGCCTCCGCCCCCTTCAACAAAGTGAGCCTATGTTGCCTGGCTGATGTCACAGTTGTCGTTCAGTCAGTCAAAAAGTACACTCTACCTTATCCAGATGATGACTTGATATAGGGACGAGTGTCTTTTTCACTGCGTTTATTGGGGTATAAAGTGCAATTGCCTTAGCACATGGCTTAAACATAACGCCCGTAGCCATGTGCTAAGGCAAATGCACTTTATACCCAAATAAACGCAGTGAAAAAGACACTCGTCCCTTATAATTGCAATCCTCAAGACCGAAGAAACTATAAAAATACTCGGACAAACATTAAAGCTTCAAGTCTACTTTCTGCGTGTATAGAATACACGATCTACTTTTAGATCATGTATTTTTTATCTCGCTATCGAAGTGAAATGTCATAAAGTTAAACAAATGATACACAAATAAACGACAACTTTTAAATTCGTAGAGGTACTAATGACAAAAACTTGTTTCTGCCAAGTTAGTCTGTATTTTTAAACGAAAACAGCGTGGTCTGTCCTAGTTGAGAGGGTCGCTTGATGGTCTTTGTCGACTTGCTGTTTTCTAAGTTTACGTTGGCTCAGAAACAGAACTGCATGCTTGTAATCGTAAATTCTTTTGAAAATATCTTAATTTATAATAGATTAAACTACAATAGTGCATTGATGATCGGAAACTAGGTTATTTCGAGATCCTACAACACAGGACCTTTTGGTCGAAGGTCTGGGGTTTCTCGAAAGACCTATTGCATTTTATACAGAAATAAAGTGCAATGGTTTTCCCCAACATGATGCTATTTAAACCAATTAGAATTCTTTATTTTATTGGATTGCAATTATAACAAAATGAAGCTAGTGTTACCAAAATTTGCAGACATTCACCTTCAACTTTACACGATTTATTTTTTTCTCTTAGAGCAATCCATTAAAGGTGAAGGTCGCTTGGTGTGGTTGCAGCCAATGAAGAAAAATCACTTTGAAAATCCTACATGGTGAAAAATATTGTAGGAAATCAGAAATTGCTTCTCCTTCACAATATTACCTCAAGTATGAAATCTCCTGATGATGAAATTATTGGACTGCTCAAGAAAAGGTTCATTTTTGATGATACACATTGTTAATGAAATGTACATACAACATGTTATGATTAAATTATATGCTAGTCACTCACCTTTGTTTGTTGGTAACACATCCCATACAAGCTTGATGTATCCCTTAGAAGCATGCAGAGTATAAGATTGATTATTTTTTTTTTAAAATTTTTATTGGGTGAACAATAAAAGCTTCTTTTTTCACGAGTGGCAGAGCCAAGAGTGAAAATATATCTTTTATTGTTCACAAAATGAAATTACAATCAATCTTACTTGAAAACCAAACGTTTATTTCATTTCTTTAATGCAAAAATGACAAAATGTGATTAATTACTGACAAATTTCATTTAAGCGCTCATTTAGCACATGATTGCTATGCAGCTCATGATGACGTCAGTTATTGAGCTCCACTTTGATAAGGTCATAAAGGGTCAAATAGAGGAAAGTGGGGAATAAGTTTTTGATAATTTCACTGGTTAGTTGGTGAGTTTATGAAGTGATAATCTACCGTTATTTCTCGATAATCGACCGAAAAGCATTAAAAAATATACCAAAGATCAAAAAAGCTAATGCGGTGACGGTTTTCCCGTCTGGCGTTCTTCCTTCAGTCCGTTCGTTATCAACTCTTCTTCAAAATTAACCCTTTGCTATATAATCCCTGCTTTTTACATGCCTGTGATTTTATGATTGAGAAAACATTGTGAAAAAAGAAGAAATTGCTTCTGACAAGCAATTTCTTCATTTTCCACTCTATTTTCTACCCGACTGGATGGTTTTTTTTCAAATTAAATGCACTTTAAATTTTCGTCTGCAAAACCTTTGAATTTTGACAGGTCCAAAATTTTGTAAAACAGGAAAGTGTTAAGTCAGTATGATAGTACGATAAGGATTTTTTTCTCTCGAAAATGTGCCACAGGAATTGGGGCCTAGTGAAATCCGATTGTCTTCAAAGTTGCTCAGAATAATTGTACCATTACAAGGATCGTTCTTTTTCGAAAATGGGTTCATTGCAACAAGCGTCACGGAAAAAGGTGTCTAGATCAATAAGAAAACCCTCGTTAACATTTAGAGCCTACGTTTTTCATCCGATTGTCTTCAAAATTGTTCAAAATGATAATACAGTTTCCAGGTTTGTTCCTTTCGAAATGTGTCTGATTCTTCAAACGTCATGGGAAAAGGGGCATAATGAAAATTTATGTAGAAAAGCTAGAGCCCAAAGAGCTCATTCAATTGTCTTCAAACTTGCCAAGAAGCATTGTTCCAACACAAGGATCGTTCTTTTCGAATATTGGCCAGGATCGCGAAGTATGACGTGAAATGTGGATTAATTAAAATTAAATTAAAAACCATCGTTAACACAATAGAGACCATGGTTTACGTGAATATCCGATTGTCTTTAAACTTGCTCAGATAGATTGCACCACCAAAAGGGTCATTCCTTTCGAAAATTGGTTCGATCAGTCAAGTGTCATCTAATACCTTCTAAATAGTTCTTCATTTATGCACAGAAGTTCATGAAATTTTCACAAAATGTGACCATGTGCACATTGACGTGGCCTGGGGATTTTATACTGCGTCAAAGAAAACTGTTAACTTCCTTGTTATTTAAGGTAACTGCGGACACATAACATAGTCGAATTTTCGACTTTCTTAAAATCTCACAATAACTTCTGAGATTTATATTTGAAGTGCGGGAATTAGCGAACACGCAATGTAAAGGGTCTGAAGCTCGTTCATTTGACGTCGTGACGTCATTAAGGGGCCAACCCCTTTTCGACCCGCCAAAATCTATATTTGCAATATTTCTGAATTAATCGGCCGATTTTCACGAAAAATGTTTCATTTTGAATGTCCAAGAACGCCCGAGCTATTTGTTTAATTTCAGTGCACATTCAAATAGAATAATAGGCCCGAAACGCTATCTATTTCGCGAATTTTAGGATTTGACGTTCCTTTTTTCATTTCATTTTTTGTAAATAAGTAGAAATTTCTCAAAATTTCGTCCGGTGACCTATGCTGATTTTTTGTTATTTGTAGCGGAAAGAATATGCGGGTTAGATTTTTTTTATTAAATTCGATTTTGTGAAGTTGTTGGAACAGTTTTCGTCGAATTCGACGTCGCACTAAAACCATCTGCACTATGCTTATTTGGCGCCAATCTCCGTGCAATAACTTATTGTAAAATATTTGAAATTTAGGTTTATCTTAAAATATAAGGTTCAAAAGCATTAAATCTGGATGTGATTTTAAGAAATATAAAAAAATCACTTAAGTTTTATCCGTTAAAAAAGACAGCTTTTGTGAACATTTGACGCGACGTTGAAATATCCTATGATTTGCGTTATCTACGCGGAATCGAATTTTACAAAAAATCTAACCCGAAGACACATGTTTTTTATTTCAAATTTCTTCAGCGGAATGGTTTGGCAGCAACATATCTAAATTTCAGCATAAGTCACCGGACCAATTTTCGAGAAAAAGGCAGTATTTCCAGTGACTGTACTCGAAAATAGCAACGCAGAAGACATTAACATTTAATACGTTAATTGTATTTCTTAAACTTATATCCTAATGTCAATAGAACATAAGATCATGCGTCTTTAAACGAAGCAAATGGCGTTTTCGGGATGAAAATCGGTTTATTATTTCCGAAAAAAATGGATCATTACTGATTTTGGCCCCTAAAAAAGGGGTCTGCCCCTTGATGACGTCATGACGTCAACTCTACTTTATGAAATTCCTTTTTATGACCGAAATATGAAAGCGGCTACTTCAAGGTGTAGTTTTATCGCATTAGGCATGAATGCAGACAATTTAAAATTTGGACCTAAAATGGCTCTCTATGTGTCCGCAGTTACCTTAAAAACTACCGCTCCTAAAACTTTAATAGGTTAATTTGAATCGTGTAACCACGGCAAATTTTTTGCCATTGTAATTTCTCGGTGTCGAGGTAAAATGGAAAATTCCTAATAAACTTTTAATCATCTTCTCATTTTCATTTGATAATGCTAAAATTGTCAGGATGTGGGTTCTCGGAAAGAGGGGGTCATAATGTAAATTTCCACGTTAGCATAACTCCTCCTTCATCTATGCACGAAAGTTTATGAAACTTTCACAATGTGCATTATGTGAAAATGGGCATATACAGCCAATATTGCTCGAGCGACCACGTCTATTAAGCGACCGATTTTATTAACCGACCACCATAAAAAGTCCCCTCACCGTAAGCAAATTCTCTGAAAAAGAGGACGTTCTTAACGAAAAATTGGTTATTGTTGAATCTAATGTTGTTGAAACCCAATAAAATCGTCTCAATTAGACGATTCTAACGGGTTTCAACAACATAAGATTCAGTTCGACTTGACCGACGCTTTATAAATGCTGTCAAAATAAACTGTCACGTTTATCATGGTATTTCGTATTAAGCAACCATTCCCATAAACGACCGCTTTTTTGTGGTCCCTTAAGTGCTCGCTTAATACAAGTTTTACTGTATTTCCGATGGATTATATATTTTTGTTCTGTGACTTGTCTTGAGATTCGAAGGATCTAACGTCATTATGACCACTCTAGGTAGAAGGATGAAGACCGTATTTGTGGTCTTAACCTTATTGGTACTTCCGAACGGAGGGATGGGGAGGTAACCCTTCTAAAAGGTATGTCGTGCCGCCGTCATAGCGCAAGGGTAGCGCTTTGAGCTATCATTCAAAAGGTCTCGGACTCAATCCCCGAAGGCGGCACTAATCCTGTTCTATTATTTGTGTCCAACCAATGGGTTGAAAATCGCAGACCTTTGTGGGATAGCAGCTGGAGGTTGGGAAAGGATGTGATGGTAGTACTGGTGTGAGAAATACCATTGTTAGGTGTTCCAGCCCCCGCGAAATAACTGAAAGATTGTTGAAAGCGGCGTTCAAAAATCATGTAATATGGACGATTAATCTGATGATATAAGTTATTAATAAAATCTGATCAAGTTCATACAAACTTGTAAAAATAAGAAATTACATATGCTAATAAGTTTATTCATTATTTTTTGCTTACCGAATTGTGGTTGGTCGGATACCTATTTCCCGTTTTTGTCATGGCGGGGCGTCCGTCCGTGCGTCCGACCGCCTGTCCCCAGTACACCCAGTTGTAAAAATTGGTAGTATTGGTTAGAACCCATTGTCTCTCTTTCATATGAGCCTGTGCGTGAGATTTCCAACAATTTCAAATATGCTCAAAAAAACAAGACTCTTACCAGCCTGTGCATCCGCACAGTCTGATAAGAGTCTTCACTATGCGTTCAGTAGATAGATAAGATCTCAAAGTATATGTAGACCATCAGGTAACTTAATATTTACAGTATGTGACTGTCAACGCTACTCAATGTTTGCACCTCACCAACATTTCAAATTGTTGGAAATGTCATACACAGGCTCATATCTCTGTTGTTACTGAAGATATCTTTTTGATCCTTGGCATGTGTGTTAACCATCACAAGAGCTATCTAGACTATCAATGAGGATAAAACTCTGGTATAATTTTCGCATTTTCCATTTCAAGAATAGGCTTGGTTATTATAACCTTTATGTATGATACTTTTAAACGCCTGGTATGTACATAAGCTACTGAACTACACAAATGGCAAGTAAAAAGAAAGGCTGTTGTAATATTCCATATTTATGATGGCTCTCAAAACCTTAAATGGCAGAAAGTCAAAAGGAAAGAAGTAAACAAAATATTAGGCTAATAGAAGAATATATTCTTTTGTTTCAGATGGAGGGTGAAATTTCCAAGAAGTATAAAGACAGACAAGTGAATATAATTGGTGAAATAAACACTATTTGATAACTCTGTGATATAGAAATTATCCTGTATCTTTGCCAAGCTACAGATGGAAGGGGGAACACTGACTTAAGATCTAAATTTTTCAATAGTTCTTTGTATTTGACACTCATTTGAATCGTCTTATTGAGACTTTTCGTCTACCACCAATGGGTTGATAATCCTAGACCTATGTGGGATAGCAGCTGGAGGCTAGGAAAGGATGTGATGGTAATACTGGTTTGAGAAATACCAGGAATCCATGGTTAGGCGCTCCAGTCCCCGCGATATGACTGAAATAATGTAAAAGGGGCGTAAAAACTCCGATTCAAACAAATAAAAACTAGAATGATTTTATCCCCTCTTATCTTTAGGACTGCACCTGGATATAGGCATCTTTCCATGTCAAATTGTTTTTCCAACTAAAATGGGAAGGTCATCACAAAGGATTGGAAGTACCTATAAATATGCAGACAATTTAAAAAGTACAATGTACTGTGTTGACCTTTTTAACCCTTTGCTGTTTAATCCCTGTTTTTTGTGTGCCTGTGATTTTATGATAGACAAAACATTGTGAAAACAGAAGAAATTGCTTCTGACAAGCAATTTCTTCTTTTTCCACACTATTTTCTATCCTACAGAATGGTTATTTTTCAAATTAAATCCACTTTAAATTTTCGTCTGCAAAACCTTTGAATTTGGACAGGTCCAAAATTTTGTAAAACAAGAAAGGGTCAAGGTGAGGTCAAGGTCAATCTCTAGCTGGTTCTGGAGTTACTTTCAGCAGCGATGTTGCGTCAAAATCCTTAACACGGTAATTTTACGATATGTTATTGCTCTGTGGACCAAATAAAATGCATTGTTATGTCTGAATATTGTTTTAAATGTATGCTTTTCTTTTTAGAAGAGTGATGGGATCTTGAAATTCACTTGGTTGTAACTGATATTATATACCATTATTAAACATGGTTATAAGTGAAGTTTGCAGTGTTTGCCCATGCTTGTGTAAGAGGCATGATGGAAAATTTACATGATGAAACAATAACAACATACAGTTTTTGCCCCCCCCCCCCCCCCCACTTTCAACAAAGTGAGCCTATGTTGCCTGGCTGATGTCGCAGATGACGTTCAGTCAGTCTAATAGAAGACTCTACCTAATCCAGATGATGACTTGATATAGGGATGAGTGTCTTTTTCACTGCTTTTATTGGGGTATAAAGTGCAATTGCCTTAGCACATGGCAAATATAACGCCCGTAGGGCGGTATGTTTAGGCCATGTGCTAAGGCAATTGCACTTTATACGCCAAATAAACACAATGAAAAAGACACTTGTCCCTTATAATTGCAATCCTCTAGACCGAAGAAACTATTAAAATACTCGGACAAACATTAAAGCTTCAAGTCTACTTTCTGCGCGTATAGATTACACAATCTATTTTTAGATCGTGTATTTTTTATCTCGCTATCGAAGTGAAATGTTGTAAAGTTAAACAAATGATACACAAATGAACGACAACTTTGAAATTCGTAGAGGTACTAATGACAAAAACTTGTTTCTTCCAAGTTAGTCTGTATTTTTAAACGAAATGGCATGGTCGGTCTTAGTTTAAAGGGTTGCTTGATGATCTTTGTCGACTCGCAGTTTTCTAAGTTTACGTCGACTCAGAATCAGATTTGCATGCTTTTAATCGTAAATTCTTTCGAAAATATCTTTATTTATAATAGATTAAATAACAATGTTGCGTTGATGATCGGGGAACTATGTTAATTCGATTTTCTACAACACAGGACTTGCAGATCTAAGATTTGGGGTTTCCAGAAAGACCTATTGCATTTTATACAGAAATAAAGTGCAATGGATTTCCCCACGTGATGCGATTTAAACAAATCAGAATTCTTTATTTCATTGGATTGCAATTATAACAGAAAGAAGCTGGTGTTACCAAAATTTGCACAGACATTCACCTTCAACTTTACATAATTTATTTTTTTCTCTTAGAGCAATCCATTAAAGGTCAAGGTCACTTGGTGAGGTTGCAGCCAATGAAGAAAAATCACTTTGAAAATCCTACATGGTGAAAAATATTGTGGGAAATCAGAAATTGCTTCTCTTCCACAATATTTTCTCAAGTATGAAATCACCTGATGATGAAATTATTGGACTGCTCAAGAAAAGGTTCATATATTTTTTATGATACACATTGTTAATGAAATGTACATACAACCTGTTATGATTAAATTATATGCTAGTCATTCACCTTTGTTTGTTGGTAACATATCCCATACAAGCTTGATGTATCCCTTAGAAGCATACAGAGTAAAAGATTGATTTTTTTTTTTTTTTTTTTTTTTTTTTTTTTTTTTTTTTTAATTGGGTGAACAACAAAAGCAATATTTTCACGAGTGGCAGAGCCAAGAGTGAAAAAATAGCTTTTATTGTTCACAAAATGAAATGTCAATCAATCTTACTTGAAAAACAAACGTTTATTCTATTTCTTTAATGCAAAAGTGACAAAATGTGAATAATTACCGACAAATTTCATTTAAGCGCTCATTTTCACGTGATTGCTATGCAACGTTCATGATAACGTCAGTTATTGAGCTCCAGTTTGATAAGGTCATAAAGGGTGAAATAAAGGAAAGTGGGGAATAAATTTTTTGATGATTTCACTGGTTAGTTGGTGAGTTTATGAATTGATAATCAACTGTTGTTTCTCGATAATCCACCGAAAAACATTAAAAATATACCAAAGATCAAAAGAGCTAAAGCGGTGACGGTTTTCCCGTCCGGCGTTCTTCCTCCAGTCCGTTCGTTATCCACTCTTCTCCAAAATTAACTCTTTGCTGTTTAATCCCTGATTTTACGTGCATTGTGAAAAAAGAAGAAATTGCTTCTAACAAGCAATTTCTTCTTTTTCCACTCTATTTTCTACCCTACTGGATGTTTATTTTTCAAATTAAATGCACTTTAAATTTTTGTCTGCAAAACCTTTGAATTTTGACAGGTCCAAAATTTTGTAAAACAGGAAAGTGTTAAGTCAGTATGATAGTACGATAAGGATTTTTTTCTCTCGATAATGTGCCACAGGAATTGGGGCCTAGTGAAATCCCATTGTCTTCAAAGTTGCTCAGAATAATTGTACCATTACAAGGATCGTTCTTTTTCGAAAATGGGTTCATTGCAACAAGCGTCACGGAAAAAGGTGTCTAGATTAATAAGAAAACCCTCGTTAACATTTAGAGCCTTCGTTTTTCATCCGATTGTCTTCAAAATTGTTCAAAATGGATAATACAGTTTCCAAGTTTGTTCCTTTCGAAATGTGTCTGATTCTTCAAATGTCATAGGAAAAGGGGCATAATGAAAATTTATGTAGAAAAGCTAGATCCCAAAGAGCTCATTCAATTGTCTTCAAACTTGCCAAGAAGCATTGTTCACAAGGATCGTTCTTTTCGAATATTGGCCAGGATCGCGAAGTATGACGTGAAATGTGGATTAATTAAAATTAAATTAAAAACCATCGTTAACACAATAGAGACCATGGTTTACGTGAATATCCGATTGTCTTTAAACTTGCTCAGATAGATTGCACCACCAAAAGGGTCATTCCTTTCGAAAATTGGTTCGATCAGTCAAGCGTCATCTAATACCTTCTAAATAGTTCTACATTTATGCACAGAAGCTCATGAAATTTTCACAAAATGTGACCATGTGCACATTGACGTGGCCTGGGGATTTTATACTGCGTCAAAGAAAACTGTTAACTTCCTTGTTATTTAAGGTAACTGCTTACAGATAATATAGTCGAATTTTCGACTTTCTTAAAATCTCACAATAACTTCTGAGATTTATATTTGAAGTGCGGGAATTAGCAAACACGCAATGTAAAGGGTCTGAAGCTTGTTCATTTGACGTCATGACGTCATTAAGGGGCCAACCCCTTTTCGACCCGCCAAAATCTATATTTGCAATATTTTCTGAATTAATCGGCAGATTTTCACGAAAAAAGTTTCATTTTGAATGTCCAAGAACGCCCGAACTATTCGTTTAATTTCTGTGCACATTCAAATAGAAAAATAGGCCCCAAATGCTAACTATTTCGCGAATTTTAGGATTTGGCGTTCCTTTTTAGCTCACCTGAGCATGAAGTGCTCAAGGGAGCTATTGTGATCGATCGTTGTCCGGCGTCCGTCTGTCCGTCACGGCGTCAACTTTTTCTTTAAACGACATCTCCTCCTAAACTTATGGGTCAAAATCAAGCAAACTTGGCAGAAATATTTCTTGGGTGGTCCCTTATGAAAATTGCGCAAATGGAAAGGATATGTGCCATATCACGGGAAAAGGGGCCTTAATGACAAATTTCTTGTTTTCACTCCAGAAGCCACAAATATGGTCCAATCTTCATCAAACTTGGTCAGAATGTTTGTAAGGTCATGAGGATGAAGTCTATTGAAAATGGGCAGGATCCATGCCATTCCACAGAAAAAGGCGCCTTAATGACATTTTTGTCAACAATATCTTTAAACGACATCTCCTCCTAAACTTATGGGTCAAAATCAACAAACTTGGCAGAAATATTCCTTGGGTGGTCCCTTATGAAAATTGCTCAAATGGAAAGGATCCGTGCCATATCATGGGAAAAGGGGCCTTAATGACAAATTTCTTGTTTTCACTCTAGAAGCCACAAATATGGTCCAATCTTCATGAAACTTGGTCAGAATGTTTGATAGGTCATGAGGATGAAGTCTATTGAAAATGGGAAGGATCGGTGCCATTTCACAGAAAAAGGCGCCTTAATGACAATTTTGTCAACAATATCTTTAAACGACATCTCCTCCTAAACTTATGGGTCAAAATCAACAAACTTGGCAGAAATATTCCTTGGGTGGTCCCGTATGAAAATTGCTCAAATGGAAAGGATACGTGCCATATCATGGGAAAAGGGGCCTCAATGACAAATTTCTTGTTTTCACTCTAGAAGCCACAAATATTATCCAATCTTCATGAAACTTGGTCAGAATGTTTGATAAGTCATGAGGATGAAGTCTATTGAAAATGGGAAGGATCGGTGCCATTTCACAGAAAAGGCGCCTTAATGACATTTTTGTCAACAATATCTTTAAATGACATCTCCTAAACTTATGGGTCAAAATCAACCAAACTTGGCAGAAATATTCCTTGGGTGGTCCCTTATGAAAATTGCTCTAATGGAAAGGATCTGTGCCATATCACGGGAAAAAGGGCCTTAATGCCATTTTTTTGTTTACTCTCTAGAAGCCACAAATATGGTCCAATCATCATGAAACTTTTTCAGAATGTTTGTTAGGTCATGAGGATGAACTCATTTGAAAATGGGGAGTATACATGCCATATCACGGGAAAAGGGGCCTTAATGACAATTTTCTCGTAAGAGCTCCAAACGCCACAAATATAGTCCAATCTTCATGAAACTTGATCAAAATGTTTGCCAGGTCACAAGAATGAACTCTGTTGAAAATGGGAAGGTTCATGCAATATCATAGGAAATGGAGTCTTAATGATGATTTACTTGAAATATCAGGTGAGCGATTTAGGGCCCTCAGGGTCCTCTTGTTTCATTTCATTTTTTGTAAATAAGTAGAAATTTCTCAAAATTTCGTCCGGTGACCTATGCTGATTTTTTGTTATTTGTAGCGGAAAGAATATGCGGGTTAGATTTTTTTATTAAATTCGATTTTGTGAAGTTGTTGGAACAGTTTTCGTCGAATTCGACGTCGCACTAAAACCATCTGCACTATGCTTATTTGGCGCCAATCTCCGTGCAATAACTTATTGTAAAATATTTGAAATTTAGGTTTATCTTAAAATATAAGGTTCAAAAGCATTAAATCTGGATGTGATTTTAAGAAATAAAAAAAAAATCACTCAAGTTTTATCCGTTTAAAAAGACAGCTTTTGTGAACATTTGACGCGACGTTGAAATATCCTATGATTTGCGTTATATACGCGGAATCGAATTTTACAAAAAATCTAACCCGAAGACACATGTTTTTTATTTCAAATTTCTTCAGCGGAATGGTTTGGCAGCAACATATCTAAATTTCAGCATAAGTCACCGGACCAATTTTCGAGAAAAAGGCAATATTTCCAGTGACTGTACTCGAAAATAGCAACGCAGAAGTCATTAACATTTAATACGCAAATGTTAATTGTATTTTTTAAACTTATATCCTAATGTCAATAGAACATAAGATCATGCGTCTTTAAACGAAGCAAATGGCGTTTTCGGGATGAAAATCGGTTTATTATTTCCGAAAAAATGGATCATTACTGATTTTGGCCCCTCAAAAAGGGGTCGGCCCCTTGATGACGTCATGACGTCAACTCTACTTTATGAAATTCCTTTTTATGACCGAAATATGAAAGCGGGTACTTCAAAGTGTAGTTTTATCGTATAAGGCATGAATGCAGACAATTTAAAATTTGGATCTAAAATGGCTCTCTATGTGTCCGCAGTTACCTTAAAAACTACCGCTCCTAAAACTTTAATAGGTTAATTCGAATCATGTAACCACGGCAAATTTTTTGCCATTGTAATTTCTCGGTGTCGAGGTAAAATGGAAAATTCCTAATAAACTGTTAATCATCTTCTCATTATCATTTGATAATGCTCAAATTGTCAGGATGTGGGTCCACGGAAAGAGGGGGTCATAATGTAAATTTCCACGTTAGCCTAACCCCTCCTTCATCTATGCACTAAAGTTTATGAAACTTTCAGAATGTTCATTATGCAAAAATGGGCATATATTTTCGATCGATTTATTTTTTGTTCTGTGACTTACCTTGAGATTCGAAGGATCTAACGTCATTATGACCACTCTAGGTATAAGGATGAAGACCGTGTTTGTGGTCTTAACCTAATGGGTACTTCCGAACGGGGGATGGGGAGGTAACCCTTCTAAAAAGAATGTCTTGCCGCCGTCATAGCGCAAAGGTAGCGCGTCGGACTATCATTCAAAAGGTCTCGGATTCGATCCCCGACGGCGGCACTAATTCTGTCCTATTATTTGTGTCCAAGAAATGGGTTGAAAATTGCAGACCTATGTGGTGATAGCAGCTGGAGGTTGGGAAAGGATGTGATGGTAGTACTGGTGTGAGAAATACCATTGTTAGGTACTCCAGCCCCCGCGAAATAACTGAAAGATTGTCGAAAGTGGCGTTCAAAAATCATGTCATATGGTCGATAAATCGGGTGATATAAGTTGTTACTAAATTCTGATCAAGTTCATACAAACTTGTAAGAATAAGAAATTGCATAATACTATGCTAATAAGTTTATTCATTATTTTTTGCTTACCGAATTGTGGTTGGTCGTATACCTATTTCCCGGTTTTAGCTCCACTGGCCGCAAGGCCAGCTGGCTATTCTCATGGCGGGGCGTCCGTCCGTCCGCCTTTTCGTCCGTAAACTTTTACTTTAAAAATCTTCTCCTCATAAAGTACTCGAAGGGTTCTAATAAAATTTCACAGGAATGTTCCTTGGGTGACTCTCAATCAGATTGCTTCAAAGAATTCTAATCGGTTGAAATCATGGCTGTAGTAGGCCTGGCTGATTTCCATATATGGTAATAGGTGACTTTTCTCTGTAACTAATTGATGGATATAACCAAATTTTACTAGAATGATCCATGATTGACCCCATATCAGTCTGCAAAAAGTGTTTGTGATCAGGTGAAAAGTATGTATCTTAAGGGCGGAGGTCATTTCTCTATATATCATACAGAGGAAAGTTTGAAAATCATTTTCTCAGAATCTAACAAATAGATATCAACCAAATTTCACTGGAATGATTCTTTAGTTCATTTACAAGTATTTAAAAAAAATATTGTGATCAGATGAAAAATATGTATTTTATGGGCGGAGGTCATTTCTTATGTTGTTAAGTGAAAACTTTGAAAATATCATTATCTAATTGGTGGATATTAACCAAATTTCACTCGAATGAATCTTTGGTGATATTTTTTCAGCCTACAAAAAATATTATGATCAAATAAAAAATATGTCTTTCAATGAGATCATTTCTTCAGATATGTCATATGGTGGAATATCCAATATAGGGAAAACAATCTTTCTCAAAGTTTAAAATGATGGATTTCAACCAAATATCATAGGAATTTTACCTCTGCGAAGTTGTATCAGTCTGCTAAAAATTATTTTGATTAGATGAACAGCGTGTATTTTATTGGCAGAGGACATTTCAACATATAAAGTGAATATCTGATCACCCTTTGGATATCATTTTTCTAGACTTATAAGAATTAATTGGTGTTAAGATTGTAGATTAGAAGGAACAGAACCTTTGTTGAAATCCAAATGTATAGAAATATTAGTTGAAAATTGATTGATTGATTGAATGGACTTTAACGCCGCTTTCAACATTATTCCAGTTATATCGCGGCGGCTGGAGCACCTAACTATGGATTCCTGGTATTTCTATCACCAGTACAACCACTACATTCTTTCCTAGCCTCCAGCCGCTATCTCACATAGGTCTACGATTATCAACCCATTGGTGAGAGACAAATAGTCGGAAAGAATGAGTGCCGCCGTCGGGGATCGAACCCGCGAACTCTAGATTGACAGTCCGACGCGCTACCAACTGCGTGAAAAACGTAGCCTGAGAATACCCCCTGAGACGTAGTCAGTTTAGTTGAACAGAGGGTGACTCTGTACAGAGAGTGTGTGTGTGTATTTCCGTTTATCTATCGTCGCTACCGTAGCCCATGCCCATATGAGCAACGCCCCCAGAAGACGGTTAGTTGTTACGGGGGATAGTGCAAGGATACATGACGAAACTACTGCTGAGATTCGCCATCGTTCTTTAACGTGCTCGTCGTAAAGCACTGTCTCACGGGGCCTCGGTTTAACGTCTCGTCCGAAAGACAATTAGTTTTTATTAGTGTACCAGCCCGGGAATCGAACCCACGCCGACGAACTTCAATGGTTTTGAAGTCCGGTGCTCTACCAACTTGGCTGGTGTACAGAGAGGACAATTGGTGTAGAATATGTTTTGACCTACTGAGGTTCAGAGTGGGGTAGAAGGCGTTGAGTTAACTGCACTCTAAGGCATTGGGCAGAATGAAATAAATATATTGGATTGAATACTTAACTTCTTATCATTTTTTTAGAATTTTGTTTTGATGACAAACAATTATTGTGAAGTAACATCCTATTAGTAGTGTTTAATGAAAAGCGGAAAGATCTCCAATCAAAATTTTTCGGATAAAATACATTGCATATTGTGCGGTAACATTCTGTTCGTGTCGAAAATTTTATTTTTGGATTTCAACCAAATTTCAGTGGAATCATACTTGGGTGACCCATTATCAGACTGCACAAAATTATTGTGATTGGATGAAAAATATGTATTTAACAGGCAGAGGTCATTTTTTAATATGTTATTCATTGATCATGATTTTTTCGTTGCAGAAATATTTCAGAATATGAAACTTAAAACACTTATTTACTTGAAATAAACACTACTCATTCATTCGCTTCAATTCTCGTTTAAACAGCCTAATCATCCTCTAATAATAATTATCAGTATATTCAGGCGTGTGTAGCAAATCAGGAGCTCAAGCGCCTCTAGTAAATTTAGTTTATTTCGGTAAAAACAATAATCATTGTCAAGCAAGATAGATTTCTGTGTTTTTGTCTGAAAAAAATAAGTCATAGTAACTTAGTATATCAGATAGCGGATGTCCTTATTTTTTTCTTATTTATATACTGATATCAAATAAGTTGATTATACTTTTAACCTATTGAAATCAACATTGCAGGAAATAGTTTGTCTTTGAAGTCGGTGATAGGTACATACTTAGTTATCAGTTTACATACAAACGGACTGAGTGCAAACCTAAGCTCCCCTTTGGCTTCGCCGGTAAGGTTCTAAAAATCATCATAAACGGTCGCCTCCAGAATTGATTATTCAATATGGTCGGCTAACAATAAAATCCCAAGACAGACGACTTTCTTTAATAGAACTTTTCAAAATTACCAACTTTTTCAAAATAAAGTATGTATGGATCATCCATAATAGCCGACAAACTGGGTTTGTGAAAATAAGTCATCCGAGACGGCGGGTGTTTGTTTGCCCGCAAGCCGCCGCATGTGCTAGAAAGGCTGATAGAAATAAAGAACGAAAGCTTAAAAATCTTAAAAATATGCGTTTCATATACGAGGGGTATTCCAGAAGTTCGTGGACTGAAGTCATATCTCCGACAATACTCTGAAGTTCTGGTGGCTTTAGTCTATCTACCACCATCGTCGGTCAGGACACCTTTTTCGAGCAACGAAAGTGTTTCAAAATTAATGTGCATTAGGGCAAGTTGTCCGGAAATAACATTGTATCAGTATTGAAAAAGTGAGCGAAATTCTGAGAAACTTATATGACTATTAGGTCATATTTTAGGTGTTAAAGTAACAGAATGTATAGACGTTAAGTATGAAAAATGTTCCGTGCTCCGCTTGACATTATTCATGTCTCTTAGCAACGCCTGATGAGCGTGTTATTTGAATTAATGGAATAAAAAAATTGTACACTAACACCCTTACTAAAAGGTCATTATGTACAAATTTCAATGATTTCAAACAAACAGTTTTCGAGATATTTAGAAAGCCCACAGGCTTCTGTAACAACCCTCGTATTACTTGTCCCCGGCTTTGCAAAGAATAAATTCAAATTTGTGTCGGATCATGGTTTATGCATAAAATTTGAGAGCCGGATAGAAGCTCCAACAGTCTTCTCTTTGCAAACAACAAGACTTAGATTACATTTCTTGATTTTTGTCTGTGTGGAATTGACATACAGTCTAACCTGTCTTAAGCAAGCGGTCAAGGGATATATGTATTGATCTCGTCAAAAACTTTAAATTGCTTTTAGAATAACCCTGTGCTGTTGGGATTCTTTCCTTTAGATATTGAGAGACCGTAGATATCACAATTTTCCGGTGGTTTTTCGAGAAATAATGTTAGATTATCATTAGATAATAATGTCGAAAACCAGTGAAATTATAAAAAAAAATGCCCTGCTTTCTTTTATCAGTATATTTTACGCTATCTGAGCAGAGCCAGAAAACAAAATCTCAATGACGTCATGATGGCAAAATGACTTTCTTAGAGTAAAATTGTCCCAGAATTTTTATATTTTGTCTCAATTTTTACATCAAAGAAATATAATAATTGTTCGTTTTTCTTGTAAGATCAATATATCTCTCAATTCTTGAAAAACAAAAGCTATATTTTCCCTCGTTGCTTTGCCACTCGTGAAAATATAGTTGTTGTTGTCCACTCATTGAAAGGTGAATTCATCTTACTCAGAAACAAACAATTACCCCCTATCTTTTTTCCTTCCGAACCGCAGGTAGCCTTGACAATTTCATTATGTATGGGCAGCATTGAACAAGGTTTCTGTCAGAAACATAAAAATAGTTGATTTTCAACCTTCTGATCAAATTGAGCCGTGTGTATAGGAGATACAACTAGAGGAAACAGAAGGTTTTTATGCCCCCGCATTGATAGATGGCATATTGTCTTTTGCCTATCTGTTACTGTGTTTGTTCGTTTGTCCGAAGAAAACTTTAACAGTGGCCATAAATTTGAATGGTAAGTCATAGAGCGTTCAAATTTCACACCATGATAGCTTGGGGACAAGACCATTCTGTTGATACCAAGCATAAGGCCATATGTTAAGTGCAAGGTCATTTTTTAAGGTAACATTTGTGGAAAAATTAATGTGCATTGGGACAAGACCATTCTGTGAATACTAAAGTCAATGTCGTCTGTCAAGGTCAATGGCAGTTTTTCAAGGTCCCTATTTTTTTTTAACAAAACTGAAAAAACAAACCTTAACATTGGCCATGATTTTTAATTGTAAGTCATAGAACCTTAATAATTCATATGACGATTGCTTTGGACAAGGCTTTTCTGATGTTGCCTAGCCCAGTGGCATTTGTCAAGATCAAGGTAATTTTCAAGGTCAAATGTGAAAAATTAAAACTTAAACATTTGCCATATCTTTGGAATGGTAAGTGATACATCCTTGATTTGTCACATGTGTTTTGCTTGTGACAAGACCTTTCTGTGAACAATTAAGAAAAGGTCGTCTGTAAAGGTCAATGTCATTTTTTTCAAGTTCACTATTTTTCAACTTAAAACGTTAACAGTGGCCATAACTGTCGAATTGTAAGTGTGAAAGCCTTTATGTTGCACCTGGTTATTCACGGCTTTGGACAAGACCTTTCTGTTGTTATCAAGGTCACATGTCAAGGTCCTTGTCATTTTTCAAGGTCCCATTTGTGAAAATATTTGCCATCTCTTTGGATTGGTAAGTGATATAGCCATGATATTTCACATGTGCATTGCTTGTGACAAGACCTTTTGGTGAATACAAAAGTCAATGTTGTCTGTCTAGGTCGAGGTCATTTTTCAAGGTCACTATTTTCTAAAATAAAACTTGAGACTTTAACATTGGCTATAACTTTTGATTGGTAAGTGATACAGTCTTTATATTTCACATGTTCAAATATTCAAACGTTCAGTAAGTTCAAATATACAAATATATTATAAAAGTAAAATATTCTGTTGTTAAGCAAAATAAATTAACTGTTCAGCTAGGCCTTTATCATTCGGGGGATGGGGTCTGAAGCTCAGTTTCTGCCAGCAATTTTCGAAAAAAGCTGTTTACAATGGATATGAGTTGGGGTAAAGGTAGCTTTTGACAGTTTTATTGGCTGCAATCCGGTCTGGACCGCTCCAATTGTAAATGAGTGTGAGTACTTTGATCTTCGGATAATCAAGCGTCTTGGTCGCTCCGTGACATAGATGATTTTTGGTCGAAAATAAAGTTCAAGATCAAATTTGGAGGTTAAACTTATCGGTTAAACTGCTTTTTTTAAGATCGTTTCGAATTTTCCAATATTTGTTTACACCTGGATCTATATAGTATATTTTGTTCACTATTTGTTAATCTATACTGAACTTTCTAGAATAGTCATTAGTTTTCGCGATATCAGTTCGACTATCTTCACATTTTCCTTGTTCTTACTGCAGTATAAGTATATGTTTTGCTGCATATCAATATTATAATACCACCAAGTCCACTTATTATGATTTTTCCTCGAAATTGGACACAATGTTTGCAGTTACTGGCTTTAATCAGTTTGGTGGGATTGCCCATTTAATTGAGAAAAGGACAAATGATTTTCCAATCGGGCAATGTGAAATGGTTATGTAGGCATACCTTGATATTTATTACCATCAAAAGAAACTGTCAAAATGATGATTTTAACTATTGAGAAGAAATTAACTTTTTAGTAATTTAAATACCTATCTATCTATCTATATATACTGCCTGACTCCCCTTTCGGGTATTACTGGCAGGTGCGCGTCTGTGCTGGAATAAAAACTGTTAGTCATTGGTTAGGGTGCCAAATTTTAAAAGTATTGTGAGTGTTAGATTAAAAGATCTGGTAAAACAATTTTGGTTATTCAGGGACGGCTCACTATCTGAAAAGAATCAAGACTCTTCTTGAATGCGGCAATATCGGGTTGCTGTATGATTGTTTCTGGTAGGCTGTTCCAAAGTATCACTGTATAAGGAAAAAAGGAATATTTAAAGTAGGAAGCATTTGTGTGGATCTGTCTGAAAGATTTTGTGTGCATATGTCGGGTGATCCTAAGTGGTCTTTCAAGATAAGTTGGTATGGGTACTGCAACAAAACAATTCACAATTTTATAAAACATGGTGACTCTGGTGATGTCTCGTCTATATTGAAGAGTTTGCCAGCCAAGATCCTTCTGCATGCAGGTGACACTGTCATAATGAGAAAAATTATTTTGAACCCATCTTGCTGCTCTACGTTGTACTTTTTCTACTTTGTTGATACAGGATGTTGTGTAAGGGCTCCAAACAGTTGATGCATATTCTACCTGGGGTCTAACCAGTGTTTTGTATGCTGTTTCTCTGATCTTCTTATTTTTGGTCTGGATGTTTCTGCGGAGGAAACCTAAAGTTTTATTTGCATTAGATGTTATATTGTCAATATGCTTGTTCCAGGAAAGATCTTCAGATATAGTAACACCTAGGTATTTGGCATTGTCCACAGTCTCTAGCACTTGTCCGTGTAGCCTGTAATCAAAAGAAATCTTTTTCTTCTTTTTAGTAATATTTAGGACAATGCATTTGCTAGGGTTAAACTCCATTTCCCATTTTTTCTCCCACTGCATTAGCTTGTCTAGATCTTCTTGCAGGGTGATACAGTCTTGCTTGTTATCTATAGCTAAGTAAACGGCAGTGTCATCTGCAAACAAACGAACTTGGGAGGTGATAGTGTTAGGAAGGTCATTAATATATAAGAGAAACAGAAGAGGGCCAAGCACTGATCCCTGAGGTACTCCTGACGTGACTGGTACTTCGGATGAGCATCCACCTTCTAAGACTACTTTCTGTGTTCTGCCTATAAGAAAAGATTTAATCCACAAAAGGGTAGCATTGTTAACTCCATGTTCCTGCAATTTATACAAAAGTTTAAGGTGGCTAACTTTATCAAAAGCCTTGCTGAAGTCTAACAAAACTAGATCAGTTTGTTTTCCTTTAGTAAGGTTTCTGGCAAGATGGTCGGTCAGTTGCAGTAGTCAGGGCTCTCGGAAACGACAGTAGTGTCGTCTGAGACGACAACTTTTCTCAGCGGACGATAAAAAATCCTATCAAAGGATTCCACCGGACGACAAGTTTTTCTTAGGCACGCGTCCCGACTTAAAACCTCTCGGCTGTGTATAACATGTATTTGATTGTTTACGTAAGGTAACTGTCGCGTGAAAAATCGATAATAGCCATATCTGAAGTCCGATAGACGGGTGCGGTAGGCGTGGCGTTAATTGACCCCAACAGCCAATCGTAATCGGTTATTCGTAGACCTTGTAGGCGGAGCTTGACTATCAATGAATGGAATCAAGACTCTGCCCGGCGATGTGTTTTCGCAATTTTGATGCATAAACGAATATATGTGAACCATTAATATATTGATTGAAGTAGTTGATTCACTGATTATATACCGGTAATTGAATTCGAGCAGGGCCCCAATTAGACGAAGGCAATAGTAAGACAACATAATCAACCCAATTTATTTGTAACAAGTAAATGATTAGTCCGTTTCCTTCGAACTGTTCCGAATCTTTTTACCTTTTGTAAAATTGGTAATTTGAGTAAAAATAACCATTAGATTAAAGAAATGTTCCGGAAAAATACGAAATGAATTATCACTAGCGATGAATCTCTTAAACGCCGTGCATGTGCTTAATTCCGTCGGATAACATATTTCGAAAATGGAAAGCTCCGGATCAGCCTACTGATCAGACATGTGTTGAAGTTAGAAAAAAAAACAACAACAAAAAACTGAACACAAATCAAGAGACAGGTGGTTCTGAAAGTTTAATTATTTCAATTTAAAGAAAAAATAAGAAGAAAAAGAGATAACCAATGCAGTTCAAACATACAATTTTTGTAATGAATATCAATTCTGAAATTTTTCTCTCAATTGACAACATCTGCAAAGAGAATCATGGCATAGACTTAGCGGTATATGTTGAGGTTTTTTTAAAGTCTAAATAAATATAATAACTTTTTTTTGTCTTCTTTTAAACTTCTGGCAAAAAGAAGATATAACTGTTTCAAAGACTTGCTTCTGTACTAGTCAATGGTTTTAAACTGAACCGGGAATAGTTTTGTCATCTACTGATCCCATCCTCAAAAATGAATAAAAACAAGAGCTGTCACTGTAAGATGACAATGCCCCCGACACCGCTTTGATTTTAAATTATGGCCAATCTATGTTGAAGGTCAAGGTCATCCAGGGGTCAAGGTCACCAAAGTATGTGCCTACAGAAAGGTAATGTACCAAGGAATGTTGTGGTAAAGTATGATGCGAATATGTTAAGTAATAAGGAAGTTATGGCCAATGTTAAAGTTTTTGGACGGAATGACGGACGGACGGACAGACGGACGGACAGACAAGTCAAATTTATGATGCCTCCCTATCGGGGGCATAAAAATGTAAAAAGCATTGGGATAAAACAAGAAAATGTTTTTACAAGCAATTCCTTCTTATCAACCAATGTTTTCCTTTAGATAACCATTCTGGTGACTAAAACATTGGATTGTGTAGTAAAGGGTTAATAAATTGTAATTTCAATATCATAGTTTTGCACGGTACAAAATCCAACCTCATAATGATGGAATCCAACTTTTTTGTGTGGAATCCAACTTTTTCTGAAGTTGGATTCCTGGAATCCTACTTTCAAAACCCTAGTGAGAGCCCTGAGTAGTTGTGTTTCACATGAGCGCCGTTCTCTGAAGCCATGTTGTAAATCATAAAGAATATTATTTTTGTCAAAATGTTTAGTTAGATTTGATGCTACAATATGTTCAAGAACTTTACACAATATACATGTTAAGGATATAGGCCTGTAATTTGCAGGATCTTCTTTGTTTCCTTTCTTTAAGAGTGGTGTCACGTTTGCCTTCGTCCATACCTGGGGGAGGGTGCCTGTATCTAGGGATTTCTGAAAGAGAATTTGCAAAATAGGAGAAATTTGATAACATAAGTTTTTAAGTACTAAAGGTTTGATGTTGTCAGGTCCTGCTGCTTTGTCTGGTTTCAGGTTGGATATCAGCTTTTGTACTCCACCAGTGCAGATGGTAATGTCTGGCATGACTGGATATTTACTGAAAGAGGAGGAAAACATACCTCTATTGCCCACTTGTTGCAAACTTTCAAAATCTAGCAGGGTTCAACATTAATAGTGTCTAGAGATCACAAAATAATTAGAGGGATCCAAAAAGCTCTAGCAAGAGGTCGGTCAGGACACCTGTTAAATATGGGTTTTGTTTGATTGACCATTTTCCACTTTTGTTCAAGCCAAGGTTTTATAACCTTTTTTCTCTCTGGGATTTGGGGACGGGCCCAGTACCTGACATATTCATGAATTGAGTTATTTTAGGGAAATTTGGAAGTATATAATAATTGTCATTGTTTTTGAAAAAAACTTAAGTAATTGTTTTGAACAATTACTACCAGAATAAATATTTCTTTGCCTCTATATTCCTTTGCCTCTCAAGACTTTGAAATTATATCTAGACTAAAAAACAACATGTATTACTCTTAATTTTACCTTTTAATGTTTGGCAAGGCCCTCGACTTTGGAAGATTAGGATTTTTTTTTCATGATTTTTTTAAAAAATGTCACTCTTTGGCATTGGGTACAGGTCCATTATAGGGTACCATTCAAAGATAGAAAAAAACGCTGATAACACATCTTTGTTCCTTACATGTGTGCATGTACCGAACCGAACTATGTATTTTTGATTTTTTACATGGATCTGTTATTAATGCCTCCAAAGAAGATGTCAAATTTTTTGGCTATATGTAAATGTGACTTCTAAGGGCTCTGCCATTTGACATTCAAAAGTGCTCAAGGTGAGCTTTTGGGATTACTTGATGTCCGTCGTCAGTTGTCCGTCATCAACATTTACCTTGTGGACACTCTAGAGACCATATATTTTGCCCAATCAATCTGAAAATTGGTCAGAATGATTATCTTGATGAAATCTCGGACAAATTTGAAATTGTGGCAAGTGTGGTCCAAAACTAGGTCACAGGTTCAAATCCTAATAAAACCTTATGGACACTGTAGAGGCCATATTTTTAGCCTAATCGACCTGAAATTTGGCCAGAATGATAATCTTCATCAAATCTTGGGCAAGTATAAAACTGGGTCAAGTAGGGTCAAAAACTAGGTCAAGGGGTCAGATCTTAGAAAAACCTTGACGACACTCTAGAGGCCATATTTTTTG
This sequence comes from Fragum whitleyi, assembly GCA_948146395.1. Lineage (NCBI taxonomy): Eukaryota > Metazoa > Mollusca > Bivalvia > Cardiida > Cardiidae > Fragum > Fragum whitleyi. The sequence continues at coordinate 34,811,235 of OX411547.1, read as the reverse complement.
CCCAATCAACCTGAAATTTGGTCAGAATGATTGTCTTGATGAAATCTTGGACAAGTTTGAAATTGGGTAACTGGGGTTAAAAACTAGGTCATAGGCTTAAATCTTAGAATGATCTTGTATGTACACTAGAGGCCACAATTGTTGCCTGATCAACCTGAAATTTATTCAGAATTCATCATCCTTTTTCTAAATGTACTTTTTAAGAATGTTGACAGTTTATTCAGGTGAGCGATTTATGGCCACTATGGTCCTCTTGTTAATTGATATGATGTCCCAGTGATCAAATAGACTCAGGTGAGCGATCTAGGATCATCATGGTCCTCTTGTTAAAGATTTTCAACTTCTTTAGAGTCTACTACTTTCAAATAATGATTTTGTTAATATTGAACTTTTATAATAGAAGAACTTTTTATGAAAAGAAACTTTTCTCTGATACTCGCAGAAAAAAAGATTCAAAATATGCTGAGATGTAAATGATTTGTCTACTACATTGTAGTTAGTTCATTTGAAGAAAACTTGCAAATGTGATTTAAGTTTGCGTTTTCATAATGAATAGGCTTTTTTGTGGCGTTTTTAAGTAAGCGTTTTCATCCCTGCCACCAATCAGGCAATCTTAAATAGCACAAAATCATTTTTAGCTCGACTATTCGAAGAAAAGGGGGGCTATTCCAGTCACGTTGGTGTCGGCGTCACGTAATGCTTTGTTTAAGTTTTTACCTGCAAGTGTTTAAAATTCTTGTTTCTATTAAAGCTATTGCTTTGAAACTGTGTACATGCTTATGTGACCATAATATCAGCCTCTAGACAAAGATTCAATACCCTGATATTGAATTTATGGGAATTTTAACCCTTTTTGGACTTAAAAATCTTGGTTAAGTTTTTACGTGCAAATGTTGTTTATCTGTAATATTTCTGCATCTATAAAAGCTATTGCTTTGAAACTTTACACATGCTTCTGTGACCATAATATCAGCATCTTGACAACGATTCATTACTCTGTTATTGAATTTAGTGGAATTTTATTCCTTTTCGGACTTAGAAATTCTTGGTTAAGTTTTTATATGCAAATGTTGTATATCAGTAATATCGCTAATTCTAGTAAAGCTATTGCTTTGAAACTTTGCTCATGCTTCTGTGACCATAATATCAGCCTCTAGACAAAGATTCAATACTCTGATATTGAATTTAATGGAATTTTAACCCTTTTCGGACTTGGAAATTCCTGTTTAAGTTTTTACATGCGAATGTAGTATATCAGTTATAGCTCTTTTTCTACCTAATCTTTTCCTTGGAAACTTCACACATGCTTCTGTTACCATGATATCAGCTTCTAGACAAAGATTAATTACTCTCATATTGAATTTCATCGAATTTTAACCTTTTTCAGACTCAGAAATTCTTGGTTAAGTTTTTATGTGCAAATGTTGTACATCAGTTATATCTCTTATTCTAGTCAAGCTATTGCTTGAAAACTTTGCACATGCTTCTGTGATCATAATAACAGCCTCTTGACAAATATTCAATTTTCTGGTATTGAATTTAGTGGATTTTTAACCCATTTCGGACTTAGAAATCTTGGTTAAGTTTTTACGTGCAACTGATGTACATCTGTAATATTTCTGTATCTACTAAAGCTGTTGCTTGGAAACTTTACACATGCTTCTTTGACCATAATATTAGTAACCGTGAAAATGACGTCATTATGTATATATTGTGACGTCAGTTTCAAACGGCGTTATAAGTTTCGCGGAAAATTAAAATGGTGAATTCTCAGAATTTTGACAATTTTTCGCAAAATTCTTGTCATATTATGAATATAATATGAAATATGAATTAATTACACTCTTCATCTATTATAGATAAAAAACTCGGCGAATCCTAGTTTTTTATTTGTTTATAGATGACTCATTTAATAAATTAGGTATTCCATGACCACTCATTCAATATCCTCTATTTCTTTTGCAGGAAATAAGCAACTCCTTCAAAAAATGGTGAAACTCACTATTGTATTGAGCTCAAGATCTATGCGTCATCTTCAGAAAAAGGTGTTTCATCGAAGGGGAGAATATGCAGTGAAGACAAAGAATCATTCCGTGAGAAAAATTCTTGAAGGTAACGTTGCTGATTTTTAACCCAATTCTGCTGAATTTAAATTTTGATTCAGACAAATTTTGAACTTTTTGGGACACGTCAACAACTCTAGCACCCATCTTTCTGAAAAATTAATCACAACAAGTCAAAATCACATCGTACCTGGTGTTTTCATTTGTTGTTAGACTTTGCCTTGCAATATCTCATCGAATTCTTTTTAAGAAGATGATTCAAATGAGATAATGCATGGCAAAATTCCATATTTAGTTATTAATCTAAAAGCGACTTACACAAAAAATGACCATAAGATGTATAGTAAAACAGGCCTCTGATGTTTGGTTTGCAGATAGCTTACAAAAGGATTCAAACAAGAAGGTTCTTATCATTAAGGTTATATAGATCAAAAGTTTAACATTTGTTATCTGTCATGCAAAAAGGGACCATCTCTGTAGTGCGTAATGTGTTGATCCTAGTCAGACCGCGCAGATTACGTCGGCTGACTAATGTCGGACTTTTCATGTTGTCCAGACTTTCTGAATCTAGAGTTACCAGTCTATATTCCTGTAAAAGAATCTTTGAAATGCAACCACCGGCTGACGTCTACTGTAGCAAATCTCTTTTTTGTGATTTCCTTTCACCCAGTTCTAACATGGTCCCTTTCTGTCTGACAGGTCACATTTATCTTAAAAATTTAGTTTTGAAAGCTATCATTTCAACTTGATATTTTCCAAAATCTTAACAAGTATTTAACATACAATGTTCAAATTCTATTTTTGGCCCAAAGGACTAGTATTCCAACCTGAAACCCAATTATGCATAACCCTCAAGTATAATATATACTATGACGTTATAGAGCAGTCTGTAGCATTTCAGTTTGTTTGTTTGTTTGAATATGGTTTTACGCAGCTTTCCATAATCTTTCAGTTATATCCCAGAAGCTGGAGCACCTAACAATGGAATCCTGGTATTCTCTCACTGGTACAGGGCTTGAAAATTCTTGAAATTTCTACCTGTCCTGCTATATAAGAAAATATAGTGATACATTAATTTCATAAGTGAAATTTTGCAAAATCCACTCATCCTGCTTATATAGACAAAGAAGGAAAAATCATGCAGGACGAGCAGACGAGTAGAATTTTCAAGCCCTGTGGTACTACAATCATATCCTTTCCTAGCCTCCAGCTGCCGTCTCACATTGGTCTATAATTATCAACCCATTTGTGAGAGACAAATAGTGGGAACAGGTTGATGGTGCTGTCTGGGATCAAACCTGGGACCTCTTAATTGACAGTCCGACGCACTACCAACTTCACTATGACGGCAGCAGGTAGCATGTCAGACTGTAAGTCATTAAGTCCCAGGTTTGATCCCTGACAATAGCACTCATCTTTTCTGACTTGTATCCCGCTAATTGGTTGTTAATTATTAACCATTGCGGGATAGCAGCTGAGGGCTAAGAAAAGAATGTAATGGTAGTACAGCCATGCTCAGGATGACAAAAAAGTGCAAACTGTTTGTAGATTGTGTCTACTTTGCACATGCTTTCGTGTGCAAATTGGGGTATAATTTGCAAACATTTTGCACCATTTTGTCATCCTGAAAGCAGGGCAGTTGCCAGAAATCCATTGTTAGTTGCTCCAGTCACAGTGGTATGACTGAAACATTGTTAAAAGCAGCATTAAACCTTATTCAACAGGGTGTATAAACCACGTGACATTTTTGGAAACGGAGGGGAGCAAAATCGCCCGCTTCAGGTAACATTTTTCGCGATTATTTCTTAAATACGGAACAGATTGTCACCAGACAAAGACGATGGCCTGGCAATTATGATTTCACGTCCCTACATATATATGTTTGTATGAAAAAATCCGTAATTTTCCAGAATTAGTTCCCCAAAGTTTGAAACACGCAAATTGTAAAATCGTCTGAAGGTGAGCAAACCAAGGAAATCTTGAGAAAATGAAACATGCTGGCGTGTTAAAGTCGTTTTACGCAAAACATACCCTTAGGATATTTTTAGGGGTCAAAAGTAAAAGACCACAACCTTTAAACGTTTTCGAAATTGGCTTTTTATACCCGAAAATCGACATTTCGCTTTTTACGTCCGGCGGGGAGCAACTCTCCGATGACTCCACAGGGGAGCCGTTTTACCATTTCAATTATTACTGCTAATTTCACAATAGAACCTCTTGGAAACTAAGGCTTTACATCTATTTCATCGTTTTTCGACATCATTCACTGCATTTCAACGCCTTAAATTCCCTTTCCATCGCATTTCTCTCCTTTCATGTCATTTCATTCGCCCGGCGAGGCATAACGGTAACTAGTCTAGTTTCAGTTTCTCTTGTTAGTGCGCATGTCCTTTGACTTTATTTCCTGATTATATAACATCTACTTTCACTTCGTCCTTACCGATCTCGTAAAGTTTACAAAAAGCTCTAACGTATTTGTAAGCGTACATTAACATCTCAGGGTTCTTTGCCATTTAACATCAACCGAGTCGATAACTCAAAATGAAGCTAGATTGCATTTAAAATTTTAAGAAATGACACCCGACCTTACCGGCTTACGTGAAAGCGCAAAAAAAAAAAAATCATTTGATTTTCATGCCAGAACAGATGATTTGCTCGACTTGATGTTCGGGATGCCATGTTGTAAAAGTAAGGAAATGACCAGAAGAAATTTTTACAAACCCATTTCTTTTTAATTACCGAAGATGCGTTAGTGCTTTGTGTTTGTGACCGTCGAATGAACCATGATATTGTCATACTGAATTGATTGAAAATGTGAATTTTTCCAAAAAGTTTACCAAGAAAATGCCCCCAAAACGTCACTAGCATCACTTAAATCCATGGTTTACCAGGGGCCTCCGCCCCCCTAGAACCCAGGCCAGGGCTTTGCCCTGGACCCACCGGGGGCCCTAGCGGCCCCCTGGCCCCAAACACTTTTTATCACACTCCTGGCATTCAGGGACCCTTGACAGCTATGAACGGTTAGAGCGTCGGGATTTCCTTTACGGACATCTAATGTGTGTGTTATGACGTACAGGTTTGCAATACACATCTTGCACCCCAAAGATAGCTTTGTTCCTCATAAATTGTGTGCAAAATGACGCTTTTTTAAGTGCTATATATTTCTACCATAATATTGATTTGAATAATCTTACTATCGTCCATCGAGTCTTCTAATTGAAGGTATTTTCAGGTCGGCTGTTTAAGAAAAAAAATTGACATGTCTTTGACATCTACTTGATGCTATTTTTCTTCTTGTTGTTGTTGTTAATTATTAGAAGCACTATGATCATCAAATTGAATGTGAAGTTTTAAATTAAATTACGTAATTAGTATAGCTGAAAAAGTAGACAAAACACAATTTCGTAAATGCTGAGAAAAGCCTTAAATTTCATTCTTTATCTAGTCGAGTTGATATGATAACATATGTCTGTAACGAACCCTACGGGATCAAAAAGGATGGGGGAACCAAGGTATTTACAAAGCCCTTCTCCAGGACCTTTCAAGTCGGCAAGGCAAATATGGCGTCTTCACGATAACCCTAGGCAGCACAGAACAGCAGTCTTCGGAACTGTAATGACCTCAAAGTCACCAGGCACTCAGCGTCAACCTATACTACTACTGGCTTCAGTGAAGCAAGTAGGTAACCTCAATGACGCTTGCCTCAAAAAGACCTGCGAAACCTTATCAAGCTCGAACCGGGCAGCACGACTACAAGATGCTCCTTAATAACTGTTAGGATATAACAGAGAAAGGAAACAAATAAGTCTTATACCCAAATTCCAGTTGTTGTTGTTGTTATCGCAATCTTAACCGCTTGCTGTTCTCACACGAACTGACTCTAGACTGCTTGACACGCTCTTTTATACCCACTAAACAAGAGTGCCACCTAGGGAATTAACGATTGTCGCCGACTGGTCACGGAAGCTAACGAAGTGCCTCCTCTTAATTTAATGGGCGTCTGGAGATTGCAGATAATCAAAGAACGCAGGTTTTCTAATATTTACAAATAAATGGAAACGTAGGGCGTGTAGCTTATACTTTAACCTATCAAGGCTTATTCAAGAAAGGGCATTAAACATGTACTAGTTAAATAGATAGATGCAAAGGGAAAACTAACCGAAATAATCTGATATAACGGGGTCTTCCTTTTTGAATAGATGGCGCCGAAAGAAGAAAGGGGAATAACCTTGTTGACATCCTTAATTGACTTTGAGTATATTCGTACCCATTCAAATTCGCTACACTACCCACGCCTCCGACTACACGCGTCTCGCGTGACTTTGTTATTGACAAAAATAAAGACACAAAGTAGCAAAACAATTCTGTATTTTAGGAATATTAACATCATTAAAAAAATGAACAATGATTCAAAAGCAGAACATATACTATTTACAAGATCAGCTAGACCTTCATCATACTATAAATGAGCGTTAATACTAAAATTCAGTCATAATACTATTCCACTTGAAATTAGTTCTTGGTATAGTTAAAGTTTACAGAAACTTCCCCGTCAATACCGATTTTCACACTAACACTCTTACTGTCAATCAATCCGTCTGGAAGAATGTCACCCAAGGGAAATTCTGTCTCCTGCGGAGGACGGATAGATGTATCCGAGGAATACATGAGTCCATGGCGGTTATCTTCCACCTTTAATACCTTCCGATGAAGGGCCCCAGCCCTTCCTGAAATGCACTGAATGCTGACTCTGTGAGTCTCAGGTTCCATCCTTGGTCTTGAAGCAGGAATGAGGTTACTCACTGCCTCCGCCTTCCTCTTAATGTTAGGGGTTTTAGGACTTGGAGTGTCCGCCGATTCATCTTTCCTTTCAGCTGAATACTCAGAAGTGGATGTTTCAGTTTCAGCAGGCTTTTTCTTTGGGGCGGCTACTGGCAACGGACGTGTAGGCTTGTTCAGCACCCTACCCTGGAGCAAACTATCTTCGGAAGACTCAGGATCGTTCTCCTCTGTAACTTCAACGTCGGACTGTTCCTCCCAATCGCTGTGTTCTGCGATAGTGTCGTTAAGCTTCCTGCGCACATGTTGTTGGAGGGACTTTTTAGAGTTGAAGGTCTTCCGACAGATGTCACAGCCGTCTTTCCCCATCATACATTTCTCTATATGGTATTTTAACTCGTCAGGGTTTGGGAAAGGCTCCTTGCACTTGCTGCAGATCAAGATTGACTTCTCTTTTCTTTCTGTCATCTTGGTCCGTGCCATAGAGTGATCCCTGAAAGTACAAAGAACATAATCTTTCATCCAACCTGGCTTCTTAATTTGCCTTTTAGGTTTAAAGTCTACTTCATATTCATTATCAACTGAAGTAGTATCAGAAAAACATTCAGACGGGGTTTCGCATTGATCCCCTAATAATACCTGCTTTTTACAAATTCTAAGGCGGTCGCAATGAATTACTTGTATTCCATTAGATTTGCCACAATTGATTTTGTAAAGGACATCAGAAAGCTTTTCGATTACCTCAAAGGGCCCTCTCCAATATGAGGTAAATTTTGAAGAACACCCTACTTTCTTTACGGGGAAATACACATACACCTTGTCGCCATTATTAAATTTCTCAAACGAGAGCCTACCGTCATGATACCTTTTCTGACGTTTCATAGCTTCGCCAGTATTATTACGCACTACACGATGGGCAACTTCCATTTTTTTCTTGAAGTTCCCACACCCACTGATTGAGGGGAACTTGTTTTATTGAGGCGGGCATTTCGTACATAAGGTCTAGTCATGTCGTCTCCCGCCCTAGCATACATTTGTTGGGGGTAAAGCCAGTCGTTTCATGTTCTGACGACCTGTATGCCATCATCACCAGTTGCAGATGCTCGTCCCAATCAGTATGGTTCTGATTGACAAAGGCACTGAGCATGGTAACAAGAGTTTTATTAAATCGCTCTACCATACCATCGGAGCTTGCATGATATGGGGTCGTTCGAGTCTTTTCTATTTGAAGTAAATTACACACTTCTGCAAAAAGTTGGCTTTCGAATTGACGTCCTTGGTCGGAATGAATGAGCCTGGGAACACCGAAACGGGTGATAACTTGATCAATAAGTATCGATGCAACTGTCTTTGCCTCCATGTTGGGCATTGCATGAGACTCTGTCCACTTCGTGAAATAGTCGGCTATCACCAGAATGTATCTGTTTCCCCTATCTGTTTCTGGTAACTCGCCAAGTATGTCAATCGCAATTCTCTCCATTGGGTAGCTGCTTCTAACAATCTCCATAGGAGCTTTCTTCGTTTTCGTTGGTTCCTTGCGCTTGGTGCAAGCTTCACAACCGCTAACATATATCTGGATATCATTCTTCATACCCGGCCAGTAGTACTTCTGGGCTACTCGACGAGTAGTCTTCGTCATACCTAAGTGTCCTGAAGCTTTGATGTCATGCGAATAGTTAAGGACCTCTCTTCTTCGGGAAAGAGGTACAATACCTTGCCAAATAACTTCTCCTGTTTCTCTTTTCTCTTTACGCCTCATTAAAACACCTTCTATCATGCGAAGTCTTTCCCATTGTGAAGTGAGGGTCTTAAGGAAGAAACTCTCGCGACCTAGGGTGTCTCTTTCGGGCCTAACACCATTTTCAACCAATTTCTTCAACTTCGATAGGTCCTCATCCAAGTCCTGGACTTCTTGTAAATTTATTGCTTCATTTGGTTTTTCCATCTCGATTTTATTAACATTTATCCCTTCAACAGTGTTCAAACCACACTGTCTACAAGGAATCCTACTCAAACCATCAGCATTACCGTGCTTTCTCCCGGCACGATGCTCGATCTTCAAATCATAGCAGGAGATCACATCCAGCCATCTCGCAACCTGACCCTCTGGGTTTTTGAATTTCATAAGCCATCTTAAGGAGCTATGATCTGTCCTCACAGTAAAGGGTTTACCATAAAGGTAATGTCTAAAATACTTTACAAAATGTACAAGGGCGAATAATTCCTTCCGAGTCACGCAGTATCTTCGCTCTGCCTTGGTCAAACTTTTGCTGGCATAAGCAACAACCCTCTCTATGCCGTCTATCTTCTGTGACAATACAGCCCTGATGCCAAAATCACTGGCGTCGGTATCCAAAATAAATTATTCTGTTAAGTCTGGGTGGGCCAGAACGGGATCTAATGCTTTGACCAAGGCATCGTAGTCTCTTGCTCTGGTCGAAAGATTCCCAAAGTCGGCACAGGTGTCAAAATGGGCTTTGTAATCGAGCCATGAGGTGGCACCATCGTATGTCGCAGCCTTAACAAAAGCGGTTCTAGACCTTGTTGGTCTCAAAGAATCATCATCTTCCTGTGGTGGATTAACGAGGTCTAGCCCCCTAGGCCTGTCTTTTTTGACGCCAAGAAGAGGGGTGCTACTGAAAGGCACAGATTCGGGCTTCGTGTCGAGAACACGAGTTCTGCCCATATCAAGATGCCTGTTACCATCTGGGGCCACGCTACTTAATTGTTGCTCTATCATTGAAATTTCACATTGGGCCTTCATACGAGCATTTTCTAGCTCAAGCTGCCTAAGACGCCCCAAAAGGTCTTCCTTGGTGAGTGAAGCCATCCTAAATGAAACGGGTCTGACAATGGGGGTATTGTCATATGATCCCACCGCTGCCACCAGTTGTAACGAACCCTACGGGATCAAAAAGGATGGGGGAACCAAGGTATTTACAAAGCCCTTCTCCAGGACCTTTCAAGTCGGCAAGGCAAATATGGCGTCTTCACGATAACCCTAGGCAGCACAGAACAGCAGTCTTCGGAACTGTAATGACCTCAAAGTCACCAGGCACTCAGCGTCAACCTATACTACTACTGGCTTCAGTGAAGCAAGTAGGTAACCTCAATGACGCTTGCCTCAAAAAGACCTGCGAAACCTTATCAAGCTCGAACCGGGCAGCACGACTTCAAGATGCTCCTTAATAACTGTTAGGATATAACAGAGAAAGGAAACAAATAAGTCTTATACCCAAATTCCAGTTGTTGTTGTTGTTGTTATCGCAATCTTAACCGCTTGCTGTTCTCACACGAACTGACTCTAGACTGCTTGACACGCTCTTTTATACCCACTAAACAAGAGTGCCACCTAGGGGATTAAAGATTGTCGCCGACTGGTCACGGAAGCTAACGAAGTGCCTCCTTTTAATTTAATGGGCGTCTGGAGATTGCAGATAATCAAAGAACGCAGGTTTTCTAATATTTACAAATAAATGGAAACGTAGGGCGTGTAGCTTATACTTTAACCTATCAAGGCTTATTCAAGAAAGGGCATTAAACATGTACTAGTTAAATAGATAGATGCAAAGGGAAAACTAACCGAAATAAGCTGATATAACAGGGTCTTCCTTTTTGAATAGATGGCGCCGAAAGAAGAAAGGGGAATAACCTTGTTGACATCCTTAATTGACTTTGAGTATATTCGTACCCATTCAAATTCGCTACATGTCATTGTTCAGTTCAATTTCCACAAGATATAATTCTGTATTAGACTTAGGAAACACTGTAGACGTAAATTGGTATCATATTCTTCCGTCAGTTTGTAAGCCATAGGAGTTATAAACCGTGAATAAGAGGTTTACATGAAATAGTCTCTCCCAATTAAAGACGAATCCGTCATCGGTGCAAGCCTGGTTGAAAATGAATAAATGAATAAATAAATCTTCTTCGAAAAAGATATTATAATTATTTGGTGAAGTCTCGATATAACTACGGGTTTTTTGGATTTTTTTTTAGTTTGTATTTATGGACTTGCCCCACATACTGTCAAATTTTCATTGAAGTAAAATCAGAAGGGTTTAGACTTAGTAGTAAGAATTTATATCTCATTTGATGTAAAATAAATGGTTTTAAACCATTAAACACCTACAACCAGTCTTGAATCTGTTTAATCTGTTTATAATAGTCTGTGTATGTTCCTGTCTGTCTGTGCCTGTCTGAATGTCTGTCTATCTCCGATTCCGTATAAAAACGTTTAAGAATAGATTATCCGTCAGCTACCTGCGTATGTCAATTAAGAAATGCCCTTATTTCCAGAAATAGGTAAGTAAATAAACAGTCATTAGTGTCAAATTTTTAACCCTTAGTACAATACAAGCTTAAAAACTTACCCATGAAATTTAATAATTTGAATTCCGTCAAATGTATTCAATTTACTCTTAATTTCACACATAGAACTCAGTCAAAAGCTAAACAGTCTTATTTTTCTCAGGCTTTATCAAGATAAAATTCTTATACTTTGGCATGATGATAAATCTCATTTTAAAGCCAGCGCCCATATGAAGGCAAAGGTCATCCGGTAAGGTCTGTGTCAGCTGTAAAAGTCGGACTTCCGAAACCATGTCTGTTCAGGGGCAGTTTTATTGCTGCAATCTAAATTTGTTTCAAACGAATGCAATCTTTGAGACGTTTTTACCAATCAGGCTCAAGTTTTCCAAAAATATAATTTCATAGAAATCAGAAAGTGCAGACTTACATCGGACTTCATGTCTTTGCGAACTGGTCGTGGTCTATGCTGTCTACCAAAGCATGAGTATCAGAAGTATGGGGGATATTCTCTTATATAATTATTTAAATAAAAGACATTCGCCAAAAATATTGTGAAAGATGAAGAAATTGCTTGTTACAATGTTTTTCTTTCTTGATTTATTAAAAATTCGATAGTTTATATTATTCAATAGTTTGAAAGTATTTACTTTAGTATTGTGCGAGAAAAAGTTAATGTGGGATATTTGTTACAAAAGTAGGAAATAATTGCCAGCTCCCTTTCAATGTTTTGCTTACCTTCGGATCTTTGCAAGCAAATGGTTCTAGTCCAAATTCGTACAAAAACAAAGTCCCAGTAACGCTTTAACCAAAATTGAATAATTTATAAACATGCATTGAGATTGCATTTGTTTTACTTGTTTAGAAGATACAACATTAAAAATAAATATGAATAAAGACAATGCAGTTATCATTTAAAAAGCTTGATATGACTATCTTTTGGCGAACACATACGATTTTCGGTTTGACGAATATGATTCTTCACGACGAATATGACTGGGTATCATAACTATTGTTAGATTATTATTTTGGCGAAATGCCTAATTTAAAGTATAAAACTACAAGTCAAATTGCTATCTGGGTTAAACAGTAAAGTATTGTTCATAACTCGTTCCAGCATATTCGACTGACGAAAAAGAAAATGGAATTCTGGTAGCCTTATACACGAAGTCAATCAACTGAAAAAAGTATTAAACTATAACTCGAGGATGATAAACATAAATAAGGAGTTTATGCGTAGAAAATGTGGGGAAAAGGTTTAAATATTCATTTAAACGCCTTGATTATGAAATGAAAGTCATATTCGCCCATGTTCGCCAAAAATGTCATATTTGTCACATTCTAGTCATGCCGGTCTGGATCCCCGCCAACGAATCATCATTTCTAAAACAGATATACATGTTAAGTAATGTATTAGATGACTCTTTGTTTGGAAGCGTTTAACACAATGATTTATTGACCAACGAATTCAGCGTTATTTCACAATCTTGTATAGATTCATTCACATTTTCATACACATTTGAAATTTTTGTAACTTGTTCGTGCATCTGTATGTCAAAGTTACCGACTTCAGCTGGAACAGACTGTCTATTCAAAATATTTTTTTTCTTTTTATGATCAATTCCCATTTTGCACTATTTCGTAAATATATTCATTGAGTACACTATCTATAATTGGCAAGATAGTGTATATTTTTGCATATTTCATAGCGATGATATTATATGTACGTTACCATTTAGTATTTGATGTCTATTCTACTCAACCTTTTTTTCCCGTTTAAGTTATAAAAATACGATAATCATATGCTTCGCATTTTTTGAAACAAACAAACAAATAATATTTAAGCATGAATAGATATAAATTCTTGTGATCTTTCCAATGTCAGACAATGCTATGAGTACCCTTTGAAAATGGCTCCCCTGTGGAGTCATCGGAGAGTTGCTCCCCGCCGGACGTAAAAAGCAAAATGTCAATTTTCGGGTATAAAAATGCCAATTTCGAAAACGTTTAAAGGTTGTGGTCATTTACTTTTGACCCCTAAAAATATCCTAAGGGTATGTTTTGCGTAAAACGACTTGTACACGCCAGCATGTTGCATTTTCTCCAGATTTCCTTGGTTTGCTCACCTTCGGACGATTTTACAATTTGCGTGTTTCAAACTTTTGGGAACTAATTCTGGAAAATTACGGATTTTTTCATACAAACATATATATGTAGGGACGTGAAATCAAAATTGCCAGGCCGTCGTCTTTGTCCGGTGACAATCTGTTCCGTATTTAAGAAATAATTGCGAAAAATGTTACCTGAAGCGGGCGATTTTGCTCCCCTCCGTTTCCAAACATGTCACATGGTTTATACACCCTGAAAATAAAAATGATAAAATTAACATCTATATTCCTTTATGTTTTGTAGAGAAAAACATCAATGTGATAACAGCAGATGAAATTCTTGGTATTTCCCAAACACCGAAACAGTGGGAGATACCGGATGACCTACTTCCTGAATTTAGAAATGTTGGACCAAGGGATACTGATAGAAGTGTTCCAGCTGGAGAACCAATCAAAAACTTTGTCCTCAGTAGTCGGATCAAATTTACATATGGTAGGATAACAATGGCAGATCCAAGTATTCTATAAAGGAGATTTTAACGTAACTTATGTCGAACAAGGAGTCCATTTATTAACTCATTAAGGATGAAATTTACAAATAATTTAAAATGACTAGGGTACAGAGCTAAAAATTGACCCCCCCCCCCCCCCCCCTCCACCAAAAAAAAAAAAAAAAAAAAAAAGAAAGAAATTAAAAAAAACTCTGGATTTTCCAATATAGTCTGTTTAGGGAGATTGTGTTTATTGCATCTTGGATTTGACAATACTTAAGGGCCCATGTTTGATTCCTTGAACCAGGGTATTTACTAGGGTACAGAGCTAAAAATTGAACAAAATTCAACAAAGATTAAATATGAGCATAAATTAATTTGATAGCAAAACACAGTATTTAACTGCATTTTGTCATCAAATTATAATATGCCAAAATGATCTGCAAAGACTATGGAAGTATGGCAAAAATTGTCTTTTCTTCAAGCATTTTAATGGAAATACCACTAGCAGCTTAATTTCCTAAAATATGACACAAAATTACTACACTTATGTCCAAGGTATTTTCAGATTATTTAAATTTCTAGCGAAGGTTAAGATGGGTTCAGATGCAAGGGCTTGCAGACAATTTTGAAATAAAATTCAATGAAATAATGTCAATGTTTTTATTCAGCATGTTAAGGGTTTATGACTTTGCAAATTTCAGATATAAACTTAATTTGATTTACAGTGATTACAAAAAAACACATTGAAAAACTCTAATTTTATCATCCAAAATTATCTGTCTTAAAGTCTAAAAAAATCGATGTGCTAAAAGCACTGGATGCACTTATTGTGAGTCAGAAATTAATTTGAAAAAATACTATTTTTAAACTTTTCAGTCTATAAAGGATAATAAGTGGTATGGAATAAGAGCAGAATGCACATATTTGCAGGCTGATCTTTGTCTATATTTTCTGTCAAAGCTTGCATAGCAAGGATGGAATGAGAGAGTCATATTGTCTTGGGTATCTATGCACGGCTAAATTATGCTATATTTGTAATACAAGCACTAAGGGAGGAGTCGCTAGTAAACCTGCCCTGCGTTCAGGATCACAAAACAGTGTAAACAGTTTGCCAATTATACCCCGCTTTAAAGTGCACTTGCAAAGCGGGGTATAATTGGAAAACTGTTTGCACCTTTTTTGCGATTCTGAACACAGGGCTGCTTTACATTTTTGTATCATAAACTCACACAGGATGTATTTTTAAGAAGATTAGATATACTACAATAATATTTATTATATTTTAGGCATAAAACAGGCATGTATTCTGACAAATACACAAAGTTTTAAAGGGCTACCACCCTTTGTGAACCTGTTGCAAGACCAGTATACTGTTAAAGACCAGGTAAGTAATAAAGGTAAATTGTTATGCTCCCCTAAGAAATACGAGGAGGTATATAACTTTGCACTGGTTGGTCGGTCTGTCGTCCAAGGGCCATCTCTGTCCAGAGCATATCTCAAAAAGTATGCAAGCTAGAACTATAACTCTACTTGTCTTATTTTAATTTATTTTTATGTCAAGCATCAAAAGATCAGCGGAATATTGTTTTACACTTGTCCACCTGTCTGTCTGTCTGCAAAACTTAACCAAAAGAGGTAATTCAAGATCAAATTCTCATATTTGGTAAAATGATAGATCTCAATGATGCGCATCTACAGATACCAAGTCATATGACAACATCAAGGTCATCTGTCAAGGTCAAAGTTTTAAAATTTAGGGGGGTATTTGTGTTTAACAAATACATTTTGTTACAGTAAATGTCCCTTCTTAATTGACAAAGAATTAGTGTGTGTATTTCCGTTTATTTATCGTCGCTACCATAGCACATGCCCATATGAGTGCCACCCCCAGAAGACGGTTAGTTGTTACGGGGGATAGTGCAAGGATACATGATGAAACTACTGCTGAGATCCGCCATGGTTCTTTAACCTGCTCGGTGTAAAGCACCGTCTCACGGGGCCTTGGTTTAACGTCTCATCCGAAAAACCCAGGCGGTCGAACTCCAATGGTTTTGAAGTCCGGTGCCCTACCAACTGAGCTAATCGGGCTGGTACAAAGAATTAGCCATTGACCTGCTCCTATGGGGAGCATAAGTGTTACAAACGTCTCTTGTTTTTTTCAGCATTAGATTGGTTTATCTTCCATTGAGTGAACAGAAGGGCCTGAGGTTATAAAACCTTTCTCAATTCAAAATTTTCTCAAATTACAATTTGAAATTGAAGCTGTCATTCTGTTTTATTACTCAATTTTCATAAAATTCTCAGGCTCAATTTAAAATTTTCACATTGTTCAATTTGAGATTTAAGCAGTAATTCTGTTTTATTACTCAATTTTCATAAAATTGGAAATCAAAATAAATGTATTTACAAAAAGATGATATTAATAAATTGTTATAAAAAACAACTTATTGATATTATCTTTTATTTTCATACATTTATTTTAATTTCAAATTTTATGAAAATTGAGCCTGAGTCTAAGAAACTTTTATAGCCTTGGGCCATAAAGCTATATTTTAACAAGTGGCAAAGCCACACTGATAATCAAGCTAATTTTTTTTTGTAGAATGAAAGCTTTATCAATTGAAAATGAAAAATCCAATACATGTGTAATAAGATTTCTTAAATGCAAAATAAAAATGAGACAATTGCTTGAAATTTAACTTGTAAGGGTGTGGGAAATACCAGGAATATATTGTTAATTACTCCAGTAATTTTTTTGAATCAATAGATTGGATATATTTTGTTCCAGGGATAATTCTGTCTCAGAAAAGCATGTGCAAAAATATCTCATTTTGCTAAATCTAATATGAAAGAAAGAATTTTTTTGGTGAATAGTTTTAACAAAACGATGGCTCAGTGCAACACAGTTGTAACTGCCTATATGATTATAGGCAGTTACAACTGATTTACACTTAGCCAACAAAATCCTTCACTTAATTAAATTTTGCTTTTCTCCCATTAAGCCAGTTGCAATGAGATTTCTGGCAGAAAAATGAGAGAATCTCTCAATATCTCACCCAAAATTGATCCCTGTTGTTTAACTGTTGTCTTTCTGAGAAAAATCAATGACCTTATATTTCTTTAAACTTTATCACTATTCATTATAACATATTGGGCATTAAGGCCACTCATCAAACCACATCAAGGAAGGTCAATGACATCTGATAAGGTCAAGGTCAGCCATGTAGGTCATCTTTAAAAAAAATGCCATTTTGTAGGGCTACAGTGTTTTAAAAACCCATCTTGTTTGTAGGATATGATGGTACAAAAAGCCATCATGCAATCTCAAGTATGGAATTCTACCAGAGAACATCTGCCCACTCGCAAAGATCCAGAAAATATTCGATGGAAATTTAGAAAAGAATATGGAATACCAGATACAAAATCTGCGTAAGTTACATAATTGTCATCTTTGTTGTGCCTTGTAAGTCTGGTAGTATACTGACCCTCTATCATGATTGTTAAGAAATGCTGATCAAATGAAAAACATGCCTTTTATGGGGAGGAGGCTATTCAGGATGAGTGTTTGACCCTTGAATCAGGGTTTAGACACTCTAAAAATCATAAAATATCCTATTTTGCCCTGGAAATTTGACCCCTTGAGAGAAATTTCTAAGGGTCAAAACTTGGTTTTATTATTCAAATTTTCTTGTAAACTATTTAGAATTCTACTTATTATTTTTACTCTTTATATTATTACAAGAAAAGGTCATTTTGCACAGAATCCTATTAAATTTCACTCTCAATTTTCCCGTTCTGTTGATTTTACCCCTTAAGAATTAGTTTTGCACCCATAATTTTATGGTTAAGGAGTCAATGAATTAGCAATTTCTTAAATTAGCACGAGCCCTGCTAATCCTGTACGTGGGAAAAAGCGACTTACTCAGAGAAAAAAGATGGATTCTAATCAGTTTAGGCATGAATAAAACTTGTGTTATGATTGATCAGTTTGCAAAAAATTATGTAGATAAGATGAAAATAATGTTTTTTTATGGGGCAGAGATGATTTCCATAGATGATATATATTGAAAACATTGAAAAATGAGTCATCAATTTGAAATGTGTGCCAAGCAAAGACTCTGGCAAGCCTGTGCATCTGCACAGTCTTTCCAGAATCTTCACTTTGTGTTTTGATAGATAAGGTCTCAAGGTATCTTACAAAAGTCAGGTAATGATAATCTTCTAATTGGACCATGTGGCTGTCTAGGCTACTAAATAATTGCATCTCATGACATGTCAAATTGTTGGAAATGTTATGCACAGGCTCAAATGTTTTCTTAGAACTTATACGGTAAATTTCAGCTAAATAAAGCTGAGGTTATTAGGTTTTCAGCCCATATTAACATATATTTTTCAGACATATTTTGTTGGACAATTTCCTGTTGATATGTGGATCTCTGACCAAAGATTTTCCCAAATCTCTTTCAAGAAGATTTATTTATAAACCCGAAGTGAATACTGTGTTTCAATATAATGGTAAGTTGTAAAGTATTGCTACTTTGGCAGGTTGTTTTGACAAAGATCAGTCCTCATGCCTGTCGGTCCATCCATCTGTCTATCTGTAGACTCAAGAACTAAGTGACCTAGAATTATGAAACTTTTTATAATTGTTGCCTATGACCCAAGGAAGTTTCATATTGCTTAGGGGTCACGAAGGTTTAGCTCACAATTAAAGATGGGACAAGTAGGGTTTTTGTACACAGGTTTTGCAGACGAAAATTTAAAGTGGATCTAATTTGAAAAATAACCATTCAGTAGGGTAGAAAATAGTGTGGAATAAGAAGAAATTGCTTGTCAGAAGCAATTTCTTCTTTTTTTCACAATGTTTTCTCAATCATAAAATCACAGGCACGTAAAAAGCAGGGGTTAAACTGCAAAGGGTTAAACAGTCTTCAATTCTCTTCTGAATTTAATACCCAAAGGTACATAGTGTTTATACATCAGTTTGGTAACAGTTAATGATTTAGGACCTTGGGCCCGTTTTACTAAACTTTTTACGACAAAATTGATCGTATGTCAAAATCACAAATCGTACTTGTTGATTTCATTCGTCGTTAGATTCTGCCTTGTAATATCTCATTGGAATTGTCTTTAGAAGACGATTCTTATGAGATATTGCATTGCAAAATTCCATATTTAGCTACTCCTGTAGAAGCAACTTTAATTTTTGACTTACGCAAAAAATGATTGTAAGATGCTTAGTAAAACGGGCCCCTGGGTATGCATGTTACCCTACCTGATACCTGGGATCTAGAGAACTCCTCCAGCTCTAGTCACAATTGAACTTTGTTAAGAAAACCTTCTTTTGTGTGTGGGGATTCAGTCCCAGTCTATTTTTATGCCCCGTATCGAGAGATCGGGGGAATATTGTTTTACTCATGTCCGTCCGTCTGTCCGAAAACTCAACCCAAAAACTTAACCTTTGCCTTATCGAGAGATCGCTGTTACGGGGGCATTCGTGTTTCACAAACACATCTTGTTCAACAAGATTTTGCTCAATCTCCTTTCAGGTCAATAAGGCTTGGTAATTTGACCATGTGCTATTCATACTGAAGTTTGAATCTTTTGAAATGCTATTTCTTACAACATCAGTAAGACCTTTTTCACACATTACCAGACTAGTATGACTAAATAACTGTGACTTACTGTGTGGAGTAGGGGTGACTAATGGGTTCAAATTTAGTATCACAATAGTATTGTCATAGTAAAGTTGCTATTGGAATAGTATTACAATAGTCAGAAAACTATTGCAATACTATCACAATAGTTGTTTTTACAGAAAAATTAGATAATAATCAATGTTAAAGCGTCATACCTTTTATGAGGCAGTAACTTTATATTGTTCTTGTAAGATGATGTTTACCTTGTCAATGGTGAGTAAAAGATCAAATAATTTTAGTGCAGATATTCCCTTAAAAGAAATGGATTTGACCTCATTTTCTGATGAAAACATGCAGAAATGCAGCATTGTTACTATATTTATTTCTACTTTCATTTTCATAAAAAGTATTGTAAACTATTGATGGTCAGAGGAACTATTGCAATATCTATTGACTTGAAAAAATACTATCGACCTATTGCTATTGCAAGGTAAACTATCACAATACAACATAGTTCCACCAATTGTTACACCACTAGTGTGGAGGCCATTTGAAAGCCTATGGCTTTTGTGGGCCCTTCTGTCTGTGTTGGTCTCACTTCAATTGTATAGCATTCTGGGTTGAAATTGTTGGGGTGTAGACACCAATGCATGTTAAGATTACTCTTGAAGTATGGTCATATATGGGTATCATCTTCTCCCCCTGTCTGTAAATTTGGCTCTCCACACCAACCGACAGATTTGCTTGAAAATTTCGCAGAAAGTTCCTTATCCTGTGACATTATGCATGTTGTTGCCATGTTATGGCACTATACTGCTTCACTGGAAAAGTGGCCTTCATCCAAGATTTTCCTGTGGCAGTGAATATCATTAATTGTAACTCAGAGACTCCTATTGATTGTATAACAACTATGCTGTGACCTCTTTTTGCAATTCATCTCACATTTTGATGGCTTAGTACAAAACAGGTGTAACTGCCTTTATGTTTAAAAGCAGTTAAAACTGTTTTGCAGCGAGCCATACATGTGTGTTTAAACAAACTCTGATATTGCATAGAAGAATATGCATGTAAACCTTACGAATAAATGTATGATATATAGTGATTGAGGCCTGTTGTCCCTCACAAATTATCACAAACTTTTTATTACTGAGAAGAATTACTATATAAACTGTAAGAATATGTGTATGATATTGAGGCCTTAATCCTATACAAATTATCACAAACTTTATTTACAGAGAAGAATAATTATGTTAACTGTATGAATACATGCATGATATTGAGTGATTGAGGCAGTAATCCTTTTCAAATTATCGAAAACTTTTTTTATTCCAGAGAAGAATATTCATGTAAACTGTATGAATACATGTATGATATTGAGTGATCGAGGCCTGCCCCTGTTTGCTGACAGTTCTGTAATCAAGAAGACAATGGAGTACACCTTACCAAGTATGGACCCAGTTCATCCAACCATAGACCTCATGGCTGTTACAGACTTAAAACATGACGGCGTAGATACAGGAGGTAATTTAAACAAACCCTGTTTTAGGGTTTTATTTTAGAGATGAAGAAATTACATGTTGATTTCATTAAGGTAAGAAACTAAAAACCTGATCACAAAGAATGAATACACTAAGAGGATTCATACATGAGTGTGATACGGTTTTCATTTTCATACCTCCATGAAATCGACAAATATTATCTTCATATCTTATAATTTCATACATTGAAGTAAAAATGTAAAGATTTGTCAATTATGGAACAGATTTTTTATGAGAGTACTTTGTGCTGAAGCCAACAAAACAGCTGCATACTCAAAATTATTTTCATTGTGGAATAAAACCAATTTTTATGCCAATCTTAATTCATGAATATTGATAGAGACAACTAAAATTGAATTACTATGGTATCAACAAAAAGGGGTCAAAGGACCTTTATTATTGACATCTTATAGTATTAGGGGTCCTTCCTTAAAGTTTTGGAGTCCTTCTTTAGATGTAGACGATTTCTTTTAAGCAAAATTTTCTTTTAATGTAAATTTGGAGCTATTTCCTGGTTAAAGGTAAGAAAAGTATTTGATATGCACCCGGTATGAGTATTTGGGGCCCAACTTCAGGAAAGAACTGAATTACACTGTCATAGCGCTTTTGGTAGCAAGTCGGACTATCTGTCTAGAGGTCCCAGGTTCGATCCCTGATTGTGGCACTCATACTTTCCAACTATTTGTCTCCCACCAATGGGTTGATAATCGTAGACCTTTGTGGGATAGCAGCTGGAGGCTAGGATAGAATGTAATGGTAGTACTGGTATGAGAAATACCAGGCATCCATTGTTAGGTGCTCCTGAGTCTTCACTTGATTTCTGAAATTGATCCTAAGGGGATCAATGTGACTCACATCAGACAGTTTTGAGATTGCTGGTTACATGTTTGTGTCTCTCAGACTTGCAAAACCTGTGTCCCTTAAAACCCTGCTGTTTTTAGCTAACCTGGGGCCCGTTTTACTAAACATCTTACGATCATTTTTTGCGTAAGTCAAAAATTAAATTTGCTTCTACAGTAGTAGCTAAATATGGAATTCTGCAATGCAATATCTCATATCTTCTAAAGACGATTCCAATGAGATATTACAAGGCAGAACTAACAATGAATGAAATCAACATGTACAATTTGTGATTTTGACTTACGATCCATTTTGTCGTAAGAAGTTTAGTAAAATGGGCCCCTGATCACTCACCGTCCATTGAAAATTTACGACAAATAAAAAAAAATAGAATTGCAGAAGGACGAAATTAAAGTATGTTGCTTCAAAACCACCCTAAAGGTACATCAAACAATATCTGGTATTCATAAAATGGTTGACAAGTTATGAGCTGAATTACTCAGGTGAGGGATATAGGACCATCATGGTCCTCTTGTTTGCTCTACTGACCAAGGAGCAAAATGGTTATAGCAATGTTGTTTTTCCTAAGAAATGATTGCAGTTTTTCTTATTCCACCTTTGTTGGAAGTCTTGAATTCTATTTACTGTAAACTGCTTTATATTGGCGGTGTCCACATTTGGTGGTTTTTTGGTTACGATTAATTGGCAGTGATTTATATTGGCGCATCTTACTATAACACCAAAATAAAACACTTTAAGTGTATTTCAATCGTTCAAAACAACGTAAGTCTACGAAAGTCAATATCTAGAGAAATGTCAACTTTCTAGAAACTTAATAATAGTTTGTTTTTTGCACCTTTTGTTAGAGTTATAACGCATATTTTTCACACTTTTTCGCTGTGATTTTCATTACAATTTATCAACCAACTTGGATCTGGAATCTTGAAATTGAGGGATCAGTGCAATACTTTTGTAAGTGCCTATAATTTATAGGCACTTACAATAGTAGGGCACTTACCCCTTGAAATGTCAACGTTGCCAGCAGATTTTCAATTTGAATAAGAATGGTCTGCATATCTTTGATATAAAGTTAAGTAACATTGACTGAAATGTATATACAAATTTTCATATCCATCATATTAAAGAAATGTTTCATTTTATATTGACAAATATTGGCGGTGGATTACTATTGGCGCATCTTAGCTTGACCGCCAATATAGCCAAAATAAAACAACCGCCAAAATTACCCGGTTTACAGTAATCCTGTTCCTTTCAGCACTGACAAAACCAGTCTTATTCCCACAAACTGTATTTCGGGTGAATGGATGGGCATACTGTCAACCTACCACTAACCAGGCATTTAATTTAGTGAATACATATGCAATAGCATTGGCTGAAGCGAAGCAAAGATTTCAGGTATGTTTTGCAATCTGATAATGTATACAAAGGGTACATGAAGCTCTAGACTTTGAAAACCATTTCGCTATGCTCTGGTGAATTGATGTCTCTGTATACTTGAGTTAAGTATTAATGAAAAAGAGGATATTGCTTGTTACTAGCAATTTCTGGTTTTCCAACATATTTTTTTGTAATATGGAATGGTTTCTTTACAAATTTTATCAAAATTTCATTGTAATCTGTTACTTCTTTCAGTTAAGGCTTTAAATTTTGAAAACTAGATACAGTTAAATTATCAGCTGCTTGTCTCTGCTTATAGTTGGTCAAGATCCTTTTCTATATTTGACAGAAGCTTAATTCTGTACAGTTTGGAGGATGGTATCAAGCAGTGAGTGATGAGATTAATTGTAAGAGATTGTTGAGGGAAACACTTTAATGCCTACAATGTATAATTGCTAAACTGGCGAAATTACTGAAAGAGTAATGGTATTTTTTTATAAAGATCCATCCTTGCTTTCATTTATTTAACCTTATTTTACATGGTCTAAATGACCCATTATACCAATTAACCAATCGTATTGTCATGTGATCACACATTAAATTACTGGCTTTGAACGAATGTGTCCTAAAACTTTCATCCTCTGCGTATTATTTCAAAACTTCATGGTCAGAAGACGGGGTTTAAGATGTATGAAATTGGAAGAAGATACATTAAGGAGATGAAGAGAGTATTTGTTGATTCCATAGAGTTATGAAACTAAAAACCTAATCACACTAAATGAATGTGAAAAGGGGAATCAAACAATGATCAGGTTTTTCGTTTCATATCTCCATGAAATCAACAAATGCTCTCTTCATCTATTGTAATTCAATGTTATGGAACAAAATTGTTAAGATTTATATAAAAAGAAACCCATATCAAATGGGACTGCTTTGTGTTGAAGCTTGCAAAATAGCTGCATTCTCAAAACTGTTTTAAATTTTCAACCATATGAACAATTAAGTTTTTATGCTTCCCGAAGGGAGAGCATAAAGCCGCCGCTTCGTCTGTCTGTCCGTCCCCAGTGAATTCTCCATAACCCTTGGGCCAAATCAAATGAAACTTACCATGTGAACTTCCTATGATATAGTGTTGATGCATCTTTCTGAGTTTTTGGATTTAAGGCCTCATCACGGGAAAAGGGTTCTTAGGGTAAAATACAGTTTTTCTCAAAATTCTCCTAGTCAAATGGTCAGAATTTAATGAAATTTTATATTATAGTAGCAATTTAGATACCCTTTACTATAGACAATTTGAAATTTTTGTACAAAAAATATATCATGGAAAAAGGGGGCTAAATGTTTGTTACCTTTACTTTAGCTTGTAAAATGCAGTTATTCTTTCATTTCTCCAAGTCTTTTATTCAGAATCTGATGAAATTTCACATTTTAGTAGCAAATAAGATGCCCTTTACTATAAACTCTTTGAAATTTGTGTCTAATAATATGTCATGGAATAAGGGGGCTTAATGTTTGTTATCTTTATGTTAGCTCTTTGTGTCTCATATAACAGTCCTTTCTCCATAACCCTTTGCCCTTATCAAATGAAACTTGCCATGTGAACTCCCTATGATACAATGCTGATGTGTCTTTTCTGGTTTTTAGATTTGTGGCATTGTCACTGGAAAAGGGGACTTAGGGTAAAATGCAATTTTTCTCTCATATCTCCTATTCTAATGGTCAGAATTTTCTGAAATTTCATATTTGAGTAGTAAATAAATTATCCTTTACTATAAAAAAAAATGAAATTTTGCACAAAAAATATATGATGGAAAAAGGGGGGGCTAAATGTTTGTTACCTTTTTCTTTCATTTCTCCTGGTCTTATGTTAAGTATTTGATGAAATTTCATATTTGAGTAGCAAATCAGATGCCCTTGACCATAAACTATTTGAAAATTTCATACAAAAAAAATGTCATGGTAAAGGGGGCTAAATGTTTGTTAACTTTATGTTAGCTCTCTTTATCTCATATTTCAGTACTGAGCAGAAAATGACAATTTTTCCATTGATAGCAGACATTATTTTGTGACAATGCCTTATTCGGGGAGCATAATCCGTCTCTGACGGCTCTTATTATTAGCTCCACTGGCTGAAAGCCACTGGGGCTATTGTCATGGCGTTGTGTCCGTCGCGCGTCCGTCCCTCCGTCCGTGCATCCAGTTGTAAACTTTTCTTTAAAAATCTTCTCCTCAGAAACTACTGGATGAATTTCAACCAAACTTCACAGGAATGATCCTTGAGTGACTCTCTTTCAAAGTTGTTCAAGAAATTTTGATCCAATGCAAAACATGGATTTAATGGGTGTGGCTAATTTCCAAATAAAGTAAAAAGGGAGTTTTCTCAGATTCTAATCAATGGATACCCATTAAATTTTACATGAATGATCCTTGGGTGACCCTTTATCAGTCTACAAAAAATCATTGTGATCGGATGGAAAATATGCATTTTATGGGCGGAGGTCATTTCTCTATATGTTATATAGTGGAAACTTTGAAAATCATTTTCTCAGAATGTAACAGATGGATATCAACCAAATTTCACTGGAATGATCCTTGAGTGACCCGTTATCAGTCTACAAAAAATCATTGTGATCGGATGAAAAATCTGCATTCAATGGGCGGAGGTCATTTCTCTGTATGTTATATAGTGGAAAATTTGCAAATCATTTTCTCGGAATCTAATTTCTGGATATGAATCAAATTTCACTGGAATGTTCCTTGAGTGACCCTTTATCAGTGTACCAAAAATTATTTGATAGTATGAAAAATATGCATTTTATGAGTGGAGGTCATTTCTCAATATGTTAAATAGTGGAAACTATGAAACTCATTTTCTCAGAATGTAACTGATGGACATCAATCAAATATTTTTGGTATGATCTTTGGGTGACCAATTATCATGCAGCCAAAAATTATTTTGATTTGATTAAAAATATGTCTTTTAAGAGCAGACGTCATTTCTCTGTCTGTTATAAAGTTGAAACTTTGAAAATCATTTTCAACATCAGTAGAACCCCCAAATATCTAAAAATCTAGTCAATAATTTATTTGCTTTTACAAGAATTTCAAGCCTGTGGAGCGACTCAAGCCATTCATGGCTTTCTAGTATTCTTAATCACTGTCTATAAATTAAAAACCATGTGATCTTATACTTTAGATAATATTTGGTGAAAAGAAGAAATTGCTTGTAACAAGCAATTTCTTCTTTTCCCATAATATTTTCTCCCACAAAGATTAAGTTCTTTTCATAATTTAGTCCTGCCTTTGGATTGTTATCTACAACCCCTTTCTATTTGGACCAGTCTAAAATTTTGAGAACAAGCGGTTACGATTTTAAATAAGCTTGTGTAATTTCTTTTCCTTCAGCAAACCTCAGGTGAACTCCCGTACCCCATATGCATTCAGAACGTGAACATAACATACAACAGACTGAACTTTATATACTTTCAACTCAATACCTTAGACACTGTGAACGACAATGGTATTAAAAATACTGCGTGGTTTGACTCGGAAAAGCTGTTCGATAAATTCTTGTGTCAGCCATGGAAGCATGAAACTAATAAATATGAACCTCCTAAATATGGGAATTTCAATCCTTCTGCTTTTAAGAAATTTCTTGTGACTTATCTTTATGGAATTGCATAGATTGTAAATAAATGATTATGTTTGAGATGAATTAAATATGTATAGTATTTGCTTTCTCCACAAACTACCATTTATCCTTATGAAATTGAAGTCTTCAACTTTGAATCTCTTAAGAAAAGGCATTGACAAATGTTTCTAAGAGAAGGAGAAATCAGTCAAATTACATATCCATCGTCCATAATTTGTTTAAACATCCTCCTCCTTAACCTGTAGCTAGCCCAATCTTGATGAAACTTTGCAGGGATGTTACTTTGATGAATCCCTACCAAAGTTGTTAAAAAATGGAAATCTACCCTTTATTCTTGTTGCCACAAAAATCAAAAATAAAAATGATCTTCTCTGAAACCATAAGACAGAAAACTTTCATATTTGGTTTTTAGCATCCACTAGTGTTTCTCTACCTGGTTTGTTCATATTTAGGCTCTGTCGGGGCTCACCCCTTTTATATCGAAATAAAGAACAAAATATGCTCTAAAAACCCAAAGGCAGACAGCTCTGATATTTGATTTGTGGTTAGTGGACTTTTAACAAGTTCTATCATATCATGCCCCTTGGGGTCATTTTAACAGGAAGAAGGTTATAAATGCACAATGAATCCTTTTTGGGTTAAAGGCATTCAAAAGTTTTGGGGTTTTTTGGGTAATTTTGAATGAGTGATCAAAGGTCAATTATGTCTATTTAGATTTAGATAAAAAAAACCTTTAATCACTCACTTAGACTTGCCTATTGTTGCTATGTTTGGTTATTTGCATGAAGACCACTAAGTTGTCAGCTTGTACTGTGCAAACCTATGTTTGCTTTTAAAAAGTTAAGCTACAGTCGCAATACAAGCAACAGTGTTTGACTGTGTGCTGGGATTATATAATAGCATGATTCATTCTTAAACTTGGTAACTTCTGCTTTAATGGAGGTAGTTACAAGATGGTAGAATTTAATGGACATTCAAAACTTGATAAGGCTGAATCCACTCATTCAGTTGTTCAAATAAAACTTTAAAATTGGCCATAACTTTTGATTGGTTTGTGATGGGGTCTTCATATTTCTTATGATGATTACCTTGGACAAGACCTTTCTGTTGGTACCAAGTTAAAGGTCATCAGTCAAGGTCATTTTTCAAGGTAAAATTTGTTTAAAAAAAAAAAAAACTTTTAACATTTGCCATACATTTTGAATGATAATTGATAGGGTATTCATATTTCATATGATGATTGCTTGGAACAAGACCTTTCTGTATGTGCAAAGTTCAAGTTCATCAAACAAGGTCATTTTGCTAGGTCAAATTTGTGGAAAATTAAAGGAGGAATTACCATCACCTTTGTGTCATTTGCATTGGTGTTAGCGTTAGTAATGACTTATGGCTTCATAGAAAAAGGAGCCTTAACATAAACTTCCTTGTTAATAAAACCCTCTTTTATTCGCTAAGCTGTATTCGGAGAAAACCCAAAGGTATTATGATCACCTTGACATCAGTCGTGTTGATGTTGGTGTTTGTGTGACAAACTTTAACCTTAGTCATATCTATGTTGTTATCGAAGATATCTTCATGAAACTTGGCATGTGTGTTCACCATCACAAGAGCTACCTTGACTATCAAGGGGGATAGCCCTGGAAGCATTTATGTAAGAGTTGTGCCCCTTTTTCGACTCAGAATTTTTGCATTATCCAGCACTGAACTTGTGGCCCTCTGACTGAAAGACATGCTTACATGTCTGCATCCAACTTTTCTGAGGTCTATTCATTTGAATTGCGTAGGTTCTCAATTTGTTTTGGCATTGTCAGTCCATCAGGATTCTGCCAAAGCTTTTTCGAACTTTTTCTCCCCAAATTATCTATGGATTTCAACCTACTTTCTCACAAATTAACTCCTAAAAGTTCACAGAGGTAAAGAAAATGGATTACTCAAAGTTGATACGAGATCATATGTCAATGTGAAATTTAAGCTAGGCATTTTTCCTACATTTACAAATGCACCTGCACAGTGGTGTATCTAGGATTTCTGTAAAGTGGGTTTGACCATTTTTAAAGGGGGTTTGTTTTCCTATTATTACACAATTTTAACCATTATCCTGCTGAATTTAAATATTGTTAAAAAATCCTTTATTTCGTATCAACAAGCCTGCTTCAGGTAGAAGACAGGCAGTATATGCTAAGATCAGACTGAACAACTGTGCAGGCTGATCTTAATCTGAACTGGCTGTCAAAGCTTTGTTTACAAAAGGAATATGTTGTGAACAGCAGGTGAATATGAAACTGAAATTCTACATGAAAATTAAATTATGGGGCTTCAAAGGGGGATTCGTTCGAATACCCCCCAAACCCCTCTGGATCTGCCACTGTGTTATTTCTAAATAATTTCTCATAAAAATCCTGCATAATCTGCAGATGTGCACTATGAAAGAAATATTCGGATAGCCTCAAGGTCACAGGTCAAGGTTATTAGTCAAACTTAAGTTTGTCCAGGCAATGTCATAGGCATAACTTGGATTAAGAAATTTATATGCGCTCAGAATGCCACCTACATAGAATATGTAGGATTAAAGCGATATGTGAACTGTGACAATAGATGAATGTCTTCTGTCCGCTGCCCATTTCTATGATTTGAGCCTTGGTGACTAATCAGAACATTGTAACTACAGCTTGAATAAGATTTTTTATTATTCACCAACAACATTTTTCAAAAGAGGGTTTATTTCAATAACACACTTGCATATTTGTGCGTAATGGTAGTTATGCCCTTGAATGTCTTTATCATCTACGGATGGAGTTTAAAATAGTTTGGCACAAACCTTCTCCATTGTCTTGAGATGTGCAAAGCTAAAGAGTTTTTAGTATAGCTTTAAGAAGAGAGGTCAAGGTCAGATTTAGCTTTTCTTTGTACATTTATAGATGGTTTATAAAGTAAAGATACACACATATTCTTCATCATTTACTGATGGATCTCATGGTAATTTGGCATAAAGGTTCTCCATTATCTTTGCATCATCTTTGGTATACCCATAAGTTCAAGGTTGCAGGTCAGGTTCAAAGGTTAAGAAATAATCTTGTCCTAAAATATTCTCTTCCAGGAATTTATGTTTCTTTGAACTTTGAAAAGATTTTCTTATCCTCTAGTTTAAGGTCTCACACCAATATCAAATAATTAATGGCCCTAAATTGACTTTACAGGGCACATTTTAACGTATTTCAAAAATTACTTTGTAAAATCTATTTCCACTCTTTAGTAGACCTGGTTTTACACAGATTCTAAAAAATGTGACCCGTCATGCAAAAAGGGACCATCTGGGTGGTGCCTAAAGTGTCGACCCTTGTCAGACTGAGCGGACTGACTAGGGTCGAAAATTTTTGCACCATGGTTATTTTCTGAATCTAGAATGATTAATCTACTTTCCAGTGAAATTTTTTTTGAGATGCGACTTCTGGTTGACCTATGCTGGATCAAACCCCCTTTTCAATAATTTATTTTACAGAATTCCCGGATGGTCCCTTTTTCGGTGATGGGTCACAAATATGAAAGCAAACCTTACAGTAACAAATTCAGATTCGGTTCAAGGAAGTTACTTGTTGGTGATGTGTTGATCAAATTGGAGATTGATCAATATGCTGTTTATAGTAGGAATTTTAACAAGGTGAATGATTTATGACTGATTTCTAAATGAGTGTGAGGAGCATGTTTTGAATGTGATTGATGGAAGTAATTTGATAATATTCATTTCTCCTATCTGGACGAAATAAACGATATTTTGTTATCTCCCTTTAAACAATTTAAATATTTTTTGGTTTTGTCTTCAAGCACCAAATCAGACTCTTTAGTAGATAATCACCAGCCAATAAAAATGTAGAATTAGATCAAATTGTATAAAACTATGTTTGCTTTGGACGATTTTGGAGCGTTTTTGTATGATGTGAGTGTAAGGAATGAATGAATGGAGCCCTGTGCCAGTGATTTGGAGTGGTTTAGATGCAGATTGGAGTCAATTTCACAATGTTACTTACTCAATATTTAAGTCAATAATATTGGTCATATATGGGCTTCTTTAAATTCCAAATTACAGCGCCGCGTTTTTTTAAGCTTCTATCAGTTGTATTGAGTATGGTTTCTTCATTTCATACAGAAGAATAGTACGCAAATACCACAAGATTTTCGATGGCTTAGGGCGAAACAGTTGTAACTCCCTATATGTTTATAGGGAGTTACAACCATTTAGCCCTGAGCCATCAAAATGTTGAGTATTAGGTATTCCATTGTTAGTCAATCATAGTAGATGAAGTGTGAACATGATAGATAAAAAACAAAGCAAAATGATAATACATACAGTTAATACTACATCATTATACTACATGAATCAATTGTTAATTTCTTTGTCACATACATTTAACTAATTTGTTAAGTGTTAGATATTTAGAGGGTATTGTTTCTCCTCTTCACACGTCTTAAGGTAGTGGAACCGTAATAGTTCTGCAACATTTCGGAGCTTTTAAACTTTCACAAGGTTGACCGAGGTTTCCTAATGAAAATCATTAGGAAACCTCGGTTAACACTTAAAGTTCATTAATGACGAAACGTTGCGGAACTATTACTGGTCCACTACCTTAATACAAATCTTTGCCATGAAATTGGGCCGTTAGACTGTCTATATTCGACGGTTTTTTTCCATTACATAATAAATAAAATGAAAAATAAAAGGTAGTGTATACTTGCTTCGTGATATTTTACGTTATGAAGAGAGTATTTGTTGATTTCATTTGATCATCCAACTAAAAAACCTAATCACACTCTTTTGTGAACCCGCTTCGCTTATAAAATTAATGCGTTGAGTTTGATGCATATACGTTGAAGGCGTTGAGCCTTGACTTTATTCACTGAATGAGCTGAGCCCTCGCTTGATTTATTTCTTCGATTTAAACGTTTCATCTCCTCTCCGCCATTCTCGAGTTGTATCTAGTATATCTAATATTTAACGTACATTTCTCTTACTTTTCTACATGATCTACATGATTTCATCTATTTCTAGGTACAAGTCTAGGAAGTTTTAACCTAGGTCCATTTCTTGGCCCTCTGTCTGTTTGAGGTTCGAGATTCTGTTTTGGAACAACTTTCTGTACCATCTCCAACTTCGGAAGTCTCGGAAGTCGAATTCTTGGACCCTTTGGTTGGGGCTCTGCTGTAGTTTGATGACGGCGCAGTAATTCTGGTTCCTCACTTCTAACAGTTAGGGGAATTTCTTGTTCAGCGTCGGTTTGGATATTAAACCCTTCGTAGTCATGGTGATGTAATTGATCCATGGTAACAGGAGGTTTTGGTCGTCGTAGAATTTGAACACAGTCAAAGGTTTTACACGTATTCCAGATAGTGTCGATCAGCCTTAGATTATTGGCCTCGATATCTTTCCTCAAGTCCTCTCGAGTCCTATGTGGGTCCTTTCTTGTATCACCGTACCTGTTCTTTATCCCTGCGTCAAGATTAACTCTTAATTTCCGTCTAAGACGATCGAGCTTAGTGTTCTGTTGGTGCTTTGTAATGTCTCTTTCTATGATAGACTTTTCAACGGTCCAATACAGTTCATTACAATAAAACTGACCTAAATTCTTTTCTATTAAATCTTCCATTGTTTCTACGAACGTTCTAACCATGATTTCTTTTTCTAACTGCGGAGACCTATTTTGAAACCAAACACACCTATAATTGCACGCTTTCATGATCAATTTCCACTCATTCGGCGCCGATAAGATGAAAGCTTGTTTAGTAAGCGAAAAATAATCCAAATCGTCGGCTTTAGAGAACAACAGAATGGTAAAACGTAACACCTCCTCCCCAAAAAGATAAATAAATCTTTGGAATACGTCCACGTCGCATTTATGCATGTGTGGTGTCGGAAAGACAAATGCAAACACGTGGGGTCCAGGTGATGATATTCCGATAGCCTTTGCGAATTCTCTTTTAACTTTTGGACTTGTAATGTCAGCGTCGAGTAGAAACCCGGGGGTGTCTAGCACTTCCAATTTTCTACCGTATCGCGAAATCACGCCCCGCTGACACTCGGTTGTGTGAAATCGTCCCCACCTGGCCTCCAGGAATACGTGCCGTCCGAACAGGGTGTTTGCTGAGGCACTTTTGCCGGCACCTGCTCTGCCTAATAGTACAATGCGACGTTCAACTTCTTTACCCGCGCCAACTGCAAGGAAAAAAAAAATTGTCGTTAAAAATGTCTGTCTATCGTCGGTTTAATTCTAAAACCTCGTTACTATTCCAAGTGTGAGCCGACCGGGCTTGTCTAACTCAGACGGTAACGCGATGAACATTAATCATTTGGTCGTGAGTTAGGGTCTCGATCCCCAGCTCGGCTAAACTTAAACCTTTTTCCCACTGTTAACGATTTCCATGCTGTACACAAAGCTTTGACAGAAAGTATTAGCCAAGATTTGCCAGTACTGACGTGCAGTCTGATCTTGGTCTTACTGTCTGCTTTCTATTTAATTATTGTATGAAAACAATGGGACAAGCTAGTTACGATATTCTTAAAGTTGGCGAATCGTCTGAAACAAAAAATTGAATTCAGTATGGGTATGGGTTTACATGGTTTGGTGTCAACCTATCTCTTCTACATCGATTGGGAAACAAAGTTCTTACAACTTAGATCGACTCCCGATACTGCTTCCTGGAAATTTCACAAGAAATCGCCCCGAATGTGTGGGTCAATGAAAAAACCATAGTAAATGAGACTGAACTGTTCATCAATCCAGCTTACCTGATCGTTTGAGCGGATGAAAGTCGGTGATAAAACTTTTTGGAGACACAAACATCGTAAAAACCTAAAAAGAAAAGTGTAATTCGAAGGACCTTCACAAAATCATTTTCAGTGCCTTTATAACTATACGTTGGCTACTTACAATGGTCCCTTGATTTACGATTATGTATAAATGACGGAATTCTTGAGACTTCTCGTAAATTCATTTTGAGCATTAAAAAGAATAAAGCGAAACGATCAAAATGTTAGTAAATCTTCTTTATTTACGTAACTTATTCAGAGAAAAGAAAATATAGGAGAAATTTCTTAGGACTTCAAAATGTCGGGAAAATATAGCAAGGGAAATGCGCCCTCGAACTTAGAATTATTAATCTAAATTCATTGAATAGGTATTATAATCGACAATAAAAAAAAAAAGATTTTAATGTTAAGAGAACAGACTATGGCATTGTAAATACAACATAAGTCAGCGCAGAATATTGTCGGAAAATCATGTTATGCGCTCTATTACCAAGAATACCATTAAAGAAAAGAAAGCTAAATTCTCTCATTTCCATCGTTGTTCTGGAAAATGGAGGCATGCTATAGAAGGTTATGCTTATTATTTGTGACCCGTCACGCGAAAAGGGACCATCTTGGAAGTGTGTAAAGTGTCGACCCTAGTCAGACTGCGCGGTTTGCGCAGACTGACTAGGATCGAAACTTTTCGCAATGTGCTTATTTTCTGAATCTAGAATGTTCAATCTACCTTCCAGTGAAAGACTTTTTGATCTACCTTCCAGTGAAAGACCTTTTGATCTACCTTCCAGTGAAAGACTTTTTGATCTACCTTCCAGTGAAAGACTTTTTGAAAGGCGACCTCTGGTGGAATAATGCTGGACCAGATCTCTTTTTCAAATATTCGTTTTCTTGATTTCCCAGATGGTTCCTTTTTAAGTGATGGGTCACAAAATTTAATAATGTGCAATGCAATTTGATAACGAATTAAAAGAAGGAAAAATAATTTTTTAGTAGCATAGACTATCGTTCACATTTCAAACGGCATCTAAAAGGAATGATTTTTTTTTTCGAAATTATTTAAATTATTTTATTAAAAGTTATGAAAATAGTAAATCATTAGATAGATACTCACTAGCCTCGAGACGCCTTTGTAACTTCAGCCCATAGCTATAGATTTAATCCAAAAGTACATCTATCTAACTTCCAAAATATTTCGAAACTCCAACATATTTGTAGACATCTTAATCTGCATCTTTCTTTTATTTGCATTGAATAAAGGCGTTTGATTGCACACACTTTTATGAAGACTCGTTCAAAATACAAGAAAACATCCACTCTTTTTTCTTCCAAAACCTCGTAACTACAGCTTGTAAAAAGTTTGGTTTAGAGCAAAACAATTTTTTTATCATTAAGGTCACATCTGACTTCTGAAAAGGTCGATTACTCTGTTTTTGTTCTTTCCTTTGCCGATATAGAGACATCCGATCAAATAGATTTACGTTATAAGTCTTTTGTTATCATGTTACCGCCTGTGAAAGACAAAGAGTCACAACTTCGGCGCTATTTTATTATTACAATTTTATCAATTTATCTTGTCGGGGTGTTAAAACATTGACGATTGAGTCAATATCTTACAAATCAACCCGTTTATAAATGTACAAGTTTGAGTGAGTGGCAAAAGGTCAATTTTGTCTATACCTGTAAAGACAAAATTGACCTTTGATCACTCACTAAATGTTGTGACAGAATCCGAAATACATGGACTGCAAACAGTATAACCCCTCTGTATTCATGTGACCAATCAGGTGAAAAGTGAACAACTGGGTAATGCGTAAAGTGTCGACCAAGTCGGACTGCGCGGACTTTTCTTACTTTTCTAAATCTCCTAACCGAGGATATATAGATGCGCACTTTCCATACATAGTGATGCACTGTTCCCTTAAATTGTTTCATTCTCTAATTTCGTTAACGTAGCGACGTAGCAACGGGTTCGTTGCTTTGAATGGCCAGGTATTTCTATGCATCAGGAAAGCCTGTTGAATTTTGGTTAACTTAAGAATAATCTGGACTTAAGAAAAAAAGAGGCTTTGTATTTTACTAGTTTTTATTCTGATTATAATGACATACAACAAATATTTGTATAATGAACTTGTGTAAACCGTCAGGCAATTGAGTCATTAAGTAAAATATATTTTAATTCAGAAGGAGGGGTTAGTGCAATATCTTGGTGTAAGTTTTTGGCTTTTTCTTCAGAAGTGGACCCGTAATAGTTCCGTACCATTTCGGAACTCACGATCTTTCACGATGTTAATTGAGGTTTCTTAATAAAAATCATGAGGAAACCTCGGTAACGCCCCGGTCTCACTATTACGGGTGAACTACTTTAAAAACACGAATTTCTTTATTTTAATTAACAAGCTAATTTGTTTGAATGAAAAAGGCTAAATGTATATTTTTAGTTTACAATGTGTTTTGTGTGAAAATGTGAAAGATAACATACATGTATATAGATTACAACACATAATATATAAAATTTACACAAAAAAATCGTGCATTGGCTTCAAAATTTCGTTTACAAAAGTTTTACACTTCTTCATTGAACATATCGGGGACAATTATTCAGTATGCAGT
The DNA here is from genome assembly GCA_948146395.1 of Fragum whitleyi. NCBI lineage: Eukaryota > Metazoa > Mollusca > Bivalvia > Cardiida > Cardiidae > Fragum > Fragum whitleyi. The sequence continues at coordinate 34,775,007 of OX411547.1, read as the reverse complement.
TTGAATAAAGAATGAGTTAAAATTCCATTCGCAAAAATCTATCAGGCATTTGAAATTCACCACCATATATCTAGCATTAACATTGGTTGGTGGGATAATTTTCACTGAATTTACCTTTTTATAACACTGAATTAACTTTTTATATATTTTGATATATCTCTTTTTGTCAATGAATTAGACATTTCTTATAATATTTTTTGGTTTTAATGGCTTTAAGGCCGCTTTCAACAATCTCGCAGTTATATCGCGGCGGCCGGAGCACCTAACAATGGATTCCTGGTATTTCTTCCACCTGTACTACCATTACACCCTTTCATAGCCTCCGACTGCTATTTCACATAGGTTTATGATTATCTACCCATTGGTGAAAGACAAACGTCGGAAAGGATATTTGCCGCCACCGGGGATCGAACCCACGACTTCCAGATTGGAAGTCTTATGCCTAACCAACTGCGCTATGGTGGCGGCTTTCTTACAATAAAGAGCGACTAAAACAGCATTCATAATATTCAGCTAAATCGAAATTTGATAGATCAACATTTCATCATTTAAAGCAATTTTATGACTTTTTTTTTTAAAAAAAAAAGGCTTCCTATCTTCTCTTTCTTGACATCGCTCTTTAATCTAAAGGCAATAAAAACTTTTAGCTGGTAGCCCACTATATGTGAGGTCTAGGGGCAGTAAACCAGATTATCGAAATTTTCGCCGATGTTCCCGAATTCGATTCATTCGATAAATAAACGGGTGGCATTTGGTGCTTGAAATCGTAAAACAAAGTTGAATGTACGTTTTTAAGTTTTGTCAAGATAGCATATCTTAATATTTTCTTAGTGATATACGAATTGAAACAAATACGACATTTTCAGTACATCTCGTCGACTTTCTTCTAAAACCACGTAACTACAGCTTCATAAAAGCTGTAGTTACGAGGTTTTAGAAGAAATTCATTGATTTGTAGATCTCTAATTTCAAGTAAATTTCTGGAATACACGGTTTTATAGGCGTGTAGAGAAAAATGTTTTCAAATCGATGGCTCAGCGCGAAACAGTTGTAACTCCCTATAAACATATAGGGAGTTACAACTGTTTCGCGCTGAGCCAACGAAATGAGAAACTTAATACAGCCTTTTCGCTCAGCAAAGGCTGTTTTACAATTTTTTCGTCCGAAAAAAAATCAAATTTACTTAGTATTTAAGAAAACTATCCTCCTTATAATAGGATTCCTTTGATTTTGATATTCTTGAAATAAGCTTTGGTGCTGGGGCGATCATCGGAGTATGGATCATTATAGTAAGATGAAAACAGCATGGCGTCTGTTTTTATACTTCCGGGTGTAAGAATGATATCGGACCTCTCTATTATTTTCTCGCTGTCAATTTCAAGAGAAATGCGCGGAATGGCGGTATCTACCTCGAGTCGAATTTGGTACCATTTCTCCGTGTCAAAGTTGCTTTGTGATGTTGCGCCCTTTAAATTTATCTCGGAGCCGGAGATGTAATTGCACTCTGTTACACCAACACACCAGTCTGACAAAGGTTGCCCGTCACTCTGATCGGGTGAGACGAAGGCGTCTATCGCGAACTTATCATCTAACCACATCGCTCGAACTGAGAAACAGTCGACGCCTGATGCGTCATCTATGCAGTTGTCTTTATCGCCACTATACAGGCCGGGTAGTTTTCCGCTTTTATCGAATGAGAAGTCGGAGTCAAAATAAACCTAAGAGGAATAATAAAATGAAACAAAATATGAGCCACAGGTATATGTCTCCTAGAACGAACAGCTACAAGAAATATATACATGTACAAGACAAAATTTTGATGCAATGCATCAAAGTAGGCAGCGATTTTTCTTTTCTTTCTTTTTTGTTAGTTTCTTTGATTTCATCAATGAATTGGCCTATGTATGTTTTTCTTTAAATAAAATTTCTTTTATCTAAACAATAATTATCTAAATTTTGAAAGTTTTTTTAACAGCATTGATGGTCCTGCTATAACCCGCTAATCCAGTTACACTAAAAAAGGTATCTCATTTTATTTTAAGCAGAAAGAATACCGCAGCCTGATGGTATAGTGATTGCCCTTTTAGCACACCTGAGCATGCAGTGATCGCCATTGTGGTCGTCTTATGTCCAACTTTTGATTGATGCCCAAATATGGGCGTGAAGGGCTGGGTGTTTTTTCACAATCTTCAAAAATCATCTCCTCTCAAACCATCGGGCCGATTTCAATTAATTTTGGCATGGTTGACCCTTTACTAAAATTGTTAACAAAATAATTGTTACAAAAAATATTGTCCACAAAATAACGGCGTGAGAGTGCGGGGCATTTTTTCACGTTAAAATCTTTAAAAAATCTTCTCCTCCCAAACTGTTAGGCTGATTTCAATGAAACTTGGCATAGGTGTTTCTTTGGCGACCTTTTACCTAAATTGTTGAAAAAAAATATTGACCCTCAAATATGGGAGTGGCAGGGTAACTACATAGGAAGATGGAATTATCGTTCTAGATACAGGAAAAACGACATTTATGAAACGATTTGATCCTGGTCAGTTTACAGAGATCTCGCAGTCTGACTAGGGTCGAAAATATTCCGTTTCCCTTATGGTGTCTTTAGGACGTGAAGGGTCACAAAATGAAAACACTGATACAGGTAAAAACATCGTGAAATTGTAATTCCTATCAAAATCATTCTCAATCACTCAGATCGTTATTATTTCATTCCAAACACTCACTCAAATCGATCAAAAACGCTCCAAAATTATAAGAAAAGCATTACGAAATCGTACAAATTTATCATTCTCCGGTTTTGTTTTGTTTTGTTTTTGTTTTTTGTTTGGGTGGTGTGGATTTTACACCGACTGATTGGACCATGAAGACACACAAGCGGAAAACGTATATTTTATTAAAGGGAAGTAATAGATATAATTAATTTTGTTCATCTTGAACAAAATTAGCAATATTGGATTACCTCCTTTTAGTTTCACTCAAAACTCGCTCCACACACTTATTCAATTTCATTCTAAAATCATTAAAGATAATTATTCCTCTGGTCAATTTCACGATGTTCTTAACAGATAAGTATATTTACCTCATATTCCAAAATAACTTGATCCGGCTTTGGTGATAATGATAGTAGCTCGGACGGTTCGGTGTAAAATTTGACCCCGCGTTTACAAGGTGAGCTTGTGCACAATATATCATTGGTGGTGTAACTGAATGATGAACCTTTAAACGATAATAATTTAATATAAGTTGTGTCCATCACATTCTGGTTGTTTGAAAAGTTATTTCTTTTCTCAATGAAAACAATTTTTACTAGATTGCTTGACTGAACTTGGACGAAAGTGAACTATGTTAGTTTTCTTAGTATTGACAGTCATAAAATTTGAAGCACATCATTGACTTAGGGATATAGCATGGATTGTAGGCCCTGTTCATTTGCTGCTATTAACAACACAAAGTTATCAGAATACAACAGAATGCTCAAGCTGACCTGCTTGTTAGAGAGACAGAGACAGAGAAGAGAGAGACAGAAAGAGAAAGACAGAGAAAGAAAGACAGAGAGACAGAGACAGAGAGAGAGACACAGAGAAAGAGAGACATTGAGAGATGTTCTATCAGCCAAGGTTAGCCCAAACAAGACTGAGGCCACATTTTTGGTTCAAACGAAACCAGAATGGTTTCCTACTTGAAAAATTGCACTACACTGTAGTTAGTAGTAGTTTTAGCATTTTGCCGGCTTTGTTAAAAATGCCTAAGCCCTGCGTTCTGGATGACAAAACGGCGCAAACTGTTTGCCAACTTTACCCCGCTTTGCACGTACACATGCGTTCAAAGCGGGGTAAAATTGTCAAACAGTTTGCACCGTTTTTTCATCCTGAGCGCGGGACACGTGAACTTATTGAAAGCATTAATAATCATTGTTAATAGTTTTAAAATAATAATGTACGCACTTGCGTATTTGCGCACAAATCGCTACCCCAATGGTGGTAAATAACCAACACCTACCAGCTTCGTAAAACACCTTTAAAACTTTGTGGGTGGCTGTGTCGGGATCGTCGACCAAAGACAGAGAATCAGTATCCATTGGATTCCAGCCAAAAGCATAATCCAAGGTCGTATTGAATTTGGAGATTATTTCAGAAGAACTGTAAGTGGTGCCTAGATCTGCATCCAGCCAAACGCCTAACTCTTGTTCAGTGCCATAAACTAAAATACACGGAAATAAATACGACTTATTCAGTTCAGAACATCGTGAAATCGACGAGATGAATTATTTTTGAATAATTTTGGAATGAAATTGAATGAGTGTGTTGAGCGAATTTTGAGTGAGATTCGAGGGAGGTAATCTTATATTGCCAATTTTGTTCAGGATGAACAAAATTAGTGATACTTATTACCTCCCTTTAGTAAAATATGCATACATGTTCTATGAATAGCTTTCTTTTTTCACGAATCCATCATACGATTGCAAAACTCAAATATGTTGGAAAAATCGTGGATTTTATCTATCGATTTTGATTTTGAATGTAGTTGTAAATCTTATCATTTTTAGTGATTTTGGAGAGTTTTTAAAAGGTTGGAGAGAGTGTTTGGAATGAATGAATGACTGGAGCGAAGAGATGGCGGTTAAGAATAGTTTTGATTTGAATGACAGACAATTTCATGATTTTACAAATTGTATTGTATGAATATTACAACTTCTCAAGGTTAGTTTAAAGTGCTGTATTGCTTTGGAGTAGAGAAGAAGAAGAAGAAGAAGAATAAGAAGAAGAAGAAGATGATGATGATGATGATGATGATGATGAAAAAGAAGAAGAACAAAAAGAAGAAGAAGAGACTGGTGGAAATAGAGAGAAAGAGAGAGAAAGGGAAGGAGAGAAAGAGAGAAGGGCGACTTTCACATCTAAAAAATAAGATCTCCCTTATGTTGAGGTTTCAGAATTCTAACTCTAAATCAACTATAAAGATTTTCCCAATCTAATCAAAGTGAAAATTTTATCATTTGGGACAAATGTCGCGTAAAGGGACTACCTGAACAGTGCCTAAAGTGTCGACCACAGTCAAACTGTGCGGACTGTGCAGGCTAACTGGGGTCGAAATTTTGCCTACTCGACTGATTTTCTTAATCTAGGATGATCATTCTACCTTTCTGTGTAAGAATTTAAGAAAATAGGACCACTGGTTGGCCGATTCTGGGCCAAATCTCTGTTCCAAAATTTTATTTAAAACTTCCCAAATGTTCCCTTTTCGAGTGACGGGTCGAATTTTCATCGCTAAAAAATCGAGTACGGGTATTCATGTGTTTACTTTTCGACCTATAAAATGAATACAGATGGGTAACATTCCTTGACTAAAAAAAAACACAAAACAACAAACAAACAAATATCGATGGCTCATCGTGAAGCAGTTGTAACTCCCTATACGTTTATAGGGAGTTACAACTGTTTCTCGCTGAGCCAACGATATGAGATAGGGGAACTGTCATACCAAAAGAGACCGTCTGGGAAATAGGAAAACACTAACTAAGGTCAATTGTGCAAAATATATTAACATGCGAAGCTGAATCAATTTTATTTGATTTTATTATAAAGTAAAGGTAAAACTTTCATTCAAGAATTAGTAAATTTGCTTATGACGAGAAGTGAGGAATCTGGTAAGACTGTGCTTTACACTCACAATGACCAGGGCAGACAGTTTTTATCATTTTCCAGGTTGACCCTTTTTGCGTAACTGGTCAAAGATATAAAACGTTACCTCCAATCAGTGTTCCCAGAAACATAACCAGTACTGCAGTAGATCTAGACATTTTCCAGTCTAAAAAAGAATCAATTTTGAATTATTTCTATCGTCTGTCAAAATCGCGCACTTTGATTAGCGGAGAAATACTTAGCTCCGTGAACAAGATTTTTAGCACGCAGCTGTTTTGTTTGCATGCTACAAAAATCTAGATCTATATGAAAAAGGAAAAAAAATAGAAATATTGCTTTCATTTTGTTCCATGTCATTTAATTACAATTTATGAAGCAAGTGTATCTATAGATTTTTTTCTATTTATCTTCTATACATAGAAGTACAGTCAGTCATGCTCCACGTCTATTAAGCGACCATTTTAATAAGCGACCATTTTCAAAACCCTCTCTTTTAATAAAAAATATCTAAAAAAAAGAGGATATCACTTGTGTAAAAAAATATTGTAAATGAATCCTATGTTGTTAAAGCTCTCCAGAATCGTCTGAATTAGAATATTTTATATTTCTATCTTATGACTATATAAATATCCGTGTGATAACATACCATATGATATTTTTCATGATATCACATGGATATTTTAAGGAAATTATATAATGCGGTTATTTTTTTAGAAAATTGCATTTCTGTTCGAAACATCGTCGAAAACAAGGCAAATAGATGTTATAAGATAAATATAAAACGTACTTAATGTATTGTATGAAAAAAAATCTAACTCGGCTGAGGGAATTTATAATTGTTTCGGCAGAGTCTCGTCAATTATCAATTCCCCCAACCTCGTTGGATTTTTTTTTTTTTTGTTTTGTTTTTTGTTTTTTGATGTTTTTTTTTTTTCATACAATGGAATTTTTGTGAGGTTTGACATTGATTGAAACGAAGCTCAATAATTGTTGGTATCCATTCGTTGAGTTTTCTTTTTTTTTTTTCAATGAGTGTTAATAGCGAGGTAGAAGTACAAATTCGGTTCTTAAAAAAAAATCATCAACTGTTTGAACTTTATTTTACTTGTGTCCACCAAGATTCTTGAATTATGATTAATTGAAATTCGTTTTCATAACGCCATTGAAACAATTTGACTATTTTATTACGTTGAACACGATATACTTATGAAAAGAAATGTGCCGTTGAGATGATATTTTTTTCTAACTTAATGATATAGGTCTTTATCATGCAATGATGTCTGTATTAACCTGATATCACCTTTCCGATAACATAACATGTAATCAGACTGTTCATTTTTAGAAACAATTTGCATACATTTCCACGTGAATTTCTTTAATTTCTTAGAGTTGATTATAATGAAGCACCGAAAAATGATTGCATGATGAATAAAATAACATGTAAGTGTCTTTAAATATCAATTTTATCTCGTCTCTGCTACGAGAAATTATAATGACTCGGCAAAGCCTCGTCATAATAAATTCTTCAAACTGCAAACAGATAAAATTGATATTTTGAGACACAGACATGTTACTCTCTATATAATTTCTAGATATGAAGAGAATAATTATTTCTATTCATGGATGCATGAGACAAAATACCAATGAACGATTGGTATATCTATATATATATATCTTCATGACCCCTAAATCTCTTTAAGGAATAAACATTTTGATTTTAACGGCTTAAAATATTCCTACCTTTAGTGCGGAAACACCAAAACGCTTTGTCAGAAAGTTGTAGTATGAAAGCGAAATATTGCCCTATCACGAATTATTTAAATTCGCCCCTATGCTCCCTTATATAGGCATTCAGATGCTGATAAAATCCAATCAAAACATTATAATCTTGAATTATAATTTTTATTTCAAATATTTGTCACCTGGCACGCGAAAAGGGAGCTTCTGGGGATTAAGTTAAATAAACATTTCAAAAGGAGATAGGTTCCCTTGGATACCAACCACAGCAATAGTGAACCCTCGGTGATTTTAAGGAATAGACATCGGGAATAATAAGGACACAGCCATGAAAGCGGCGTTTCACACGTGGATTTATATGACGTCATAGTTTTCAACTATCCCGCTAAGGAAGATGTTGCAACGAAAGAATAAACACAATCAAATTATGATACGCCCAAAAGATGTCCACAGACGATCAGAAAGCATGAACAAAATGTGTTTTACCCAAAGCGCTCTAACCGATGTAGGGAGTCTACCACCAGAAACCGAATTACCTAAAATCGGCCAAACTGAGACGAATAGTCCGAGGTAGGTCCACTCTCTAGTTTACGGATAGTCTGAGCCACGTGCTGAATTCAATTATAGGTCACATTTCGAGAAACATATCGTAAGAAAGAAGAAGAATTATACTACGCTCGGAGAATCAACCAAGCGCAGTTCGAGCATTCTGACTAGAGTCGACATTTTACGCACTAATCAAGACAGATGGTACATTTTCCCCTGACGAATCACTTTGGGTAATTTTGGGGGATTCACCCGGGGTATGAAAGGTATCTGAAAAAAGGGACATTTGAAAAGGGGATTCTTGCAAATGGGATGGTCAAAATACATCTCGCAATTGCCCACTTTGATTCTTTTGTTGTCTATGGGCCAACTTATTTCTCACCCCGGGCGGGTACTGTTGCCCGCATTATCAGACTATCTCCCAGAAAGCGGACTACCAGCTCTAGACTGGTCCACATATCGACTATCAGAATAGCCTAGAACAGGCTATTCTGATATTCGACAGTGAGACCAGTCTACACCCGACCCGAAAGCGGGCGAGAAATAAGTTGGCCCTATGTTTAGGCAACGTCATCCTTAGAGGAAAGTTAATAATTGAGACGTTATGTAACCCCATGTGCAAAATGACGCTCTTTCATGGTTGCGCTCTTATTATTCCCTAGTTAAATCGACGAGCGTTTCCTATTGCCTAAAATGTACACCGGTGGTGTTTTGAGCCATCTATAAAGCCTTTGGCATATTCTTGTCTACGTTCAAGGCTACACAGTGCCCTCAAAATGCCCTTGGACAAACATGTTATTCACTCTGTTTAGGTTCAATTTCGCAATATATACTGAGTTCCAAAAGAAAGTGTGAACTTTCATTTTTTTTTTGTTTTCCTTATTTATTCACAAAGTTTTGGGAACCCTAAAACGAGGCATACAATCCAATTTCGATTAAGTTTAGTATACTGCGGACACATGGTCGGCACTTATGATGTTGTAATTTGTTTTTAAAATCTAAGATTTCAGATTTTCAAAAGCAAACTTTCTTTTGGAACTGAGTATATTTCATATCATTATGATTTAGTACTTCAGGTTTATCATCAGAATTGGTTTTGGGCTATATCATTATTTTCAGAGCTACATAATAAGTTTATTTTAGATTTCATACCTAAATATTTCACTAGTCCTTGCTCAAACCCTATCTTGTGTGTACTCATTCGAATTGTCTTGACGAGACAATTCAAATGAGTACCAACATTATATGGTTTCATGGAAATTTTAAGATTTTAGACTTTTATTACCCCTCTTTTTTCTGTACCTCTGATATTATTTTCTTGTTTTCGGGACGTTTCATAGTGATAGTCAAAATCAAATGCCAAAAGTCCTGCAGTCCCAATAAAACATTGAAATGGAATTTAAAAAAAAAATCTCTTATCAATATCGTTATTATTCCTGAGTTCAATTAAAGTTTACAAATACTTATGCTAAGTTCATTCTCCCAAACACAAAAGTTCTGTTAGATTGCGTCACGTTTACGCACAGTCTATCAAAATACCCGTTACAAACCGTGGGTAAAAACGAGTCGCTGAACCCCGGTGATCCGGCGTGCACTACGGTTAAGCCCATGGTCTGTTACGAACGTTTTTACGTTCGATCCCGGTCTGTCACGTTCTGATGGGCCTGTCACATTTTGTTTCCGTAGGACAGCGGAGGGTACCGATTGACGTTTGTAGATGCCGCTCACTTCCGTTTTCTCATAGGCACCCCGTTTCGCCCACGTTTGTTTTTAAAATTTGGCTGTCGTGTCGTCAGGAACAAAGTGTAAACGGGGGGGGGGGGGGGGGGGGGGAGACTAATTAATGTATGCATATTTTACATATAAAAAGTAATGAAACACGTCTGTCATTAAAAAAACGGGTTAAACATTGTACTGGCATTTTTTTAAAAAAAATACATACTTACTTGGGTAAAGAATTTAGATGATCTATACCGAGACCATTGCTTTAGTTTATCAAAAAGATCTTTGGCTATGTCTTGCTAGTTGAGCGAAGTACTTGTTTATAAGTAAGTAATATCATGTCTACAGCTTGAAAACGGTGTTTTGGTAGCATGAAAACTAACTCTTCTACACAGAAAAACAAAGTAAAATTAGTCAGTATTAATCTCAGAATATTATTGGCACTCGTAAGTTTATTGGCGGGGTTTATGGATGACTGACCTGAATATGTGACGCAAGTTCGCAAAATTAACCAATCTTTTTATTGTAAAATTCAAAGACTTTTTTGTGTCATTTGTTAATTTTTTACAACGTCTAATTGAAAGTGTTTTAATTACATAAAGTGGTCAAAATATTTTGTTACCAAACGCTTGTTTAACTTTAACTTATGCTATTATTTACTAAGTTATTTATCTATTTGTTTTCAAATTATTATCATGTGCTCGTAGCAAGCGCAGACAACAGTTGAAATCCTCCATTAAGGACACCCCTCAGCATCCAATTTCCCATACTTGTTATGAACAGCGCATATATCTTACTAGAAATGTCATTCGATTTATGTTTATTTAAACAGTTCATATTAATACGACTCAGTTTTACTTGCCTGTATGCCTGTGAAAGGGTATTACCTTTTAATTAAAAGAAAAGTACCCAAAATTTCTAAAAATTTCCATATTTTCGCAAATCTGTCATCGAAGTGTCGGCAACTGTCTAGACAGATCGCTAAAAAACAATCCTCCATTATCTGCTTTTCCTAAAAACTGGGCCTGGAAAATGATGAAATGCACGTAGTGTTAATTAGTTAATTCTAAATTAATTTCTTTTTCTCACGTGTTATTACGTGTTATTTCACGCTCTGTAGATATCGAAGTACTTTCGAACTCGTCAGAGATTTAAGTGCGTTTGTCAAGATGATGGCTAGAAAGTCGACGTGCCGAATGTATTGCGCGTTATAATAGAACAATTGTTCCCCCAATCCAAAAAAAAGTTTTTTAGCGAAAATAAATTGATACACCTTGGTCAAAGCTTTCGTCAGGTTAAACTCCAGTCCCTAGTTGTATACAATATAAGGATTAGTTTAGAGACCGGAAACAGTTTTCAACCAATCAGGTTTGTTGTTTCAATTTTACCAATTGAAACAATAAACCTGACTTGCTTACATTAAGTTCCGGTCAAATATAACCATTGGTTATCTTTTATACTAACCGTGGTGTCCGTTAGACGAACACAATTTGCTTTTATTCAGTATTAACCCTTTCCTGTTTTACAAAATTTTGGACCTGTCCAAATTCAAAGGTTTTGCAGTCGAAAATTTAAAGTGGATTTAATTTGAAAAATAACCATTCTTTAGGGTAGAAAATGGCGTGGTTAAAGAAGAAATTGCTTGTCAAAAGCAATTTCTTCTTTTTTCACGATGTTTTCTCAATCATAAAATCACAGGCACGTAAAAAGCAAGGAATAAACAGCAAAGGGTTAAAGGAATAAGGCCGTGTAAATCTAAATAATTTGTTTATATCTCGCTGAAACATAATTGTAAGGTCTTCGATGGCCTTGAATCCAGAATGATCGCTCTTGAAAGAACTGTAGGCCGCATTTGGGATTACGGCGAGTTTACGGGTGTCTACCGTTTCCATATGACAAATGAATAAGACCCAAGACATTTAAGACCTACCCCCAAAACGTTAAGCACTTTAAATGAAATGGATTTCTGGAGTTAAACCAGCGGAGAAAGCCATCAAATAGCGACAAAACTTTGAAAAATGGTCTTGGAAAATTTACGTGTTAAATGGATTTGTAAATATGAATATCTAACCACTATAACCACGCCCTTCTATCTAAGTCACTTAAGTCTTGAAGAAATAAGACAAATATCGTATTTTGTTGTCAAACTTTTTGTGTGATTTTGTGCGTTGTGTATTTTAATGAATCCATGGGAGGGGCGCTTGTAAAGCTTAGTTTTAACTAATACAGGTCAAAACTGATTAACACTTATGTTTTTCTTCTTCTTCTTCTTTTCGGCGGTATGATAGAAAACACGTTTTGTAGGGGGAATCGTTAACAACAAAAATTAATAAATCTTTAAATTAACTGAAATTTTCTTTCAAGTAATCTTAATATCTTTATTGGTTTCGCTCGAACTATTCAGGTTTTATGCATTAATGAAGATTTGTAGCTCAAGTGGCTGTAAAAACGCGTGGCTTTATCCTTAAAGGCCCCCATCTGTGGTCGTGAACATTTCCGAAACGGATACATTGATCTTAAACGACTATATTCTCAAAGATAAGCTTGAATTTGTCATTCCAATATTCGATAATGCAAATGATTATGACGCAATGAGATATATGTTTATATATATGTCTAACTTGATGAATATTTATGACCCGCAACATTTTGGACAACAATTTGTATAGAGCGCATTACCGCTCCTTCTCGTGGGCGAATTTCATGGGACCAAAATCTCATTTACATATTTTACTGTATGCGACAGATCATGTGTTTCCCGAAAAAGCCGCTGTTTGTCGATTGATTTGTATTTTTATGTAACTCATCTTTCATAAGGCTTAATTAAGAATAACTATTTTAAGAATGTTCACGAAATAGCGATTTTCTAGTCAAATGGCAGACGGGGGCTTTAAAGACAGTCTTGGGTCCGTGCAAATCACACTAACAACTACTTCAAATAAGTTACAACAGCAAAGTTGGCGTCAATGATAGACTGGTACAATGATTTAGAAGAGTTCCGACCGTAGCATTTTCCAATTTCACAATGTTCTAAACTGCGTAAACAAACGCAATATAAGTGTCTTTTGGGTCTGAAATTTCGAAAGCTATCGTTAAAGCGCAGTTTGTTGCACGTCGGACAATCAATCAAAATGTCCCGTGTTCGATTCTTGACGACGGCACTCATTCTTTCTGACCATTTGTCTTCAACCAATGGGTAAATACAGTAGACCTTTGTGGAATAGCAGATAGATGATAGGAAAGGGTGTTATTGTAGTAGTGATGTGATAAATACCAGGAATCCATTGTTAGATACACCAGCGGCAGCCGCCGCGATATGATTGAAACAATGTAAAAAGCGTCGAAAACCCCATATAAACAAAATCAAATTCTAAGCGCCCTGTAACGCGGGTATGCGGTCACAAATGCTAATAACACTGTAAAGCAGATTTGAGATACTAGATGACTTAAAGCGGCTTCGATATCACAAAATTCAAGCATATGTTTGCGTCTTAGAGGTCACGAATATTAAGCATTTAATAAATAGTCCAGTCAAAATAGCGAAGTATGGCCCTAACCTAAAACAAATTGCAACAAAAACGTTCATTGCTTTTTTGAGTAGCTTGACCCTCCCTAGATGGCATACTAAAAGTAGGACAAAATCGGAAGATATTTATTTTTATTTTTCCATACGATTTGATACCCACTATAAATGTCTGTAATACAGCCAAATCAATGAGAATATTGTGTGATAAACGCCGGAATAATACTGTTTTGTGCCAGCAAAACTTATCAAATAGCATTTGAATAAACTTCCTCTAGATATTTAACCAAAACTTTTATTTATGGTTTGAGTAGAGTGTATGGCATTTTAAACATAAATACGTGTATACAAATTCAAATTAATCTTACCCCTTCCACTTGATTGAACATTAGAATGGATGTTTCTTTTGATGGAAAAATGGTTTCTGGTTTTGAAAATTTTCATATACACCCACATCAACAAGTTCAAAGCAATATTATTTTATTTGATTGATCTTTTTGTATGTCTGCCTATCCCACAGGCAATTGTCTCATTACATAAGACCATGTATCCAACATGTGCTCATGTAAACTCTCCCAGTAGTCACTGAATTCAATTTTTGTTGTTTCCTATCATTTTGACAACATTGTCATCAGCTTATTTTTTTCTTGATAATTTTCCTTTTCATTGATACTAGATTGTGTAAAATATGCTAGAAATGATGGGAGTTGATAAGGTCCAGGACTAGTAGTAGCTTGACACCTTGTTTTATATAATAACGCACATGTGTGTATTTGATAAAAAAAATTGATAATGAAATTGTCTGTGATCTGTCTGTCTAAGAATAATTTTCTGAAACATTAATTCCAAATAATTCAAAATGAAGGTATATTTGTCATCAATCTAATGCTGCATTTCTTGTTTTGAAAATACCTTACGCAAACTCAAAAAGAGGCTTTGCAAAAGTGAGATACGAAACTGAAAATCCTGGTTATTTGATAACCCTAAAGGGGGCTACCACAGATGCATTGCGATCAAATATTATAGAACATTTTGTTATAATTTCAGATACATTTAAAATCCAAAGTTTTCGGTTTTACAAACTTGTTTAACCTTCGTAATAATATGGCTTTAACTTATACCTATTGAAGCATAAAAAAGGTTCTATATTATGCGTCTTGGGTGGTATTCTAATAACTTTTAATCCTTTTTTTTTCTCAATATTCTCTAAGTAAATGATTTTGGTTAAACTTTTAAATTTTCATAATTATCCTTCTATTTTTCTTACATAAATTAAAATCAGTGACTTAAATGGTAGAAATTTCAAATGGTTTCTTATAACACCCAATTGACATTATTTCATTCATAGCAAGACAAGTCATTTGAAGTTTTGTTTGTTTGAATGATGGTTTTAAGCTGTTTTCAACAATCTTTCAGTTATATCGGTCTGCGGCAGCACATACAATTGATTCCCGGTATTTCTCTCACCAGTACCAACAAAACATTATTTCTTTAATGCTTTTCGGTGGTTTATCGAGAAATAACGGTAGATTATCACTTGATAAACTCACCACAAAAACAGTAAAATTATCAAAAACTTATTCCCTGCTTTTGTGCATTTCATCCTATCTGACGTCATCAATGCGGGGCTAAATAAGTGACGTCATAAAGAACGTTGCATAGCAATCACGTGCAAAATGACGCGCTTTACTAATATATGTCCTAGAAATTTCACATTTTGTCTCATTTTTGTATTAAAGAAATAGAATAATCGTTTGTTTTTCGAGTAAGATCGATTGATATTTTATTTCGTGAAAAACAAAAGCTATATTTTCACTCGTGGCTCTGCCACTTGTGAAAATTTAGCTTTTGTTGTTCGCTTAATGAAATATAGATCGATCTTACACTGAAACAAACAATTATCCTCTATTTCTCAGCCTCCAGCTGTTTTTCGACATAGATCTACGATTATCAACCCATTCGTTATTTTAAGAACATAATATGAACTTCATATAGCTGAATAAACAAAGCTGGTAGATTATCGAGCATTGTTAGGGCCAGGGTCCTTGCTATGAAAAAAAAGTCTTCTTTTTCATCTCGCGGAAATATACTTCGCATATTTACTAGGGGGTAAAATTCTCAAATCTGTTCAATCGTCTCTAGATTTGTGTTTATTTTATTTTATCATTTTTTTTATCTAGTCAACTAATTTATAACAAAGATTCCGGTTTCCTGATTTTTTTTAAATAAAAGCGTTTTCGGCAATTTCAAAAATTATACCACGTGATAAAGGGGTCGATCTGCATGGCTTCCTAGGAGAGATTCCATAGACAACATCTTTTTAAATTAATATTTATGTCTCGAATAGTCTGTCATTTTAATAATTTCGATATAAATTGTTTGTGAAAATTCACTTGGTGAAATTTTTTGAAGGATAAGCTTGATATCATTTATTCTTAATTCATTTTTTAAAAGGAAATGTTGGCATAACATTCTGAAAAGCTTTAAGATCATTTCATAATTTTGCTATTAGTAAAGCATACTTTCTTCTTTAAGTGTTTTAATTGATGTCAAATACTTATCCACATCAAATTTAGTTTATTGCGTATAGTTTTAAATAAAATTCAAAACTTCCAACGAATTGGCAATTGGAGCACTTTCTTTCCAATTCATTCCTATGCCATTCTTCAATTTAACATGTTATTTATGAGAAATTTTATCGGAAATCGTCAAATGTTAAACAAAATCTGTTTCATTCGAAAGAACCAGATAAATCCGTGTCATCACAGCGCAGATGTTTGTGCGCTTGGATTCCAATTACGGGTTTCAAGGTTTGATCTCTGGCTGAAGCACACCCCTCTCTAACCAACGGGTAGATACTCGTAAAGAAATAACTGGGATTAGAAAATGTAGCTTTGAAATGATTTCCTGGTAGTATCGGTGAGAAAAATACCAGGAATCAATGGTTAGATGCTCTGTTTGCAGTGTTTTGAAATTGTTAATAGAGATGTAAAACCCTTTTCAAACAAAACAGGTTATTTTCTGTCGGCTTTGAATTTAAAAGATAGTATTAAATTTGTGTGAATCTTATAAATATGAAAGTACAAAAAAGGTTCAAGGTTAAAAGAACTATGATTATTAAAAAAATCTCATCCGTAACACTTAGACCTAAAGCTTCTGCATATCAAATAACGTATAGTGACTTTTGATTATATCTAGCACTTGTTTATAAACGTAAGGCCAAAATAGTTTGTTCTTGCAACGTGTCTTCACGTAATACTTGTATTATCCCTACCAGACTCTTATGATGTGAAAACTAGGATTTTTTATCAAACAGTTACCGCTCCCGTCCAAACTTCATACATATGAATGCTCTGTGCTTTGTATAGTACTAGATGTAGCTCCAATTACACGATAAGATGAGGCAAGACAAATCCATGGCTCTTTCAACCAATGTAATACTTTTTCCAGAAGGAAATGATTCATTTTCAAAATGCAATCAAACTCTGATATACCACAGACGGACAACCCATAAAATCCGTCATGCTCGTCTTGCTCTATATATATTCTAAAGACCATGTCACCCCAAGACTACATCTAAAAAAAATAATAAAATGAAATCTGAATTTTTGAAAGATTTTTGGATGTGCTAAATAATACTGGTGAACATATCTACAACTATTCTTAGTTAAGCTTGCTCACCAAAAATTTTGTATATGGGGTGGGGGGCTAAAAGGGTTTAAATTTACTCCGACTTGGACATAAAAAGGCTTTGGACTGTTAAAAATGTTTCAGACCTTTTCTTTGAAGCCAATGCCCCTTTTTTGCCAAAGCGAGCATTTTCTACTACTCCGCAATGTTAAAGTGAGTGGGTGGGGTAAGATGTTTAACAAATTATCACTAAAACTGACCAAATAACAAGGAATATCCTATTTTCATTAGCGAATGGCTTATAACAAATCACTACATGGCTTTTGATATACCAACAACCTCTACTTTACACTTAAACATGCTTTCAGTGAAATAAGTCTCTACAAGATTAGTTGGGGAAAGTCTATGATAAAAATCGCGAAAAAAATCAAAATACGTATCTTCCGATTTTGTCCTACTTTATATATGTTTAATAGGTATGTCTATGAGTGTCAAAAAACACAACATTGCTTTTTTTGCAATTTGTTTTGGGTCCTACAATAATTTGACTGGACTGTATCAGGCATATTGTAGAGCTAACGATTTCACGAACATCGAGCACATTATAAAGCGGCAATGGTATCGCTGATTTCAAGCATAAAGCTGCTATGAGGTCACAAATATTAATCATTCTGTGCAGCGACTATTGAGTCAGAAATATCAAGTGTACTTAAATCCGCAGCCGCCACCATAGCGCAGTTGGTTAGGCATAAGACTTCAAACCTGGAAGTCGTGGGTTCGATCCCCGGTGGCGGCAAATATCCTTTCCGACGTTTGTCTCTCACCAATGGGTAGATAATCGTAGACCTATGTGAGATAGCAGTCGGAGGCTAGGAAAGGGCGTAATGGTAGTACAGGTGAAAGAAATACCAGGAATACATTGTTAGGTGCTCCGACCGCCGCGATATAACTGCGATATTGTTGAAAACGGCGTAAAACCCATTCAAACAAACAAACAAGCACTTAAATCCGCTAAGGGTTCACAAATATCGAGCATATATGATGCCACCATGTGGTCATGAACATAAAGCATTCGGAACATCACTCGGCCATTTCCGTAAACTGCAACAGACCTCGGATGTATGTAAGGCGGATGGGTATGTAACAAAATTGTGCATTTCGTTAGGCGGAAACAGTGTAAGAAAAACTAGCGAACCGGCACCATCTTTAGTTTGTTATTTTTACAGAAAATAACGGCTGAAAAATCTTTATTTTTGAGAATGACGCATCATTCTCAAAAATTAAGATTTTTCAGCCGTTATTTAAGCATCTAAAATTATCTATAATAGGATACGATGGTTCATGTCAGTGACTTCAAAAGAATAGCGTTGGCGACGTAGAATGTTTTCACTCAAAGTTTCGAAGGCTAACGACATTTTAAATGACTTCATCGAGTTTTTTCCAAGGTTTTCCCGTAATTTTTGAAAATAGTCCGTCTATGTACATCCGAGGTTGATCGTGAGATTGGCCGAGTGATGTTCTGGATGGAACATCAAGCTTACTATGAATAGGACACAATGTCACCAATATAAACCATACTTTGAAACGACTATGAGGTCACAAATATCAAGCATACTGTAAATAAGATACGGTGTCTCGAATTCCAGACATTCTTAATAGCGGCTTTGAGTCAAATCACGCATACTGAAAAGCTGCTATGAGGTCAGAAATATCTAGCATACTGCATACATATAATAAAGCGAATTTGAGGTCAGCAACAATACAGTACCTATTATGAGGTCACAAATATCAAGCACTCTGTGAAGCGATTAGGAGGTCCAAAATACCAAGTATACTGCAAAGCGCAAATGAGGAAACGAATATAAAGCCTACTTAGAAGCGGCTGTGGGATCACATATATCAAGCATACATAAAAGCGATTTTCAGATCACAAATATCAAACTGCCTAAAAGAAGTTTTGCGGACACATATAAAC
Organism: Fragum whitleyi; assembly: GCA_948146395.1. Lineage (NCBI taxonomy): Eukaryota > Metazoa > Mollusca > Bivalvia > Cardiida > Cardiidae > Fragum > Fragum whitleyi. Next base: position 34,756,223 of record OX411547.1, on the reverse strand, counting down.
AGCATACTGTCAATATGTACAATGTCTCAAATAATAGCATACTTAAAAGCGACTAGAGGTAAAAAACATCAGGCATACTGAAAAAAATGCCATCAGATCAGAAATATCTGGGACACTGTAAAAAAGGATATAAGATCACAAATATCACTCATTCTTTCAAGAGACAATAGGGTCTGATATATAAAACATTCTATAAAGCGGAAGTGAGGGCCACAAATAGGAAGAATACTTGACAGCGGCCAAAGGGTCAAAAATATCATTGGTGATTGAACATTGTAAAACGGCATCAAGGACACAAATCGCAAGCATTCTTTAAGGCGACTGTGAAGTCAGGAATATCAAGCATATTTAAAAACAGACATTAAGTCACAAACAAGAGGACCATAATGGTCCTAGATCGCTCACCTGAGTCTCTTTGGCTCCTGGGACATCACATGAATGAAATAGGCATTTGTCAACAAGGAGATAATTTCTACATAAGATAAATACCATGGAATGTCTTTAGCTAAAAGCAACAGGATATGCCTTTCCGCTCTTTGAATCATTGTAAAAAGAAATGCACCAAGATTGAGCCCAAATGTGACCCCAGGTTCTTGATTGGAACAAACTTGGTACAGGTCCTCTAGATGAAGCTACATACCAAATATGAAAGCTGCCTGCCTTCTGATTTCAGAGAGGAAGTTTTTTTTGAAGATTTTCGAATTTTTACCCTTAGTGCTCAGAAGAGCTAAAAGGGATGCGCCCGGGCAAAGCCCAAATGTGACACCAGGGTCTTGATATGAACAAAGTTGGTAGAGGCCCACTAGATGTTGCTACATACCACATATGAAAGCTCTCTGCCATCTGGTTTCAGAGGAGAAGATTTTTAAAGATTTTCGCTCTTTGATTCTATGAAAAAGGGGTTGTGCCCGGCGGAGCCCAAATATGACCCCAGCGACTTGAAGGCGACAAACATACACTGAGATTAAGGCGATATGTGGACTGTGACAAAAGATGAATATCCTCCGCCCGCTATGATTATTCATCAACGACATTTTTCGAAAGAGGATTTATTTTTATTACGCACTTGCGTAATGTGCGTCATGGGAGTTACGTCCTTGAATAGCAAGCATACAGCCAAGCAGCTCTTGAGCCATAAACATCCAGAATACATCTAAGCGGCTCTAAGGTCATAAATATCAACCATTCTGTAAAGCGGATATCAAATCGCTTATTTATCAAGTATACCGTAAACAGGCTATAAGGTAAAAAATACAAAGCATTCGTACTGCGAATCTTTAGCGAAGATCTGTAATTTCAAGCAACTGCTTTCGTCTAAAACCGCCTGTTAGTAGCAGTTATATATCGTCGGGAGTTAATGAGTGATTCGTGGTCAAATTCCCCGGTGGCCTAGTGGTAAAAGCACTCGACCCGAGACCTGAAAGTCCATGGTTTAAGACCCACCGTCGCCGGAACGTGTTTATTGGCAATGCACTTAAAAGCCAGCGCCAGTTCACCCAGCTGTAATAATTGGGTAGCAGTGGCATTAAAAACTACCTCTTTCTCTCAGGGCTGAGAAAATATAAGGGATGAGTGTTCGAGAGCAACTCTATAAGTTTAAGCTTTCGTTGTAACTGAACTAAAACAAATTAGCTTTTACTAAATTCATTTTTAAAGATTAACAAAAATTTGACGTCTGATCATTGAAAAATTGTACAGTTGTACAAGTGAAAGTCAGTGATCAAATGTTCTTTTTCTCTGTACCTGTATAGAGAAAATTGGCTTTGATCACTCACTGAGAATTGTACATGTATATGTGACCCGTCACGCGAAAAGGGATAATCTGGGAAGTGCGTGTATTGTCGACCCTAGTCAGACTGCGCGGACTGTGCAGACTGACTAGGGTCGAATTTTTTTGCACCGTGCTTATTTTTCTAAATCTAGAATGACAAATCTACATTTACCTTCCAATGAAAGAATTCTTGAAATGCGACCTCTGGTTGTCTTGTACTAGAATCAATCTCTTTTTCAAATATCTATTTTACAGAGTCCCCGGATGGTCCCTTTTCGCGCGACGGGTCACATATATCTTTACTCACAATCAAATTTTGTAATTCAAATTAAAGCAATCAAATTTGTTAGGCAATTAATATATCTTTCTGGTTGTTAATAATGCAAATAAATCGAATTATCTGATTTTATAAAACGAAATGATTTTTGTGCACTTATTTATCGTGTTCATCGAACATCCTTCAAAAATCCCCTATTGCACTTATCCATTTTCAAAAGAATGTTTATAATATCTTTTCAACGTGATTTTGATTCTCGTGCATTGAAACGACAATCTGTTATACATTTGGAACAGGCATATTAGTCTTTAAACAAATTTATCACACAGTCCTTCATTTTCAAATAGACGATGCCGAAAGTACTTTCATCAGTGAATATTTGCAACAGGCGATTGTTTCATAATCCAATTTTTGTCATGTAAAGGTTTCACTACATAAACTATGAAATGACTTCCGCCAATAAATTACATCTACCATGATAATATTTTGTAGACTGACAGAGGGTCACTCAGGGGTCGGGTCATTCCTGTGAAATTTGGTTAAATCCCACCCTTCAGGTTATTAGAAATCGATTTGGAAATTTGTCCCCATATGCACTAGTTAATATGAAAACTTCTTACACAAACTAAAGGAATGATTTCGTTCAATCACTTTAACATTACACAAACTGTTAAGGGTCATACAAGGATAATTCCTGTAAAACTTGTTCAAATACATCCTGTAGGTTCTAAGAAAACGATTTTTGATGGACGTTTACGTTCACGAGTGTCACTACGTATGAACAGTCCAGGCAGATGTTAGTTGCTTTTCTAAAAAGAAGTGCCATCTCGGGTTCATTTTTTCAAGATTTGTCTCTCCAAGACATCTGTGCATTTTGACATTGACATTATACAAGAATTCTATACAATTTGTAGATTGTTCAAAGACTCTTGCGGGAGATCACTTTCCAATTCAAGACCACGGAAAATAAACTTTCGCGCAAGAATATCATTTAATGTCAAGGTCGTGATTCGCCTATTAGATTTTCCCGTGGTCTACGAGAGGCAATGATCAACTGGCTGGACCGGTAGCCTTAACTAGTTACCTCCCCTGATACTACTACGAGTACACAGCGTAAACACAGCGGTGAGGGTTCACTAGTAGCCAACTGTCTGGGAGACAACGGGCTGTGTATAAACTATCCTGTGACCTAATTTGATGATGGAATCTGCGAGTAGCTAAGGACAAATAGAAGCAGACGACATTTTTGCATTATGCTATACCCTTAGTACTTTTGCCATTTATAACAGCTAATAACTAGAGGTGCGTCTATTAGAGAAGATATAAAATCACGATAAATAAGATTTTTAAAAACGATTTTCTTTAAGTGAAAGATTCGTTTTCTGTTTTCGAAAAAAATCTTAGAAATCTCCATGGGAAATATTAGAAGAATCAAAACAAGCAGAAAGTGCCTTGCATTTCAAATTTATGCAACAAGCGACATTTACATCATATATCTTTCAATGCCGCTCAATAAATTAGCTGTACGCTGACATCTCCGTGTCTGCCTTACTGCAAATGCGAATTATAAGTCAATTTCAACGATCAACGTTAACCTTGAAACTGTAGCTGCATTTGCGAGAATCGATTTGTTCCTTTTCAATATACATGTAATCATTTGGTGCTGTATTGGATGTGTACTGTAAGGTTATTAATTAATCATTAACACAAATTAAGGTTATTCACTTAAACAATGGTAGTGATGGGATATTAGGAAAAGGAGAAACTGTTTGCTTCTTATTTAAACAGTATAGATATCTTCTCCAACGTTTATTTTAACTATACTTCTTGTGACAAATTCAACTGTTAACGTTGAATCTTAATGTTAAATCTTATTACAAATTCAGGAAAATAAAGAAAGTATTAATTGTTCAACGTATTTAGCTTTCTTCTGGGTTATTAGACTTTTAGTGCCTTGACAAGGTTTCATTATTAAGAACCAAGTTCTATTTTATATCACTCAAATTCGTTTCTTATGAAAACTGCAATTTTAACAAAACTTAGATCCCGAAGATAATTAGAATTGTTGTCTTGAGTAATGAAACGAACCCGTTTAAGTAGTTTCACCCTCCAAAGAATATATCAGGTCCCGGGTTCGATCCCCGACGGCGGCACTCATTCTTTCCGACTATTTGTCTTTCACCTATGGGTTGATAATCGTAGACCTGTGTGAGATAGCAGCTGGATGCTAGGAAAGGATGTAGTGGTTGTACTGGTGAGAGAAATATCAGGAAACCATTGTTAGGTGCTCCAGCCGCCGCGATATAACTAAATAATGTTGAAAGCGGCGTATAACTCCATTCAATCAATCAACTAAAGAATATATCGGATGACCGATGGCAAGTTGAAACTGAATCGATCCAAAATTATTATGAGAAAAATCATGTGTAACAAAAAATGTTGTAGCCGTGCACGTTTTGAGCTCTCTGAAATGTTTTGGTGGCTTTTAAGATATTACATAAATAAATAAAGGTTCGACCCTAGCCACACTTTGCTCATTTTCTAAATTTAGAATGATCAATCTACCTGTACAAGAGTTTTAGAATGCGATTTCTGCTTGACTTACACTGGAACTAATCTCCTTTTCAAAAAAGTTTTTCCACGGAGTTCCAAGATGGTCCTTTTTCGTGTGCAGGGTCAAAAATATTTCTTTGAAAAAGACTTTAAAAGAACAAGAAAGAGTGTCATTTTCATTTTAAGTTTGCATTGCCATTGAAACTTGGCGAACTTGGATCGATGCATTTTACGGGTATCATATATTTACATGTAAATTTCCCCTTTCGCCTCGTTCTTAAGCATCACGATACCAACAGAAATGTCCACCTTCAGTAACTTTCAGTGATTTGATTTTTTAAAGTTTACACTATGTATCATATATAGTATATAAAAATGATGACGAGGCTTAGATTCTTTTCAATTTCTTTCGTACAAACACCAACGTTGTTCATGTGAATGCGAATCCGATACACAAAACCTATTCATTCATCCTTAATCTTTGGAGACATTATGTTTAATACCGAGCTTACCTTCTGAGGCTGGTTACGGTATGACGCTAATGTCATTTTATTGGGCTCTTTATGGGGCCTGTTTTACTAAACATCTTATGATCATTTTTTGTGTAAGTCAAAAATTAAAGTTTCTTCTACAGCAGTAACTTAATATTGAATTCCGCCATGCATCATTCCATTGGAATCGTCTTCCCAAGACGATTCCAATGAGATATTGCAAGGCAGAATCTAACTATGAATGAAATCACCAGGTACGATTTATGATTTAAACTTACGATTGAATTTGTTGTAAGATGCTTAGTAAAACAGGCCCCTGTTTTGCATTTTTTAACTTGGTGCATTAAGATGTCATTTCAGAGACAATTCGAGATTAACTGCTTCCAAATTCAATTTTTTTGCGTTTTCAAAATGGCTCATCATAATAATTACCCCACCAATGAAATGAATAGTTGTCGTCTAAAAGGTAACACAAAAAACCTCAATGATAATTATTATATAATTTGGTTGAAGTTCATTTTAATCTATTGGAAAGGTCACGTTTTGCCACATAAGGAAATGGCATAAATAGATAGTTTTCATATCAGCAAAGTTTCTTTAACAATCTTGATAGAGGGTAGCAAAATGCCATTTCTTTGGGTGAAACTTTTCAAAAAGCTTCTGTGGAGAAGGTGTTTTTTTTCTCTATGGAGAAGGTTTACAAGCGAAAGTACGACGGACAAATCGTCGTGATAATAGCCCCAGTGACCTTCGGCCAGCGGAGTTAAAACATTACGAGTTAAAACATTACGCAATTAAGATTCACACTTGTCTGTCGCCATGATTCATGCAACCGAGATTTTAAAAGGGTCTGGTAAAGCCTTTTCAACCCCTTCAGCACACTGCATTCAAAACAATCCCGACGTGTTTCACCCATCAAAGATACTATGTCCAAAAAAAGGCTACCCGAACAGAGACAAAAGCTCCCTCTGGAACGAAAATGCCATTGTCGATGTACACTTCGATGACCATCTACGACCGAAGGGAAGTAAATTTATAGAATTAATTTCAGTTAAATATGTATTTATCACCTCCCTTACAGTACTTGGACTTCTTGGTGAAGTGCGACATCAAAACAAAAGACACCCCTATATCTTTACTGAAAATTGATTAAATGTCATTCAATGGGAATTTGCGTAACATATGGTTTTAATTAAGAGCTATCAATCCATAAAATATATTTTTCAAGTTTTCACTAATAAATTCATAGAACCAAGCCAACCATTAAAAGCTTTCATGTACATCCTATCTAACTATTCCCAGAAATATAATTAAACACATCCAAACATTATTGATATGAAATTTGGTTAACAAGAGCTGATTGATTCGCTCCACACGGCTGAATCTACTGATATGATTAGACGAGGAATTTAAGTGAAGGAATGAGTGAATGTTTATTTCAAGTAAATAAGTGTTTTTAAGCGTCACGTGCTGAAATATTTCTGCAAATAAAAAATCAAGATCAAATAAATGAGCAACATATAGAAAATCAACCTCCACCTGTTCCAAACATAATTTTCACCCGATCACAAAATCTTGAGCATCCTAATTAAAGGTCACCTAAGGATTATTCAAGTGAAATTTGATTAATATCCATCGGTCAGGTTGTAGAAATGATTTTCATAGTCTCCACTATAAAACATAAAGGGAAGTGACCTACCCCCATAAAATACATATTTTTCATCTAATCGCACCTTTTTTGGAGACTGTCCAAAGTTTCCAATATATAAGATTATGAGAAATGACCTCCGCCCTTGAAAAACATATTTTTATCGAATCACGATATTTTTTGTAGACTAATAAAGGGCTATACAAGGAATATTTCAGTGGAATTCATCAGTATGCTTCTGAGAAAAGTAATATATTTCCATATATGGAACTTAGCCACGCCCATTAAAGCCTTGTTTTTCATTGGATCTAAAATCCTTGAACAACTTTGAAAGAGGGTCACCTAAGCATCATTCCATTGAAGTTTGGTTGATATCCATCCATCAGTTACGTTCTGAAAAAATAATTCGCATGGACTAACGACCGAAACAGCACCAAGACCTTAGCCCCAGTGGCCTTTGGCCAGAGGAACTTACAATTATGTCCTGCTTTGCAAACTAAAACTGTCGCAGAGCAGACTTATACCACCCACAGGCACCTTGTCAAAATGCAAGTGCCATTAGTGCAGGACATGTTTGTAACAGATATTGAGGTCATATGCAGCATTTGCATGAAGTTTCATAATTATACGTCGCTTGGTTTTTGAGTTAGAGTCCGGAAATGAAAATTGAACAAAAATTGACTGTGACCTTGACCTTTGACCTATGTGACCCCAAAACAATAGGGCACTTCCTTTGGTCATAAGCAACATTTGCATTAAGTTTCATGATTGTAGGTTGCTTGGTTCTCGAGTTAGAGTCCGGAAACGAAAATTGAACAAAGTCTCACTGTGACCTTGACCTTTGACCTATGTGACCCAAAACAATAGGGCACTTCCTTGGGTCATAAGCAACATTTGTGTAAAGTTTCATGATTCTAGGTCACTTGGTTCTTGAGTTAGAGTCCGGAAACGAAAAGGTCTACAGACGGATGGACGGACAGACAGACATGGTGAAACCAGTATACCCCCCTCTACTTCGTAAGTGGGGGGTATAATAAGTACTCATACAAGAGGGCGTTTGGCCCTGGGTCGCTCACCTGAGAAAAAAGCTTCATTACCTAGGTATGTCCATGCAACCACAGAAAAAGAGATTTTCTATTATTCAATTAGATAACATTTGAAATAATCCTCCCCCCCCCCCTCTGCTCCTCCCCTGGTCATTATTTATTTAAGCTTTTTTCATAAAAGGTCTGTGATCAGCTAATCTATGCCAGATATACAGGCTGAGTCTGAGACTTTTAAAGTTTTCTTTAATGAGTTGATCAATCCATGTCAAATATTCTCAAATTCTCAACAAAGCACCCCCCCCCTCCCCCAAGATGCTCCGCACCTGGTGAATCTACAGTTTTAGCTAATTCAATTAATGTCCATATGCTGATCATCCATATCATTTTTCAAGTCTGTAGGACTCCTGGTTCATTAGAAGAAGTTTAGAGATTTCAAAAATGATCCAAAGTACTACCCCCTCCCCAAGACACTCAGCACCTGGTGACCCTACAGTCATGATTTTAGCTATTTTTATTAATGTCAATATATTGATCACCCATGACAATTTTCAAGTCTGTAGGGTTCCTGATCCAGGAAAAAAATAAGGTTAAAGATTTCAAAATTGATCCAAAGTACTACCCCCTCCCCCCTAATGCTCCGCATCTGGTGGCCCTACATTCATGATTTTAGCTACTTTATTTTAGATCCATATGCTTATCATCCATGCCAATTTTGAAGTCTGTAGGGCTCCTGGTTCTTTAGAAGATGAAGGTTAAAGTTGCAAAATTTTCACAAAAGTACTATCCCCTCCCCCCTGGTGCTCCGCAACTGGTGACATTACAGTCATGATTTTAGCTATTTCTATTAAGGTCTATGAGCTGATCTTCAATGCCAATTTTCAAGTCTGTAGGGCTTGTGGTTCAGAAGAAGAAGAAGGTTAAAGAATAAAAAAATTTCACAAAAGTACTACCCCCTCCCCCTGGTGCTCCGCACCTGGTGAATCTACAGTCATGATTTTAGCTATTTATATAAAGGTCCATATGCTGATCATCCATGCCAATAATCAAATCTGTCAGGCTCCTGGTTCAGAAGAAGAAGAAGGTTAAAGATTACAAAATTTTCACAAAAGTACTACCCCCTCCCCCCTGGTGCTCCGCACCTGGCAGCCCAACAGATGTGATTTTAGCTATTTTGATTAAGGTCTATGAGCTGATCATCCATGCCAATTTTCAAGTCTGTAGGGCTCCTGGTTCCAAAGAAGAAGAAGCTTTAAGATTACAAAATTTACCCAATGTACTACCCCCTCCCCCCTGGTGCTCCGCACCTGGTGGCCCAAAAGATATGATTTTAGCTATTTTTATTAAGGTCTATGAGCTGATCCTCAATGCCAATTTTCAAGTCTGTAGGACTTGTGGTTCAGAAGAAGAAGAATGTTAAAGATTACAAAATTTTCACAAAAGTACTACCCCCTCCCCTGGTGCTCCGCACCTGGTGAAACTACTGTCATAATTTTAGCTATTTATATAAAGGTCCATATGCTGATCATCCATGCCAATATTCAAATCTGTCATGCTCCTGGTTCAGAAGAAGAAGAAGGTTAAAGATTACAAAATTTTCACAAATGTACTACCCCCTCCCCCCCCCGGTGCTCTGCACCTGGCAGCCCAACAGATATGATTTTAGCTATTTTTATTAAGGTCTATGAGCTGATCATCCATGCCAATTTTCAAGTCTGTAGGGCTCCTGGTTCCAAAGAAGAAGAAGCTTAAAGATTACAAAATTTACCCAAAGTACTACCCCCTCCCCCCTGGTGCTCCGCACCTGGTGGCCCAAAAGATATGATTTTAGCTATTTTAATTCAGGTCTATGAGCTGATCATCCATGCCAAGTTTTAAGTCTGTAGGACTACTGGTTGAGAAGAAGAAGAATTTTAAAGATTTTCTTAAAATTTCACCTTTTGTTGCCATAGCAACCAGAGTTTTTCATGGATTTCAATTCTTTTAGCTATTTTTGAAGGGGACAACCTAAGCAACATTTCTGTAAAATTTGGTGTTAATTGGCCCAGTAGTTTAGGAGGAGATGTCTTTTAAAGAAATTGTTGACGGACGCCGGACGACGGACGACGACCGATGGACGGACGCCGGACGAAAGGTGATCACAATAGCTCACATGAGCACTTTGTGCTCAGGTGAGCTAATAAAGCAGGGTATAATTGGCAAACAGTATGCACCATTTGTCATCCTGAACACAGGGCTGGAAACGCAAAAATAAACTGATGCAAAAATAATCCAATTTTTAGTACTTTGATTAAGGATCCACAGAATCATTCCTGCCAATTGCCAATAGGATTTGCAGAGCACAGCACAATATCATAAACAGACAAACAGAAAATAACAGGTGTTCTCCACAAACATATCTTTATGTCATTACCATACTGGCTTTTCAGTCAAATGATTTCCTTTTTCCTACAATGCTTTCAGATTTGCACGTTGAAGACTTAAATCTGTCTAGTTACTTCAAATAATCTTAATTGTGAAAAGAAATATATAAAGAACTAGTTTTAAGTTTCACTTATTCTTTTTATTTTACCTATCAATTATCATCATCTGTAATTAAATTCCAAATACAAAGTCATGTACATAATACAATGAAAGGAGACAAAATGAAACCCACAACACAACAAGTGTGCCAGGGTCAGAGTTTTTTTGCCGCCACAGGAAAAAATTCAACAAAGACGACATTTTTAGTGACGCAGCATTGTATGACAAAGTCACATCCTGATGCACATGGTCAAATGATAAGGAACATTCTTTGATTCCTGAAAAAACATCCATAATTGCAGGAGTTGTATTAGCAAGAAATGATCATATCGTGGGACGGAGAGACAGGCAGTTGGACAAACGGAGAAGATGATGCCAATAAACGACCCCTCCGGCAGCATCTTAAATGGACCATGTATTCATTACAAATAAGCATGTGTGTGACATTTCCAACAATTTCAAATGTGCACAAAGCAAAGTTTCTGGCCAGCCTTTGCATCTGCAAAGTCTAACAAGAGTCTTCATTATGCACTATATGGATAGATAAGGTCTTAATCCATCTTCACGCGGTTATTACACTGTGTTGTTGTCAAAACTACTCAACATTTGTGCCTGGTACAGGTGTGAAACTTTTGGAAACGTCACACACAAATTGTTTTAGCCTTAGTCACTGAGTTCTATACATCTTGTAATTTTATCTCTATAACCTTGACAAGCTATAAAATCAATGCAAATGTCTGTGAATGTATAGTTCATTACAGTAAAAGCGTTTCAGCTAAGACTATACTAAGTATGTATACACTGTATAGACACTTAGTACAGTCTTGTGCAGAACCATTCAATTACGATAGTTTTGAACTGATCCCTGAATTTGTTTGTTAAAAAGAAATTAATCTGCATTAAAAATCATATCATTTATCAAAAATTCTTCAGAACAAATTATTTATTTTCAATAATTATTCTTTTTGTGTTGCAGATCATATACACATGTTGATACACACTTGTTGTTTGTATCCAGATTGTGGTCTCCTATGGCAACAAGATTTAATACATGATATGTACAAAAATTTTAACAAATACTTTAAAATACAGATGAACGTGTAAAAATGAATGAAATGTTGTTGAATTTTTTTTATTTGTGTTGAGATGTCCCAAATGAATGAGTATTGCTGAATTTGTCTTTGTAGCATGGGTACACTTTTCTTATCTTTTTTAGAGACTATTGTCCTGAATTGGAGGGGAAGACATGTTGGCAATGCTGAAGGCAGAGGGCAACAGTTCATTATGTCATTCCACACACCGAGGGCAAAAAATTTTCACTGTTACAAGAATATCCATGAAATAGCTGATTTATAACCAGATTACCATTGTGTAAATTTGTTTTATCTTTCAAAATAATGTTACAAGAAGAGACATACATATACTTTTAAAAAAGGTCGATTTTAGGATATTTTCAGGATTCTTTATTTCCTTAATTCATTAAACCTTTTAATATATCCACAATTCTGTTTTTTAACAAAATTGTTCAAGTCAACAAATACTATACATATATAAATAATGCCTAAATGTTGAACAACATATAACAAATGTCACAACCTTGCAAATTCACTAAAAGTAACAGATGGCCTTAAATAAATCCTGTTTGGGGCCTTTTCATTTCTTGGCAATATTGTTGATAGATTTATTGTAAAAGAATGACAAGATGTGTTAGTGGGACAGAAATTGATGGCTCAGTGTGAAAAAGTTCTCATTTCTTATTAACATATCAAAGGCCTAAAATGCAGCCAGGACTAAACTACATTTATTTATTATAAAAACAATGACATATCACCAAATTTGCATTTTCAAATACTGCTTTGCATATCTATTGAAATGAATTAAAGAATTTGTGTTTAGCTTATCTTTGTTATTATGAGTGTCATGGAATTTGCGTGACCTGTAGCCCCCTTTAAATTTTCATTTCACCAAAGTCAGTACAACAATGAAAGTTTTTACCAATCCCCCAAACTAGGTTCAACTAATAGTGAAGATGTCAGTGTAAGTTGAACTACAAAGTTCTTTGGTGACTCTGTTTCCTGGCATTATTCAAAGTCATGAATGGGTTTACTTTTTCACACGCATAAATAATATAAACTGATTCTAACAATCACAATTGCTGACAATCGCTATATGCAAGTCAGGCAAAGCCTAACTGAATAATAATTGTTTTGTGCTGAGCCATCAAGATGCCACAAAACAGCATTTTTTTCAGAAGTTTGGCCTTGATAATTGACCTTGAAATTCAAAGATGTGTTTTGATGGGAAGAGCCTTCATGCCAATAATGAGCAATTTTACCTCAAATAGTGATGAATATTCAGGAAATTGTTAAATATGCAGGTTTAGATTTTCCCAGGAACACAGAACGGAAGAACAGAAGAACACGGGTAGAACAAATGCCCCAGATTTATTTTCAATGTTTTGGTATACCTTTATTTCCCCTAATAAAATCACCCTCCCTAATAGTAGCACCCTTTCATTTTTTACTAAGAAAACCCACCTCAAATGCCAATATTTGAAGAACTTATTGAGACTTATTCTCTAAGTTAATGTGTTTTTCCTCTCAACAATAATTTACAGTCAAACCTGTCTTAAGCAAGCAATCAATTTTAAGGGACATTCAAAAAGTGCTTGCTTAAGCCAGGTGCTTGCTTAATACAGGTCAATTTCAGTGCAATTGGTTCATTTAGGAACTCAGTGGCTGCTTGCTTAGAACAGGTTGCTTGTCCAATACAGGTGGCCACTAGCACAGGTTTGAGTTTGACAGTATATGATAGTTTGAGGAAATTTACCTCAAATTTAAGGGAAGAGGGCTGAAAATACATAAGTTTAATGATTTTTTTTAATCAGAAAATGCATACTAAATAAAAGCTCCCTTATAGTTCCAGGGAGCGTTTATTAGGAGAAATACGGTAAATATTTTACACACAAGCTTTATTATTTTTGTGTTTAAGCTGACAAAAAAGATGCATACTCAAAGTTGTTTTTATTGACAAATAAAACCATATCTTCAGATAATCAGAATTCAGGAATCTTGATGAAAATAAATTATATAATTATTTCATGAAATAAGGCTGGGTTATACAAATCTTCAAGGGGGCTTCCAAAACCTTATAAATTTTAGCTTGAATAAAGTTTTAGTCCCCAATGGAAGATATACAGTTGTATAAGTACAAGTAATGTGATAAAATGTCTTAAGTTGACTATCTGATAACAAACATGGCTAATGCTATAAAAGAAAGAAAGTATTGCACAGACAATGCCATTTTTTAAAAAACAATTTGCACAAACGAAAAAAACAAATTCAATTTATTGAAATGAGAAATTTTTGATACACACAAATGCTCCCCAAACTATTTTTGAAAGGTTGACAAGATTGACCTTGGATTGAAAGATGTTGATTGGAAGTCACTCCCGTGGGTTCAATTCATGGGCTGGCACAATAACAAACTAATTGTCTTTCCCATGAAAAATATAACCGAGGTTCCGTGAAATGGTGCTTTACACCGAGCACTTTAAAGAACAATGGCGGATCTAAGCAGTATTTTCCTCATGTATCCTTGCACTATCTTCCGTAACAACTAACCATCTTCTGGGGGTGTCACTCATATGGGCATATGCTACAGTAGTGGTGATAAACGGAAAATTGTATAAAAAGTTAACAATTGCTTAAATATAGACCCAAAAATTATTTTCAACCAATCAGGTCTGTTATTTCAATTGGTACAATCGAAACAATAATCCTGTTTGGAAGAAATTAACCTCCTGTTAGTATGTGACCAAAAGTTATCTTTTATATAACTGGGCCTTGAGAAATATGAAAGCCAATAGCTCTTTATTATCAGAGTCGTAACCTCTGTCAGACTGAAACCCTCCAGTGTTCTGTTTAAGGAGGAGATTTATGCTAATTATATGCAATTTTGTGCAGTCTGATCTTAGTCTATTTTCTTTGTTTGAATTGGGTTTCATGCTGCTTTCAACATTTATTTTACTAAAAGGTTTTAAGTAATGTCTACTAGAACACCTGACAATATATTCCTGGTTTTCCTTACACCAGTATAATGCACTCTTGGTCCCAAGCCTCTCGCAGCAATCCAACAGAGGTTTATGATAATCCACCCATTGGTGGGTAATAAAATGTCAGAAAGGATATAGAAAGGACCTGATGTGCACAAGGATGGTCTTAGTTTATTCTACCTGCATGTCTTTTTTAAAATCAGACTCAATTTTAAAAAGAGACTATAAACTTACATCAAGTGCTGCCAAAGTTTTAATCCCTTTGAATTTGAAAAAAATCTGCTTATGTCTATCTATTCAGCATGACTTGGTCTATAATATGCTATTTTTGAAATTACAGACTAACAGACATAGCAAAAACATAATTGCCCAATATCTGTTGATATGAGACACACATAATTGGAAAATATTTCTGAAAACTGAAGCTGCCAATAAAATGTAATACCAGAACAGACTTCAACAGTATATATGTGACCCATCTAAATAACTAGAAAGCCATGAATGGCTTGAGTCGCTCCACAGGCTTGAAATTCTTGTAATATAGGGATGAGTGTCTTTTTCACTGCGTTTATTGGGGTATAAAGTGCAATTGCCTTAGCACATGGCAAATAACGCCTGTAGGGCGTTATGTTTAAGCCATGTGCTAAGGCAATTGCACTTTATACCCCTATAAACGCTGTGAAAAAGACACTCTGCCCTTATAATTGCAATCCTCTTGGTCTAAGAAACTATTCAAATACTCGGCTAAACATTAAAGTTTCGAGTCTACTTTCTGCGTGTATTACACAATCTATTTTTAGATCGTGTATTTTTTTTTTTCTCGCTATCGAAGTTAAACGGCATAAAGTTAAACAAATGGTACACAAATAAACGACAATTTGACATTCGTAGAGGTACTTATGATCTAAACATAATTTTGACAAGTTATTCTGCATTTTAAACCGAAACTATCGTGATCGGGCTTAGCTGAGAGGGTTGCTTGGTGGTCTTCGTCGACTCGCTGTAAACATCGACTCAGAATCTGAACTGCATGCTTTTAATCATAAATTCTTTCGAAAATATCTTAATTTCTAATATATTAAATATCAATATTACGATATGGAAGGGGACCAAGCGGTTTTCGAATTCCTAAAACACAGGACATGCAGATCGAAGGTCGGGGGTTTCCCGATAGACCAATTGCATTTTATACAGAAATAAAGTGCAATGGATTTCCCCACGTGATGCGATTTAAACCAATCAAAATTCTTTATTTTATTAGATTGCAATTATAAGCAAATAAATGTTTTTGACTAGATTTTTAGATATTTGGAGTTCTACTGATGATGAAAATGATTTTCAAAGTTTCCACTATATAACAGATAGAGAAATGACCTCTGCTATTAAAAGACATATTTTTCATCAAATAAAAATAATTTTTGGCTGCATGATAATGGGTCACCCAAAGATCATACCAAAAAAGTTTGATTGATATCCATCAGTTACATTCTGAGAAAATGTTTTTCATAGTTTCCACTATTTAACATATTGAGAATTGACCTCCACATATCCAACAATCAGATTCTGAGAAAATGATTTTCAAATTTTCCACTATATAACATATAGAGAAATGACCTCTGCCCATAAAATGCATATTTTTCATCTGATCAAAATAATTTTTGGTACACTGATAAAGGATCACTCAAGGATCATTCCAGTGAATATTGGTTGATATCCATCAATTACATTCTGAGAAATTGATTTTCAAAGTTTCCACTATATAACATATAGAGAAATGACCTCCGCCCATAAAACGCATATTTTTCATCCAATCACAATGATTTTTTGTAGACTGATAAAGGATCACTCAAGGATCATTCCAGTGAAATTTGGTTGATATCCATCAATTACATTCTGAGAAAATGATTTGCAAAGTTTCCACTATATAACAGATAGAGAAATGACCTCTGCTATTAAAAGACATATTTTTCATCAAATAAAAATAATTTTTGGCTGCATGATAATGGGTCACCCAAAGATCATACCAAAAAAGTTTGATTGATATCCATCAGTTACATTCTGAGAAAATGTTTTTCATAGTTTCCACTATTTAACATATTGAGAATTGACCTCCACATATCCAACAATCAGATTCTGAGAAAATGATTTTCAAATTTTCCACTATATAACATATAGAGAAATGACCTCTGCCCATAAAATGCATATTTTTCATCTGATCAAAATAATTTTTGGTACACTGATAAAGGATCACTCAAGGATCATTCCAGTGAAATTTGGTTGATATCCATCAGTTACATTCTGAGAAATTGATTTTCAAAGTTTCCACTATATAACATATAGAGAAATGACCTCCGCCCATAAAACGCATATTTTTCATCCAATCACAATGATTTTTTGTAGACTGATAAAGGATCACTCAAGGATCATTCCAGTGAAATTTGGTTGATATCCATCAATTACATTCTGAGAAAATGATTTGCAAAGTTTCCACTATATAACATATAGAGAAATGACCTCCGCCCATAAAATGCATATTTTCCATCCGATCACAATGATTTTTTGTAGACTGATAAAGGGTCACCCAAGGATCATTCATGTAAAATTCAATTGGTATCCATTGATTAGAATCTGAGAAAACTCACATTTTACCATATTTGGAAATTAGCCACGCCCATTAAATCCATGTTTTTCATTGGATCAAAATTTCTTGAACAACTTTGAAAGAGGGTCACCCAAGGATCATTCCTGTGAAGTTTGGTTGAAATCCATCCAGTAGTTTCTGAGGAGAAGATTTTTAAAGAAAAGTTTACGACCGGACGGACGGACGGACGGACGCACGACGGACACAACGCCATGACAATAGCCCCAGTGGCTTTCAGCCAGTGGAGCTAAAAATGACCATCTAGGTAATGCCAAAGTTATCAGACTGTGCATACTGTACCTCCTAGTCCAGAATTTCATATAAAGTAAACCAGGGTTTAAATTTGTCATGCCCAAGGCAACCATAATGCCAACGAGAAAGATGCCAAGATGATAGCAATACTTTGGGTTTTCTCTGAAAAACAGTGGAACTTAAAAGATACTTTATTTGCTTAAACCTCAAAATTGACACCCTTTTTTTAAAGCATTAAACATATTTTGTTAAACTAGAACTGTCGCAGAGCGGACTTATACTCCCCACAAGCACTTTAGGTCAAAATGCAAGTGCTATTAGTGCAGGATGTGTTTGTAACAAATATTGAGGTCATATGCAGCATTTGCATGAAGTTTCATGATTCTTTGTTGCTTGGTTCTTGAGTTAGAGTCCGGAAACAAAAATTGAACAAAAATTGACTGTGACCTTGACCTTTGACCTATGTGACCTTAAAACAATAGGACACTTCCTTAAGTCATAGGCAACATTTGCATGAAGTTTCATGATTCTAGGTTGCTTGGTTCTCCAGTTAGAGTCTGGAATTGAAAATTGAACAAAAATTAACGGACCTTGACCTTTGACCTATGTGAACCCAAAACAATTGGGCACTTCCTGGGGTCATAAACAACATTTGCATAAAGTTTCATGATTCTAGCTTACTTGGTTTTTTAGTTAGAGTCTGGAAACAAAAATTGACTTTGACCTTTGACCTATGTGACCTAGAAACGATAGGGCACTTCTTTGGATCATAAGCATCATTTGCATAAAGGTTCATGATTCTAGGTCGCTTGGTTCTTGAGTTGTCCGGAAACGAAAATTGAACAAAGGCTGACTGTGACCTTGACCTTCGACCTATGTGACCCAAAAAGGATTGGGCTTTTCCTTGGGTCATAAGCATAATTTGTATAAAGTTTCAGAGCCTTGACAATTATCAATTCTCCCAACCTCGTTAGATTTTTTTTTCATAAAAAACACTAAGTATGTATTATATATATAGCTAACAATAGTAATGTGTTGACCCCTTGATTATGACATTAAATCAACAGAATGATACAATCATAAAAGAATGTCTTAGAAGAAGTGTGATTTTTTTTAATGTATAAAATTTTGTTTCACAGAATGGGTATCACAACAACATATAATTAGGAAATATCAAGTCAATAGAGACTATCTGTTAACATGATAAGTACCTTTTTTTCTATCTTTTTAAATTATGCAACTTTTTGAAATGTTCTTTGTGAAATGGTGATATTGTACTAGATTTCAGAGATGAGTAGAACATTCTTTATTTATCATATATTATAAAGAGATTTTCTCATACAATGAATACTTAATATCAGAAAATTGTATGATCTCTGCAATTTCATTTAGCCCTTTCACAGATAATATCTCTTGACCTAAGAGTTCACTGGGTAAGAGCCAAACTGCGATAAGTCTAATATATTAATACTTACAGCAACCTAGCACTTACCCATCAAAATGTCATTTATGAAGGCACAATATTATTTACAAGTACAATAATGATAGATCTAGCTAAAAAGGGAATTATCCATTTTTAAGAACCCAAACCATTTATCTAGACCAAGTCCTTAGACTAAGTTTAAAATTCTGGTGTCTTACTCTATTTCCTATATAGTTGACTCAGGACAACTGCTGTTAATCCCTAATTATAACATTTGACCTTAGACTGTGACCTTGAAGCTATCTAGCTTACAAAGAAAATGCTGGCCGGAAAGAACTATTTCATGCAAGAGTAATCAAAGTCATGTTATGTTGAGTCTTCAAACTTTGACCATCAATTGTGACCTTGACCTTTCACATAGATCATCAAATGATGCTTCTTCTAAATGAGTGGAATACATGTACCAATTTTTTAGAAATTCAATCAACTATAGGCCAGCCGCGGTATTCAAAAACGCGGGAAAAAGTAGTATAGCCAAGAGTAGGGGTGGACTGAACTGAAATTTAACAAGCGTGAGATAACGGTAATTGATTTCAAATGCACTCACCTTTATACTGATAGGGTAAAGAAGCTCATCACTAAAAACACTCTTTTCTCCCTATCGATATTCAATGCTTTTTGTCGTTTCCATTTTTAGTTTCTTCATGATGAAGTCGGTTTCGAATGCATGTTACTTTTACACTATGACGCATGATGTTTACCGGTGTAATTCATAGGATGGTAAAAATGTCAGTAGTTTTGCGTTTCTTTGATCTTTCAGTATAGTCAGAGACCGTGACAGCAAAAAATTTGTTGGTCCCAATTTATCTAAATTAACTTGTCGAAAGTTTGTTTATAAACATTTGAATTGTGTGGTTTACCTATAGGTAGAAGACAGTACAAACAAAACACAGGAATTATCCTACGTTTTGACTTTAACCTTTCAGATAATGAAAAACATTCCCAAATATTCTCTTGTAGAGAGAATTTTTTGTGAAATGAATTTAAAAGCCTACCTTAAATGAAAGATTAATAGTCTAATGATCAAAATTTGACAGACAGACTGACAAAATCAGGAAGTCGGCATCCTTTCTTTTGACAGGAATGTAATAATATTATACTTTCAGAATATTTTTAAATTTCCATTGAAATTATTTTTTACCTAAATGCTTTCCAAGATTATTGATTCCTGTCTATTTGATCATAACATCACTTGATTTACATCTTACTAACTCTTTTCTGGTAACCAGGATTTATTCTATATTTCTTTCTGTAGAGCAGCATTTTTCCCTTTTCGAACAATGATTTTTCAAACACTAGCTGGATAGTGAATAAAATCTGAGTGAAAAAGGGGATAATTTGAACAAAATATATCTAGAGTTACCCCCCTTGATAGTATTGGTTCATCTGTTGATAGTGAACATGTTTGCCATGTTTAAAGTGAATGCCTTCAGTAGAACCAGAGATATCACAAAATGTCATTTTACGCATGATGACAACAACAATGATGAGATCAATGCTATAACAATACCTTGGGTTTTCTCAGAAAACAGCCGAGCTAAAAAATCACAATCTGTCTGTCTAGGACATTTAGAGATTTTGTCTTTCTACAGAATGTGAAATGAAGACTGGTTAGACTGTGTGGATACATAGGCTGGTCAGAGTCTTTACTTGGCATTTGTTAAATTGTTGGAAGAGTCATGCACAGGCTCATATTCTTCTCCTTACATTAATTGAGCCTGTGGGTGACATTTCAAACAAATTGACAAATGTGTAAGTTGCAAACATTGAGCAGCATTGACAACCACATAGTTTAATAAGAAAATTACATGTCTTTCTAAAGATACTTTGATACTTTACCTATCTTCAAAGCACAAAGTGAAGACTCTGGACAGACTGTGTGAATGCACAGGCTGGCCAGAGTCTTTGCTCGGTGTATATATAATCTTGTTGAAAAGGTCACATTCAGAACAAATTTACTTTTTGTGTTGTCCCTCTTACATTTTCAAGTTTTATCACTTCTTCTTATATGATTTTTCACAGTAACAATGCAATTTGTATGGATGAATCTCCCTTGAAAATGGAATGATTGTAATAAAAAATAACAGGCAGTATTTAGCTACAATACTGTGATATGTAATAAAGTTTTAGCAAAAATCCCATTGGTAAAGAAAGCATGGTTTAAGAAAAGGGGAGATTCAACTTTTGTACAAAACCTACACAAGAAATGCCTTGCATTATATTTTTGTAGACTTTATTTTATTATTTATTATTCCTTATTTTTGTGTGTCATTAAAATATAAGCCATGCTTTTTTAACCAAAGGGACATCACTTATAACATGTCACTATCCATTGGACCAGCTTTAAAGTAACTAGAGTTCTCTCCCTTTCCTCCATAATAGTCATAGCCCAAATTGGAATAATTGTTATTAGACGACCCTCTTGACAAATTCCCTTTTGAATCGGTAAAAGTATTGTCCCCTGACCTAACCTCTCTAGCACTTGTATTCGGTGAACCAGACATAGCTGAAGATCGTCTCTGTTTTTCACGATATTTGTGAAATTCTCCCCGTAATTTCTCAAATCTTTTCTCAGAGTCTGAGTATCGACTTTGTTTGCTTGGCTTTGGGTAAAGTTCAGCAAACATCCCACCTGTACTAAGACCCTCTTGTAAAGCACTTAACAAATCTTCATTTCCGTTATTAACTTCACGATAATTACGCAAAGCTTCAAGTAAATCTGACTCCACAGCATTATATGAATCAAACTCGTAATTTTCATCCCCTGATATATCTTTTCTCAATTGTGACGGATAATCTAGGAGAGGCAAAGCCGAGTCTTCACTCATATCATGATCCTGGGACGTTAAATTTGATCCGAGTCTCGATGGTCGGGAATGTAAAGATGAACCAGTTAGTTGTGAGGACGTGTTTCTACTTCCTATACCACTACTTACAGAGTCCGGTGTTAAATCCTCCCTTGGTAGGGACCTTGTGTCCCCTCTACCCCTACTGCTCCCATTTAGGGTACTACTATGTCCTGAACTATTTACACTTGATCTACTGTTTGCCATAAAGGGTTCAGCCCTGTATGAGTGGGGCCTTAAAGGTCTGTCCCTTACAATGACACTAGGTCTGACACTTTCTGGGATTTGAGCACCATGTTCACTACTATGAGGGCTTTCTGAAATACTGCCTAATTCTGTCCCTGAACCCCTTGGTCCCCTATGTGTGGCCTTTTTAGCTGCTCTGGGACCCCTGCGTACCATATCTACAACATCAAACAATTGGTCACGAGTGTAGTTCACTGGTCTCCCACTACTCTCACTACTACTCCCACTATCTTGTAGTCGGCTATCTTGTTCTCTCTTACCTGTCAAGGTTCTATTTGGAGAAAGTTGCTTAGCAACTACAGTAGTGTCCATGTCACTATGACCTTGACCTGTTTCCCTATCTAAAGATCTATTATTGTATGGCACTCTTTGATCAGAGTCATTTAGAAATTGTCTTTGATATGGCCTGTATGGCTGACGAATATTATCCGAGAATGGTGATGGTAATACTGAACTGATGTCGCTATTCATGAACGGTTGTTGTGATGTGTCGAGACTGTCTATTAGATAAGTTTGATGAGATCCAGGTTTCATGGAGCTATGACGAGGAAAGCCAGGCTTACCTGGCATGATGGAAGAAATGGGTGGTGGCATGAACACTTCCTCGTCATCGTCAATACGGGGAAAATTTACGTAGGGTCTCTCAGGATCATATGTTGATGAATTCGGAACCTGAGAGGTTGGAAATTGAGGAGTTCTTCGTGAAACTGAACGATCTGATGAACGGAATGAATTTGGAAAGTTTTTGACGGAGTTATTTAAGAAACTAACATCTGCATGTGTAAGACTGTCACCATGAGAAGTGGCCCCAGCACTGCGAGGTCTGTCAGACGGAGGATGATGTGGCTCTACACTCTGTCTGCGTCTTTTACGAGAACGTAAACTTTGACGGTCAGGTCCTCGAGACAATCTTTTCCTATCCAAAAATCCATTATCTGTTTTGAAGCCATTGCTGTCATTTTCATCTGTCAGTGGAATAGATTTATGAGATCGTGAGGAATGAGGAAAATTAATGAAGGAATTCTTTTGCTGTATTGATTCATCCGAATCGAATATATAACGTCTATTTTTTTCAATACTGTTTGGCACTATTTGGCCCATTTCTGGGTTATATAATGAACTTCGACTTATAAAATGAGAATCATATCCTCGATACATATCGCTGGATTCTGGCAGCATAAAAACCCCATAATCATGGCCGTCTGTTGTAGAGATCACATTTGATTTCATAACGTCTCTTCTTCCATTTTGTGCGACATCACTCCGTTCTGACGTATATTCACTGAAATGATAAAAAAAAAATATTAGACAGAATCTCTCATTAAATAACCTGTAAGTAAAAACAATATGACAAAATTGGAATAAAAAGATTTTTAACCCTTGTCATGCTGAAAAATTTTTAGCTAAAAATTCACATCAAAAATCAAAGGGCAAAAAGCACTGAAAGTACCAACTGTAGGTCAATTTTTGCTTGAAAAACGAAATCTATTGACAATTCTGGTTTGAAAGTGAGAAACAGGTGGTGTAGACTAACATCAGACTGCACATATGTGCAGGCTGATATTTGTCTATAGCTCCTGCCAAAGCAGGAATATTCCAGGTTCAGTATGACAAGGGTTAGGTAAGAACTATGGACACCAATTTGAATTACTAAAGTCTAAAAACAATATAAAATACTAAAGAGCTACCCAAAATCAAAATCCTCATTAATTGTTTGTTTATCTTCAAAGACTATTCAAATTAAAAATTAGACAATTAATTCTAATTCAATCTGTTAATACATTACCAGATCTATGGCTATATCATGAAACATTTGTAACTGCCTAAATGTTTATAGGCAGTTACAATTGTTTTATGCTAAGCAATTGAGATGACAAAAATTCAGACTGGTCTAAATTTATAGAAGCTGCAGATGGCACTCTTAATTAAGATGATGAAATACCCAAATTATTCACCTGATGGGGGGATAAAATCTTGTAGCTTGTCTAAACTGTTACCACCAGCATTTTTCATCAGGGGCATAAATAACAGTATATTTGGGTTTTTTTAGAAATCTAATCACAACAACTTAATAAGGCAAATTCATTTTTAAGACAATATAGAATGTAGATTATTAATACATGTATATAATACTCAGTTATTAAACTTAGCACTTCATAAAAATGTAGATCTTGTATCATTTATGATGCATCTAAGACAGCCAAGTTGAGAAGACTCTTTAGGTGCCAATTAATCTTTTCGAAGAGTCTTAAAAATATGTTGTTTTTGTTGCTTTTTACAAATTATTGTCAATAAACTCATGCTTGAAGCTTCAAGATTGCAAAGCACAGAATATATGTAGCTTAAAACAAAGCTTTATAAACCCATGCTTAAGGGCAAGTCCTTATCTTTTTTTTTGTTCTTGTTTATGTATATAGGAAGGGTAGACCAACACTGGTCAGTCTGCACAGCCCAAGCAAGAAAATCAACATACATGTTTATAGCAGTAAAAAAAGGCTTGCTAAAGTCTAAATGATAAATGAATTAAAGTTGAAAGCAAAAGAGATTCTTTTAATAGCAAATGAAACATTCCAGCTATAATCCAAAATTGGTTCCACAAATGGGAATAAAGATGAGAACACAAGTCACCCTGGGCACTTCATGAAGTGAATGTAGTTTTGTTTTTGTTGTTGTTGTTTTAAAGCCTTAAGTCATGTTCAAGGGTTTGATAAGGTAAGAATGAAATGTTTTTTTTCAAGACTTGCTAACCATTGAAGCAAAACTTACTCATAGTGATGATTGTAAACAGTGAATATTTGTTTTATTTCAATCTACCTAGTTCCTGCAATAGTAGCGCCCTCCCTTATAGTAGCACCCCTACATTTTCTAATAAGAAAACCCACTTCAAAGGCCTAAATTTGAGGGACTTTTTGAGACTACTTCTCTAATTTGAGATGAATTTCCTCTAAACAATCATTTTTTATGATAGTATAGAGGAAATTCACCTCAAATTAAAGGGAAAAGAGTCTGAAAGATATTCGATTTTAATTATTTTTTAGACAGAAAATGCATACTAAAAACAAGCTCCCTAACCATGTTATGGTGGCTTTTATTAGGAGAAATAAAGTATTCTTGGGATAGTTTCCTGTTATGAAAAAATTTAACCCTTGTCCCTTGCTCACGACATTTTCTTGCTGTACACAATGTCATTAGCTTTGGCAGAAAAAATAGACTAATATTAAACAGCACACCTAATACATTATCAAGTTCCTGTTTTTATAAGAATGTTTGGCAGTATTCACAACATCATATAATAAACATATCATGAACTACAAAATTCTAAATGTGTAAGCTCATGCAAATCTTATTTTGAGACAAAAATATCGTGGTGTGAAATAAATTGTCCTGCATAAGAATAAATATTTCCAATTTTTTTGCTTAAAAGGTTTTGTGAATATAAAGTTGAGTCAAAGAGAGATGCTGATCAAAGCAAAAAGATTTCATTTCTGTGACAGGATTCAAAATGTGACATGTGACCAAAGTGACCAATCAAATTACTTCATCTGAGTCTGGTGTATGGATAATAAAGTAGACTTCCATGGTGAAAAGCATGAAAGGAAAAAATAGAAGTTAAAATTCATTCCCCCTACCCCAATAATCTCAACAGTTGTAGATGTGTGTATTGTTAGCATTTCTGAAAAAAAGTCTGAAAGCAATTAAGTAAAATATATTTTCTAATGCCTTTTGGTTGATTATCGAGAATTAATCGTAGATTAGCATTTGACAAACTCACCGCTTAACCAGTGAAACTATCAAAAACTTCTACCCAACTTTTGTTCATTTCACTCTATCTTTTGTTATCTAAGCATAGCCAAATGAGTCACGTCATCATGAAAGTTGCATGGCAATCACATGCAGTGACACGCTTTAACCCTTTCCTGTTTTACAAAATTTTGGACCTGTCCAAATTCAAAGGTTTTGCAGACGAAAATTTAAAGTGGATTTAAAATGAAAAATAACCATTCTGTAGGGTAGAAAATAGTGCGGAAAAAGAAGAAATTGCTTGTCAGAAGCAATTTCTTCTTTTTTTCACAATGTTTTCTCAATCATAAAATCACAGCCACGTAAAAAGCAGGGATTAAACAGCAAAGGGTTAAGAAAATTTGTCCTAAAATTTTCACACTTTGTCTCTTTTTTGCATTAAAGAAAAAGAATAATTGTTTGTTTTTTGCACAAGATCGATTGATATTTCATTTTGTGAAGAACAAAAGCTATATTTTCACAAGTGATTGAGCCATGAGTAAAAATATAGCTTCTGTTAATTACGGAATGAAATATAAATTGATCTTACACTGAAACAAACACGAGGGTGAATCAGAAATTACGTAGACTTGCGTTATAGAAATTTTGATTTCAAAGACTTTAAAAGGAAAACTACATTTTTATCGAATTTCAGCATTTTCTTTTTGTCGTGTAAATTTGGATGAAATCCAACTTCTTTGTCATCTGTAGCAACCATTCTAAAACATGTAGTCATTAGGTACCGGCGCACGGTAACGACGTCAATATGATGCTACGGTATTGGTAACTTTCGTTGAAAGTCAGCACTTTTCAAAATACTCAACTCAGCAATAAACACAATTTCTTTATCGCCTATCCATTGGATAAGTACTATTTTCATATCCATCTGATCCAAAATGGTGAACTTAAATGTATAATGTGTCTTTAAGATACTGAACTGATGTTGATCTGTGACAATTACAGATCAAACGTCGAAGAGACATTTTCCATTCCCCAAGTTTCATCCTCCACAAACGCTCTCCATTCTAAAACAAACCTTTTATACCATTCAAAAAGAAGGTATCTGCTTACGTTTGAAGAACTTTTAGCATGTTTTACCATTTTAACCTCCCTATTAGGTTTCCCATATATCCAGTAGAACTTTATTATTGCCCGTTTGTCTATGGCTGCGCCGGTGCCGTCATTTTGAAGTTCAAAAATCGACGCGTGCCCTTAGTTTATTGACTTTCAATTCAAAAATACCGAATAGATTATGCTTAAATTTTAAGCATCCTAAAAGATTAGTTCAACACGTAAATAGGCGAAGTTTGGAATTGTTAGGTCCAAATTGAGGAGAAAATTACGGGAAGTAACACTTGGAAGTAACGTAACAAAATGGGTTGCGCCGGTGGCATCTACCCAGGAATATCAAATGTTGGATTTTTTTTCATTATAGTCATAGCAGACTCTTGTAAATTTAGTATTATGTCAACATTAAATGGTTTGAGACGTGTACGAAATCTCATTTATTTCCGTCGGGAAATTCCAAAGTTATAGTAAAAGTCCACGTATTTTTTGATCCACCCTCGTAATTATCCTCTATTAGTATTCTTCAATACAATTAAATAAACAATCACCTTAATTGTGGCCTAACAGCATTTTTTATCCCTTATACATAGTACATGCAACAAGAGGACCCTGAGGGCCCTAAATCGCTCACCTGATATTTCAAGTAAATTATCATTAAGACTCCATTTCCTATGATATGGCATGAACCTTCCCATTTTTAACAGAGTTCATTCTTGTGACCTGGCAAACATTTTGATCAAGTTTCATGAAGATTGGACTATATTTGTGGCGTTTGGAGCTCTTACGAGAAAATTGTCATTAAGGCCCCTTTTCCCGTGATATGGCCATATACTTCCCATTTTCAAATGAGTTCATCCTCATGACATGACAAACATTCTGACAAAGTTTCGTGATGATTGGACTATATTTGTGGCTTCTAGAGAGTAAACAAAATAATTGTCATTAAGATGCCTTTTCCTGTGATATGGCACCGATCCTTCCCATTTTCAATAGACTTCATCCTCATGACCTAACAAACATTCTGACCAAGTTTCATGAAGATTGGACCATATTTGTGGCTTCAAGAGTCTAAACAAGAAATTTGTCATTAAGGCCCCTTTTCCCGTGATATGGCACAGATCCTTTCCATTTGAGCAATTTTCATAAGGGACAACCCAAGGAATATTTCTGCCAAGTTTGGTTGACTTTGACCCATAAGTTAAGGAGGAGATGTCATTTGAAGATGTTGTTGACAAAATTGTCATTAAGGCGGCTTTTTCTGTGATATGGCATGGATCCTTCCCATTTTCAATAGACTTCATCCTCATGACCTAACAAACATTCTGACCAAGTTTCATGAAGATTGGACCATATTTGTGGCTTCTAGAGTGTAAACAAGAAATTTGTCATTAAGGCCCCTTTTCCCATGATATGGCACAGATCCTTTCCATTTGAGCAATTTTCATAAGGGACCACCCAAGGAATATTTCTGCCAAGTTTGGTTGATTTTATCCCAAAAATTTAGGAGGAG
This sequence comes from Fragum whitleyi, assembly GCA_948146395.1. Taxonomy (NCBI): domain Eukaryota; kingdom Metazoa; phylum Mollusca; class Bivalvia; order Cardiida; family Cardiidae; genus Fragum; species Fragum whitleyi. The sequence continues at coordinate 34,728,037 of OX411547.1, read as the reverse complement.
ATGTCGTTTACAGATATTGTTGACAAAATTGTCATTAAGGCGGCTTTTTCTGTGAAATGGCACGGATCCTTCCCATTTTCAATAGACTTCATCCTCATGACCTAACAAACATTCTGACCAAGTTTCATGAAGATTGGACCGTATTTGTGGCTTCTAGAGTGAAAACAAGAAATTTGTCATTAAGGCCCCTTTTCCCTTGATATGGCACGGATCCTTTCCATTTGAGCAATTTTCATAAGGGACCACCCAAGGAATATTGCTGCTAAGTTTGGTTGATTTTAACCCATAAGTTTAGGAGGAGATGTCGTTTAAAGATATTGTTGACAAAATTGTCATTAAGGCGGCTTTTTCTGTGAAATGGCACAGATCCTTCCCATTTTCAATAGACTTCATCCTCATGACCTTACAAACATTCTGACCAAGTTTCATGAAGATTGGACCATATTTGTGGCTTCTAGAGTGAAAACAAGAAATTTGTCATTAAGGCCCCTTTTCCCGTGATATGGCACAGATCCTTTCATTTGAGCAATTTTCATAAGGGACCACCCAAGGAATATTTCTGCCAAGTTTGGTTGATTTTGACCCATAAGTTAAGGAGGAGATGTCATTTGAAGATGTTGTTGACAAAATTGTCATTAAGGTGGCTTTTTCTGTGATATGGCATGGATCCTTCCCATTTTCAATAGACTTCATCCTCATGACCTAACAAATATTCTGACCAAGTTTCATGAAGATTGGACCATATTTGTGGCTTCTAGAGTGTAAACAAGAAATTTGTCATTAAGGCCCCTTTTCCCATGATATGGCACGGATCCTTTCCATTTGAGCAATTTTCATAAGGGACCACCCAAGGAATATTTCTGCCAAGTTTGGTTGATTTTATCCCATAAGTTTAGGAGGAGATGTCGTTTAAAGATATTGTTGACAAAATTGTCATTAAGGCGGCTTTTTCTGTGATATGGCATGGATCCTTCCCATTTTCAATAGACTTCATCCTCATGACCTAACAAACATTCTGACCAAGTTTCATGAAGATTGGACTGTATTTGTGGCTTCTAGAGTGAAAACAAGAAATTTGTCATTAAGGCCCCTTTTCCTGTGATATGGCACGGATCCTTTCCATTTGAGCAATTTTCATAAGGGACCACCCAAGGAATATTTCTGCCAAGTTTGGTTGATTTTAACCCATAGGTTTAGGAGGAGATGTCGTTTAAAGATATTGTTGACAAAATTGTCATTAAGGCGGCTTTTTCTGTGAAATGGCACAGATCCTTCCCATTTTCAATAGACTTCATCCTCATGACCTAACAAACATTCTGACCAAGTTTCATGAAGATTGGACCATATTTGTGGCTTCTAGAGTGAAAACAAGAAATTTGTCATTAAGGCCCCTTTTCCCGTGATATGGCACAGATCCTTTCCATTTGAGCAATTTTCATAAAGAACCAACCAAGGAATATTTCTACCAAGTTTGGTTGATTTTAACCATTAAGTTTAGGAGGAGATGTCGTTTAAAGATATTGTTGACAAAATTGTCATTTAGGTGGCTTTTTCTGTGAAATGGCACAGATCCTTCCCATTTTCAATAGACTTCATCCTCATGACCTAACAAACATTCTGACCAAGTTTCATGAAGATTGGACCGTATTTGTGGCTTCTTGAGTGAAAACAAGAAATTTGTCATTAAGGCCCCTTTTCCCGTGATATGGCACAGATCCTTTCATTTGAGCAATTTTCATAAGGGACCACCCAAGGAACATTTCTGCTAAGTTTGGTTGATTTTAACCCATAAGTTTAGGAGGAGATGTCGTTTAAAGATATTGTTGACAAAATTGTCATTAAGGCGGCTTTTTCTGTGAAATGGCACAGATCCTTCCCATTTTCAATAGACTTCATCCTCATGACCTAACAAACATTCTGACCAAGTTTCATGAAGATTGGACCATATTTGTGGCTTCTAGAGTGAAAACAAGAAATTTGTCATTAAGGCCCCTTTTCCCGTGATATGGCACGGATCCTTTCCATTTGAGCAATTTTCATAAGGGACCACCCAAGGAATATTTCTGTCAAGTTTGGTTGATTTTAACCAATAAGTTTAGGAGGAGATGTCGTTTAAAGAACAAGAGTTGTCCGCGGACAACGTAGCTCGCCCAAACATGAAGTTTTTCTTTAAAATTTTTCTAAGTCCATAAAAGGTCTAGGTCAAGGTCAAATTGTCAAGGCCCTTGGTTTCTGGTGAAAGCCTTTCATCTGGTGACTATGTATATGAAGTAATGATGTCCCTAGGTTAAAGCATTCAGAAAATAATAAGCAAGGTTAAAGTTTTTGGTTAAAGTTTTCAGTTAAAGTTTTTCTAAGTCCACAAATGGTAAAGGTCAAGGTCAAATTGGGAAGGACCTTGGTCTCTGGTGAAAGCCTATCACCTGGTGAGTATATATATGAAGCTATGATGTCCCTAGGTTAGAGCATTAAAAAAATATATGCAAGGTTAAAGTTTTTGGTTAAAGTTTTTTGGTTAAAGTTTTTCTAAGTCCACAAAGGGTCAAGGTCAAGGTCAAATTGTCAAGGACCTTTGTCTATGGTGAAAGCCTATCACCTAATGAGTGTGCATATGAAGTAATGATGTCTCTAGTTTAAAGCTTACAGAAAATATAAGCAAGGTTAAAGTTTTTTTGGTTAAAGTTTTTGGTTAAAGTTTTTGGTTAAAGTTTTTTTGAAAGGGTCAAGGTCACAGTCTAAAGGTCATTTCTACATGGATGTTGGTCTCAAATGAAAGCCTATGCCCTAATGAGTGTTTCTGTAAAAAATAAAGCCTCTAGGATAAATATTGATAGAAATAAAAACTTTAACCTAATGCGGACGCCGACACCGACGCTGACGCCGACGCCGACATCCGAGGGTATGACAATAGCTCTTCCGAGACTTTCATCTCGGGCGAGCTAAAATGTTGACGCTGTGACGGACAGACGGACGCCGGACACTTCGTGCTCAGGTGAGCTAAAAACTTAATTTAGATGCTAGAGCAAAATCTTTGCTTAGTGCCAAAATATCCAAAGACCTTTTCATTTGTTTTACACAGACCCATTTAAATATTGTGAAAATACCCCTACTTCTTTTTTTGACTTGTTGATTGCCTTAAGCAACAGTAATGGACCAACCAAAGGACCTACAAGTACAAAGCAATATACCCCCTATTCCTTAAAGGATGGCATCACAATCACAAGCAATGTGACAACTACAGAGTTCACTTATTTTTGTCCAGTTTGCTGCATTAGGTTGAACCAAATATGACTATCCTATTTTAGCAGGCTTGACAAAAAAGGGATAAATCCTTTAAATTCAAGATTTCATAATAATTTTCAGAAAAGAGGCACAGATTTCAAAATGTCTCATTTCATAGAAAGGTACTGCAGTGTTTAGAAAAGAGTACTCTTAGAAGTTATATCATATAGAAATACATACATTTTAAAATGTGACATAATATTTCAATAATTTGACAAAAAGATAATGTAAGCTTTTATGATGCTTTTTACATCATTGCCTACACACAAGCCAAAAACTAAACAAGACATTTCTCACAAAATACAATACAAAAATGGGTTTGCAAACTTTACACAAGGGGATTTCAAATATTACAGCAAGTACGTAAATCAAACTTAAAATGATATCATTACAGAAATTTATACCAACAAGATTCAACTAGAGCTGCTTTAGGGATTTGCTCCACAGGCCTGAATCAACTGATATGATGAGAAATTCAGTGAATGAATGAATAAATTAATCTATTAATTTTAATAACAAGTAAATAAGTGTTTTAAGTGTCACATGCTCAAATATTTCTGCAAAGAAAATTCAAGATTGATGAATAACATATAGAAAATTGACTTCTGCCTGTTTAATCCATACTTTTAATCCAATCACAGTAATTTTGTGCAGCCTGATAATGGGTCATTAAAGGAACATTCCAATGAAATTTGGTTGGTATCCATCAAATAGATTCGGAGAAATTGGTTTTTCAAAGTTTCCACAAAATAACATAATATTATAGAGAAATGACCTCCACCCATAAAATTCATATTTTTTTCTGATCACAAATTTTTTAGTAGACTGATAAAGGGTATCCAAGGAACATTCAAGTAAAATTTAATTGGTATCCATCACTTAGGTTCTGAGAAAAGTCACTATTTACCATATTTGGAATTTAGCCACGCCCATTTAATCAATGTTTTTTGTTGGATCCAAATTTCTTGAACAACTATGAAAGAAGGTCACCCAAGGAGCATTCCTGTGAAGTTTTGTTGGAATCCACCCAGTAGTTTCTGAGGAGAAGACTTTAAAGAAAAAGTTTTCGACTGGATGCACAGACGCCCGAGGGACACAGCTCCATGACAATAGAGCTTTTGGCTAGTGGAGCTAAAACAGTAAGCACTTTGTTTCTGCATTTCTGTTCTTCCTTCTTTTGGTTATTTTTGTTCCTTTTTTAACACTGTAAACAGGTTTATATTGGCAGTGTCCACATTTGGCGGTTTTTCGATTACGTTTTATTGGCGGTGATTTATTTTGGCGCATCTTACTTTAACGCCAAAATTAAACGCTTTATCTTTATTTTACATTTTTTCCTCGTTTAAAACAACGGAAGACTAGAAAGCCATGAATGGCTTGAGTCGCTCCACAGGCTTGAAATTCTTGTAAAAGCAAATAAATGCTGTGACTAGATTTTTAGATATTTGGGGTTCTACTGATGTTGAAAATGATTTTCAAAGTTTCAACTATATAACAGATAGAGAAATGACCTCTGCTATTAAAAGACATATTTTTCATCATATCAAAATAATTTTGGGCTGCATGATAATGGGTAACCCAAAGATCATACCAAAAATGTTCGATTGATATCCATCAGTTACATTCTGAGAAAATGTTTTTCATAGTTACCACTATTTAACATATTGAGAATTGACCTCCACCCATAAAATGTATATTTTTCATCCAATCAAATTAATTTTTGGTACACTGATAAAGGGTCACTCAAGGATCATTCCAGTGAAATTTAGTTGATATCCAAAAATCACATTCTGAGAAAATGATTTTCAAAGTTTCCACTATATAACATATAGAGAAATGACCTTTGCCCATAAAATGCATATTTTTCAACCAATCAAATTAATTTTTTGTAGATTGATAAAGGGTCACTCAAGAATCATTCTATTGTAATTTGGTTGATATCCATGTGTTACATTCTGAGAAAATGATTTTCAAAGTTTCCATTATATGACATATAGAGAAATGACCTCCGCCCATAAAATGCATATTTTCCATCCAATCACAATGATTTTTTGTAGACTGATAAAGGGTCACTCAAGAATCATTCCAGTGAAATTTGGTTGATATCCATCTGTTACACTCTGAGAAAATGAATTTCAAAGTTTCCACTATATAACATATAGAGAAATGACCTCCGCCCATAAAATGCATATTTTCCATCCGATCACAATGATTTTTTGTAGACTGATAAAGGGTCACCCAAGGATCATTCATGTAAAATTTAATTGGTATCTATTGATTAGAATCTGAGAAAACTCACTTTTTACCATATTTGGAAATTAGCCACGCCCATTAAATCCATGTTTTTCATTGGATCAAAATTTCTTGAACAACTTTGAAAGAGGGTCACCCAAGGATCATTTCTGTGAAGTCTGGTTGAAATCCATCCAGTAGTTACTGAGGAGAAGATTTTTAAAGAAAAGTTTACGACTGGACGCACGGACAGACGGACGGACGGACGCACGATGGACACAACGCCATGACAATAGCCCCAGTGGCTTTCAGCCAGTGGAGCTAAAAAAGGAAGACAATTTCTAAGAATAATGTCTACTTGACAATAGTTTGTTTTCACACCATTTTTTTATCGTAATAATGCGTGTAAAAGTTTTTCACTCTTTTTCGGTGTGATTTCATAACAAGGTATCAGCCAACTTGTATCTGGAAACTTGGAATTGAGGGATCAGTACAATACTATTGTAAGTGCCTATAATTTATAGGCACTTACAATAGTATTACGCTGATCCGTCGAAATGTCAACGTTGTCAGCATAATAACAAGTATGGTCTGAATATCTTTGACATTTCTTAAAATATATATAGATTTCATATCTATCATAATAAAGAAATTTCTTATTTAATAATGACAAATATTGGCGGTGGATTAATTTTGGCGCATTTAGCTTGAACGCCAATATAGCCAATATAAAACTACCGCCAAAATTACCCCGTTTACAGTAATGGCTGCCAATATAAGATTTTTCATGACAAAAGAGTAGGTCAAATTAAAATGGATCAAACTTTATCAAGTAGAGCAAAGAAGACTTTATAAAAGAACTGAAAAATAAATTATACAATATTGAACTATGAATTCCATACCACAGCAAGAATTAATTCATTCTTTCAAAATCTCACAATTACAAAATTTACTTTCATGGACATTTATGAAGGATTGATTGATTGAATGGAGTTTAACGCCGCTTTCAACATTATTTCAGTTATATCGCGGCGGCTGGAGCACCTAACAATGGATTCCTTGTTTTTCTATCACCAGTACAACCACCACATTCTTTCCTAGCCTCAAGCCACTATCTCACATAGGTCTACGATTTTCAACCCATTGGTGAGAGACAAATAGTCGAAAAGAATGAGTGCCGCCGTCGGGGATCGAACCCGCGATCTCTAGATTGACAGTCCGAGGCGCTACCAACTGGGCTATGACCGCGGCTACATTTATGAAGGAAGAAGAATGATCTTTTCACCTATCGATGACTTCACATCATTTCTCAGACATAGATATAGGTGGTATTTTGGATTTTATATCAAAGCGTTTCAATAATTATAGCGCAAACCTCATGATGTTGGTACTCATTATAATTGTCTCGTCAAGACAATTCTAATGAGTACCAACAACATAGTGTTTCATCGAGAAATAAAGACTTTAGACTGGCATTACCCCCCCCCCCCCCCCCCCCCCCCCCTTCTCTTATCTGTATTCAGGCTATCCAAGCTGATGCTCATCCTTCTCAGCTCAACTCCGTATCATTTGCCCATAGTGGGAGACAAATGAATTTTGTTATTATGTGGGTTCAAACTCACAACTCCTAAATTGACAACTAAATTAAGTCTAGCCAAGGCCTAAGAACTGTCATTGTGAAATAACATTTTTTACTTCTAATTCCTTTTGCAAAAAGGTAAGAAGATAGTGGAACCATTATAGTTCTTCATCATTTCCAAACTATGGATCTTTCACAATGTTGAAATCATTAGGAAACCTCAGTTAACACTGTTAAAGTTCATAACTCCCAAAACGTTGCTGAACTAGTTTGGGTCCATTACCATAAGGGCCCATTTGATACAGGCTTTTGTAAGTTTTCAGCGATAGGACTTGGATTTGATTACTAGGAAAATGATGACATCCTTTTTGGTATAATATATATCTTCTTAATTGCTCGTGGTATAGAATTCAAAACACATGCCAGAGGGTAAACAGCTAAATAACGCAAGTACCTTTTTTGTTGTTTATCCTGTTACCATGGAAATGAAAGCCAAAAAATATACAACTCAAAAAGTTAACAATGAATGAAATATTTTTATTTAAAAATTTAATGAGAAGTGCTTTTATTTATAATTAAGGCTAACTAACCAATGAGCTCCTGTAATGTTATTAAAATTTAGATTTCCAAATGAAAACTTCAGTCTGAGTTCATATTTGCTTACAAACTTGTGCATCTTCTGAAAAATAATACTGAATTTAAGCTCTAACTTAAATTATGGCTAGGAGTTCTAATAATGTACAGTCAAGCACCGAATTAATACAGGTGCTTGCTTTTAATAGGTCAATTCCAGTGCAAATGGTTCATTTTGTAACTTAGTGGCTGCTTGCTTTTTGCAGGTTGCTTGCTGAATACAGATGGCCCCTAAGACATGTTTGACTGTATTTCAAAAGTGCATAATAATTTTAACCCTTGTCATGCTGAATAAGCACCTAGGGAAAAGTGCATTAAAATCAAAGTACCTCAAAAACTTCTAAGTATTTAACTTGAAAATTCTATTTTGAAATTTTCCTGGTTTACAAAGGAAAATCAGATGGTAAAGACTAAGATCACATGTGCATATTACAGACCCAAATAAAAGAAAAAAATAAGCTAAATGAGAAAACTAGTGATACTGTTGGAGACAATAAAACCAAAATTATCCCAAAACAAGAGATGTTTGTGTAACATTTATGTAACCCATTAAAGCAGGTCAACAGCCAATTCTTGGTCAATCAATAAAGGGCGAAAACTCACAAAATATGATGAGTAGTGTTATGGTTCTTGTGCACTTCACTTCTACTCAATTAGATCTATCTACTTGTGAAGTTTCATGATCTTAGCTTGTATACTTTTTGAGATATGCTCTAGACAAAAACGGTCTATGGATGGACCGACTGACCGACCGACAAGTGCAAAGCAATATACCCCCTCTTCTTCAAAGGGGGGCATAATAAATTTAGTGCTGAAGTTAATATAGTAAACTCTATTACATGAATTATTTGATAAGAATTAGAATACTCTATAATTAGGAAGATAATCAAAATTTTTATGTCAAATGAAATGTTTTAATTCAAACTAACAACTGAATTAGATATAATGCAGAAAATGCACAATTTGCACAAGGTTCTATGAAACTCAGACATGTCATTGAACTACAGTAACCAATAATTTTAGAACTACAAACACACTTTCTATTCACATGAAAAAAATTCATTTGAATATTGACATAGAAAAAAAAAAGGTTTTTACATTATGTCAAAGATTTCACTTTTGTTGAGAAAGTCAAAAGCAATCTCCACATTTCACTGAATAAACAAGGTGTGCACGTTAAACACAATTGCCCCCTAATCAGCAAAATTTGTAAGATTTGACCTTGACCTTGGTATCAGTAGATGGCTATCAAGGAGCTATGATCATGCCAAATATGGGCATTGTATCTTAAAGAGCTTTAAAAGAAATAAGCCATTTGAGCTTTTTGGTAAAGTTTTGAGGACAGAAAGACAGAGACAATGGTAAAACAATATGCCCCCAAATCTGCCAAAGAAGAAAATCTTAAGTTTTAACTTAAAAGTAACATCTAACCAGGTTTGAAATTATGAAAAACTAGAAATGCTTTCCAGAATACTTACGGTCTAGGGTCATCACCCGGTGGTCCAAGATACTTAACATTACCTGCAAATACAAAGTTAATTCATTTAATTGACTCAAAGTAATGTTTTGTGTTTAACACTGCTTTTTACAGTTTTTCAGTCAAATTGGGACAGCTAGAGCACCTAACAATGGATTCTTGTTATTTCTTGCACAAGTACAACCATTGCTTCCTTTACTAGCTACTATCCAACTTAGGCAAGATGCAAGATAGAGGGGGTATTTTGGATTTTAGATCAAAGTATTTCAATAAAACATAGCATAAACCCAAAATTGTTGGTACTCATTTGAATCGTCTTGTCAAGACAATTCAAATGAGTACCCAAAACATTGGGTTTTGTTGAAAATAAAGATTTAAGAATGACTTTTATCCCCTCTTATCTGTACCTCTGTTAGGATAACCATTACCCATTGATGGGAGACAAATTGTCAATATTCTGCTAAAACCCTTAACTACAGCTCTAAACAAGCTGTAGTTTTGAGTTTTTAGAAGAACACTGACAAATGTTGGAATGCTATCTGGTGCACTTCCAACTGCACTAGGACGGTTGCCTTAGATGACTTAGACCCTTGGTGTGGAAAACAATTTTGAAATATGACCTTGACATAACAAGAGGGCCGTTGGCCCTGGGTCGCTCACCCGAGAAAAAAGCTTCATTACCTAGGTATGTCCATTTAACCACAGAAAAAGAGATTTTCACTTATTCAATCAGATAACATTTGAAATAATCCCCCCCCCCCCTCTGCTCCTCCCCTGGTCAATATTTATTTAAGCTTTTTCCATAAATGGTCTGTGATCAGCTAATCTATGCCAGATATACAGGCTGAGTCTGAGACTTTTAAAGTTTTCTTTAATGAGTTGATCAATCCATGTCAAATATAAAGGCAGTAGGGATTCAAAATTCTCAACAAAGCACTCCCCCTCCCCCAAGATGCTCTGCACCTGGTGAATCTACAGTCATGATTTTAGCTAATTCAATTAATGTCGATATGCTGATCATCCATACCAATTTTCAAGTCTGTAGGACCTGGTTCATTAGAAGAAGTTTAAAGATTTCAAAAATGATCCAAAGTACTAACCCCTCCCCAAGACACTCAGCACCTGGTGACCCTACAGTCATGATTTTAGCTATTTTTATTAATGTCAATATATTGATTACCCATGACAATTTTCAAGTCTGTAGGGTTCCTGATCCAGGAGAAGAATAAGGTTAAAGATTTCAAAATTAATCAAAAGTACTACCCCCTCCCCCCTAATGCTCCGCATCTGGTAGCCCTACATTCATGATTTTAGCTATTTTATTTTAGATCCATATGCTTAGCATCCATTCCAATATTGAAGTCTATAGGGCTCCTGGTTCATTAGAAGATGAAGGTTAGTTACAAAATTTTCACAAAAGTACAACCCCCTTCCCCCCTGGTGCTCCGCACCTGGTGAATCTACAGTCATGATTTTAGCTATTTTTATTAAGGGCTAAGAGCTGATCCTCCATGCCAATTTTCAAGTCTGTAGGGCTTGTGGTTCAGAAGAAGAAGAAGGTTAAAGATTACAAAATTTTCACAAAAGTACTACCCTCTCCCCCCTGGTGCTCCGCACCTGGTGAATCTACAGTCATGATTTTAGCTATTTTTATAAAGGTCCATATGCTGATCATCCATGCCAATATTCAAATCTGTCAAGCTCCTTGTTCAGAAGAAGAAGAAGGTTAAAGATTACAAAATTTTCACAAAAGTACTACCCCCTCCCCCCTGCTGCTCCGCACCTGGCAGCCCGACAGATATGATTTTAGCTATTTTTATTAAGGTCTATGAGCTGATCATCCATACCAATTTTCAAGTCTGTAGGGCTCCTGGTTCCGAAGAAGAAGAAGCTTAAAGATTACAAAATTTACCCAAAGTATTACCACCTCCCCCCTGGTGCTCTGCACCTGGTGGCCCAAAAGATATGATTTTAGCTATTTTAATTCAGGTCTATAAACTGATCATTCATGCCAGGTTTTAAGTCTGTAGGACTACTGGTTGAGAAGAAGAAGAATTTTAAAGATTTTCTTAAAATTTCACCTTTTGTTGCCATAGCAACCAGAGTTTTTCATGGATTTCAATTCTTTTAGCTATTTTTGAAGGGGACCACCTAAGCAACATTTCTGTAAAATTTGGTGTTAATTGGCCAAGTAGTTTAGGAGGAGATGTCGTTTAAAGAAATTGTTGACGGACGCCGGACGACGGACGGACGCCGGACGCAAGGTGATCACAATAGCTCACATGAGCACTTCGTGCTCAGGTGAGCTAAAAAAAAAGCAGTTAGATCGACAGGTTTAGGCAACTTCCACATTTCAAGGGGTTTGTTTGTTTGTTTGAATCTGGTTTTATGCCGCTTTCAATTTACATTTCAAGAGGTCAGAACAAAACTATTGCCTTTAAATATATAGGCACTTATATCTGTTTTGTACTGAGCCATCAATAATCTTAGTGTCTGATAACAAGGGTTTTGATGTTTTTATTGTTGTTAGTTCGACGAAACAGGAATCTGCTGGGACCCCTTATCCCAAGACAGCATTCCTTTATTTTTCAAGTTAGGAAGCCAATGGTCCCATTGATTATATGAGAAAATTTTGTAAAGTAAAAGAGCAGAGCAGTTCCTTTTTCAATTTTTCTTTGTCAAAATTCTTAGATCTGTTTGATACAAAAGTTTTGGTAAATTGCTTTACTAGACTAAGTAATAACTTTGTAATTAAGTAGAAATTCTTGGGGAGGAACTATTTCCTCTTTTCCAAAAAGCTCTACCCAAATTGAAAATTTTAACACTTTACTTTTAGTGCAGACTTCTTTATTTCATAATTTAGGCGTCCCAGGTCCTTCCTTCAGGATAGCAAAATGTGGCAACCTGTATGCAAATAATACCTCAATTTGCACATGCACTTATGTGCAAGGAAAAGTATAGTTTGTAACAGTTTGCCATTTTCAGTTATCCTGAACACAGGGGTTGACTCCCTAAGACACAAAAGTAAGTGTCAAACCCTCATAACATTAAAGCACCTACCATATTTAGCTCTCCGTTTTCTATTTTTCCGCCTATTACACAGAATGGCTATAATTGACAATGTAATGGCCACCACCAGGAAGAGGGCACCACCAAGAATTCCACCAATTTCTGTAGGAGACAGACCAAAGTCATCCTCTGTAAATATATAGTACAGTGAAATATTAGGATCTGTTCTTATTTCTTTGTGAATGAAATCATTTGCCCATATTTATCATAATCATCTTAACTGTTGTCTTGCTTAAAAAAATAATCTTTTCAGAACTGTAACTAAATTAAAAGAGTAAAAGTGATTGTGGGGATTCAATTTTAAAGCTTTATTTCTTAATTCAAAAGGTACAAATTTGGGATTTTGTCTACCATCAGACTGTATGTATAAGCAGTTTTGTCTTTGTAAATTATTCTTGAAATGTTCCTGGCTCTGCATGATAAAGGCAAAACTTTAACAAACCAGAGCTACAGATAGAGGGGGTATTTTGGATGTTAGATTCAAATAATCTAAATATTGTTTGCACAAACCCTATATTGTGTGGGTACTCATTTGAATTGTCTCCATAAGACAATTCAAATGAGTACCCACAACATATGGTTTCATTGAGAACTAAAGATTTTGACAAGCTTTAACCCCTCTTATCAGTACCCCTGACAAACCTTATTAAGACTGCATGTGGTTATGTATATTAAGTATTATATAGTGTCAAAATAGCATTCTTTATACATGTATTTAATAAGAATCAAAACAGAGACATTTTTTGAATTGGATGATCACATCTTACAAAACCTAACCAAAGCCTCATCTCCCAGAAGTTTAGTCCACCATGCAATAATAACCTCTCCCAAAAATAACCATGTATTCAACGTATCTATTCAATTCTCATTACAATGTACTGGTCTAATCTCCAATTGCAAAAAGTGGAATGCAAAAACAAGTGATCATTACATGCAATATAGCTTATTTTGAAAGTCAATTATCATTACAAAAATTAATATTCCCAGTAACACTTATATTGAAATTCTGTGAGGGATTTCTTTAAGTTTGAAGGAATTAAAGTTTCTAATAAAGTTAAAATTATTGCCTAGCATGCCCGTACAGTTATTTTATTCATTAATTGGCAATAGATCTATAGAAAATAATACTAGAAGATGTAACTGAATGTTTTTTGCCATTTTCAAGGATACGATATTAGTTATGATAAGTAATTAAGCTTAATGTGAAGAAAGCTATTTATCTATTTTTTATTTTTTGTAACTGAAAAAGGGTGCCACAAAGATTCACATATATTGTCTTTTGTATGGGTTATAAAGTGGTATTATTCAAAATGTCTCAACTCGCTCCACTTTGTCACATGACTTTGACCTAGGGCCTAACAAAAAAAGAAAATTGAGCCTATGAACAACCATAAGCATGAAACTAGCCTTATTAAAAAGTGGATGAATGTCAGTGTTAAAAGTAGAAAGTTAATCAATCTTTTTGTCATTTGACCTTCAACTGATACCTTCATCTCAGCTGTCAAAGAAACCAAGTTAATAACAGCATGTTTCAGCAACTGATTTCATTCATAGTTAAAGGATGAAATGGTGAAATTAATAACTTGTCAACAAATATATGAGGTATTTGTTAGCTAATTCTTGATTATAAAAGAACAACCACTAAAGGGACACATGATTTAAGTCACAAGACAACATAATAAATGTGAAAAAACAACATATTGATTGCAATAACTTAAGAATTTTGTGCAAGATAGAATGATGGAGAATCAAATATATTTGAGCAAAAATGTTGAACTACAATACCACATTAGGACAGATAAGAAATGAAAATATAAAGCTGTGAATGTGTTTAAAACTTGGCTAAATAAAAGCATGCATACCATTATCAACCCTTCTCATGCTGTGCAAAGATTTGGCAGAAAAAAATAGACTAAGATCAGACAGCACAAGTGTGCAGTCTGATCTTAGGCTACACTGTCTTCTTTCCGCTTAAACATTATTGGCATGTCCCCAGGGGTGTGGAATTCCCATGCCCGACTTATCAGACACGGGTTTTTCTACCTGTTGGCAAGGACATTTTTCTATGCCACTTGCCTGTGGACAAGTAAATCGAGGACAAGTCTTGGAATGGTACTTGACAGAGGTAAGAGATTAATTAGCCAAATGTTAATATCAAAAGGTAGAAAATATTGTTTTCAATGAAGAAAATGTTGAGCTCCAGCATTTTCTTCTCCAAAAACAATATTTTCTCTTATTCATCTATTCACGTTTTTTGCAGACAAGCTACTGTTGATCCTAGACAAGTAGAAAATCTTGTTTTACTTGTCCAGGGACAAGTGCAGAAAATGTGAATTTCAATTCCCCTGTGTCCCAAAATTGGACTTTTTTTTTTTTTTAATCAAAATTTAAATTCAGCAGGATAAGGGTTGAAGTAGGGCAACACTGTAAATGCCGCTGAGCACTTAACACAATGTTGCTCTAAACAATAGTAAGTCTACATTGAATAATCCAAAGCCTCTTTCAGGGGATCAGTATAAAACCTTTCAACATGTAAATATCATACAAAACTTTGAATAGTTTTGGAACCAACCCCTATTGTGACCTGTCTACCTAAAAGGGACCATCTGGAAAGACCAACAAATAAGGTGGTTGTTGCAGGACACCAGTTTTCAAACTAACATTTTAATGTTTGACCCTGAGTTGTGACCTTGAACTTGGAGCTATCTGAAAATTTCTTTCAAATAGAACATCCACTAAGAATGGAGGAAAAATTTACCGCTGTACAAGCATGCATTCTAGCGGGACTAAATGAATCTAGAAAAGTCATTTGACTTTCCTTCACTGTTTTTTCCAACAAAATGACTATTTCACCTATGTAGAATCTGGGATTGTGATTTTAAAACTTTTTTTGTGCTCAATTGAGAATTTACACACACTTCAACGCAAGATTAATGTTGTATTTCTACTGAAATGGTTGATACATACATGGAAACAAAATATCATATTTGTAAATTGCCACTTATAACATTTAATATACAGTTTAAGTTGTAATACACAATTCATTCAATTGTATATTACAACTTAAACTGTATAAAGAATGTTTTAAGTAGCAATTTACCAAACTGGAGTTTGAACAAATACTCAGTTGAGTACCAAAAAGTACAATTTTAGGCTCTTATCTCTTTTTTCAAAAATATTCGTTCCAAGCACTTCACAGATGATCTCTTATTGCCTGACAGATCACAAATGTATAAATAAAGATAGAATCGATACAAAATAAATTGACATCGTAATCATATTTATTAGTACCCTCTTCTGAAGGAAAATCACTGCCACTGTACTTTGGTGCACGAAAATCTGCAATGTGAATAAATTTGATGGAGTCAATATTACAACATGAGGTCAATTGTTAGCTTTGATTTTTTTGCAAAATGGTGGTCATTCTTCATTCTGTTAGTAATATGAAATGAAAAATCATTGCAAATCGTTCAGTTATCAAAGATAAGATATGCTTTCATTAGTGTTGGGCAATTGGTTTCAAATCACAATCGATAATTGGTTTTTAGTTGGAAGAGTAAATCAACTAATAATCGATTATACAATTGTTCTCTTAGAAATTAATAATACAGCACTCCCAGTATCATCCTTTGAAGAATAGAATGTGAAAGTTTAGTAAAAACTAATGACCCAAAGACTCTTTCTGCAGATTTTTCTACTTACTTCATGGATCAGCATGAAACAGTTGTAACTGCCTATAAACATATAGGCAGTTACAACTGTTTCACGCTGAGCCATCAATGTGATGTCGGTTTTGAAAACAATGCATAATGGCTTTCATGTATGTGTTTGGCACTGATTAATTGATTATGAAATTTTTTAGTCGATTATCACAATCAAAAGCCCAAACCAACTGATTATCGATTATAATCGATTAATCTGCCCATCACTAGCTTTCATACAAACAAGATGTGTGTGTGTATGTGAAACACATATGCCCATAGAACAGCTATTTTTAAAAATTGTTGCATTATATGATCTTACAATCTGAAGAGGTGTACTCCAGAGATCTATTATCATGCCAAATATGAGTGTTGAATCTTAAATTCTCTTTAGGTAATTAGCAATGTAAAGTCTTTGCTGGTTTTTGCAGACAGACATTTGGAAGGACAGATACTTAAACACACAGACAACGGTAGAATATGTCTTTGATCTTTTGATCAATGCAGGGGCATAAAATTATTATAATATTATAAAATTTAAAAGAAGTCATGCCTTAAAAGCAATACATAACTCTGCCTCAATTCGGTCTTCAATTAGGGTTAACATGAACATTAAACATTTACAAAATTACAAAATTTTGGACCTGTCCAAATTCAAAGGTTTTGCAGACGAAAATTTTAAGTGGATTGAATTTGAAAAAATAACCATTCAGAAGGGTAGAAAATAGTGTGGAAAAAGAAGAAATTGCTTGTCAGAAGCAATTTCTTCTTTTTTTCACAATGTTTTCTCAATCATGAAATCACAGACACGTAAAATGCAGGGATTAAACAGCAACGGGTTAAAGCAACCAAGTATGTAATTCATTATCAGTCAGCTTTTTTTTCCAATCAAGCTACATTTTAAAGCCAAATTTTATCAAATCCTAACCTCTTTCTCTTTACAGTTAGGAAATGCTATAATTGTTAATTTCATAGTGTCAGTTCAATTCTAAAATGCTAGATTCTAAAATTCTGAGATTTCAGAATTAAAACAACAATCTATTTTTATTACCTTCTGGCACTGACACAGTCACCGACGGACTAGGCACACTGAAGGATAAAACACCTCTGGAAAACACTCGAAACTTGTACAATTTTCCCTGATCTACACTCGTAAACGTAAATGAGGTCTCCGCTGGAATGTCTGTAACACGAACGTCTATGGGGACACGGCCTGCCTGTACCCAGTTGTTACCCGTGTTATATTCCACGATATATTGAAATATTTTCACACTAGAATTGTTGGGTGCTGTCCACCGTAAACTTATTTGTCTGTTATAAAGTGAAGCTGTGAGATTAAATGGCCTAGCTGGTCTTGGACCTGTAATAGATAAAATTTAAGAATATTTCCATTCAAGAGATGAGTATGAAATATACTTTAACGCTCAGCTGCATGCGTCTTTAAAATATGTTCCAAAAAAAAGGAAATGATACATTATTGATTCATGCACTGGAATTTATCTTAAATTCAAGCAGGCTAATTCACTTGACCAAATTAATGTACTCTATAGAGATACTAAAGTATATTGTATTTGACAAGGTGGTGTCTGTGGTCTACAGTAGCGTTGGTCTCTTGACCCAAAGGTCCTGAGTTCAATTCCCGGATGGGGCTATCCATCTTGGTTCTTTCATTGGCCCACACATTCAGCGTGAGTACTGATGAATTTTCCAGGAAGCAGAATTGAGAAGGATTAATATAAGTTGTAAGAACTTGTTTCCCAATCAATGTAATATAAATAGGTTTAAACCATTTGACAACCAGCATGAGACATGGGCAAGTCTAGGTCTAGGTTGTCCCATGGCAACAGCTTTCAAGCCAGTAAAATTTTTCAAGCCAGTAAAATTTTTCAAGCAAGAAAAATTTTTCAAGCCAGTAAAATTTGGACCAAAGCGACGATTTATCCTTGAGCTGTTCATTGTCTTTGGATCTATATGAGAATTTATTTTAAATGGCACAGCTACTCATTGTATTGTATGTGTCAAGCTATTTCATAACCCATCCATATATGTAGGAGGTATGCTTTGGACAAGCTCATTCTTATCATTTGAGCTTGTGTGGGACATTTCCAACAATTTCCAATGTTTGCAAAGCAAAGCTTCTGGCCAGCCTGTGCAGCCACACAGTCTGGCAAGAATCTTCCCCATGCCCTTAATATTAAAAATGTGTGTCTTTGTAAACGCTACCCTATGTGTCTACCTTGCACAGATGTGAAATTGTTGGAAATGTCATGCACATGCTCATTTGACCTTGTCCTATGACCTTTATCTAAGAGCCTCCAGGAACTTACTTTTACATAGTACATCTATTCATAATGAAGATCAAATATGCTAAGTAATTTAGAAATTAAATCACAAATGTAGTAGTAATTGTCTTGGCAAAATCGGATGTACTAGCAGACTTATGGATAAAAAGATACTAAATAGATAGTGTTACTGATGCTTACCCAAAGATTTAGCTGGTAAAGGGGGAAGATATGGATTTCCATTAGCATCCAATGGTAACACGTTTGCTAGCTCTTCTTTATAACCTGAAAGTAGTATAAAACAATCAATTAATTTGATCATTGGAAAAATGCTGGACAATGAATTAAACAGCGCTTACAAAGCAAAACTTACTGCTTTAACAGCTTACCAAACAATTGCAAAATTCAAAGATCCTGACAAATTTACTTACAAATTATTTGACAAGATGCATTTACAGTCAATATCAACTGATTTCAAAGAGCAAGCTCAAAACTGTTTTTCGATGACTTGGTGCTTAACAGTTGTAACTCCCTATATGTTTATAGGGAGTTACAACCATTTTGTGCTGAGTCATCATTATGTGCTTATATTCATTGGCACATGCAATATTTTTGTACTGTCAATTAGTTGTTTGGTAAAAGGTTAAATGTGTTAGTGAAAGCGTACTTTGTTAGAAAGACAGCTATGCAGTACTTAGCTCTAGCTATTTTATCCTGCCTGGCTTAGTGCTTTGTTAGTTTGGTTAGAAACAACAGTTATAGTACACTCAAACCTCAATATAATTAAATACTTCTGAACATTTCAAGTTATCAAAAAAAATTCTCTCCAAACATAAATAAATTGCTCTAAAAATAATTATCTTTCCATATTTCATTTATGGCTTTACTTTTTATAGAATCCTAAAGTATTGTATTAGATCTACCACAAAAAAAATAGGTGACCATATCTGCTTGTAATGAATTTGTATTCTGATATTGACTTTATACAAAAAATAATCTCTTCAAATAATAGCCTGACTTTCAGCAATAACAAAAAATAACAAGAGGCCAAAGAGGGCCTGTATCGCTCCACTGGCTTTAAAATCTTTAGACTTTCATTAAATAAAGCTTACTTTAAATGAATACATTGACACTCCAAAATCTCCTAAGACCAATTTAATAATGATTAACTGGTTCTGGTACATACTGCACCAAAATACTCAATCACAATGAACCTGCAACCCTTGACCCATCTTATTAAAACATAAGGTTCAGAAGGAGATGTCATTCAAAGATTTCGGGCTCAAAATAGGCCCCCCCCTGCCATGCCCATATTTCTAGACAAAACAAAATTTTTTGAACAATTTAAGTAAATAGTCACCCAAGAAACATTCTGGTAAAGTTTCATTGCAATTGGCCGAGTGGTTCCGGAGGAGATATCGTTCAAAGATTTTGGCCTCAATTTTTGAAGAGAGAAACTCAAGGAACATTCTGGTAAAGCTTCATTGAAATATGCCAAGTGGTTCAGAAGAAAATGCCATTTGAAAGTTTCAGGCTCAAAATAGGCCCATCCCTACCACGCCCAAATTTATGGGCCAATCAAAATTTCTTGAACAATTTAAGTAAAGGGTCACCGAAGGAACATTCTGTTAAAGTTTCATGAAATCAGCCAAGTGGTTCAGGAGAAAATGTCGTTCAAAGATTTTGGACTAAAAATAAGCCCCGCCCTTCCACGCACATATTTATGGACAAATCAAAATTTCTTGAACAATTTAAGTAAAGGGTCACCCAAAGAACATTCTGATAAAGCTTCATTGAAATCGGCCCAGTGGTTCAGGAGGAAATGTCGTTCAAAAAATTCGGGCTCAAAATAAGCCCCGCCCTGCCACATCCATATTTATGGACCATTCAATATTTCTTGAACAATTTAAGTAAAGGGTCACCCAAGGAACATTCTGCTTAAGATTCATTGAAATCGGCCCAGTGGTTCTGGAGGAGATGTCGTTCAAAGATTTCGGGCTCAAAATAAGCCCCACCCTGCCACGCCCATATTAATGGGCCAATCAAAATTCTTTGAACAATTTAAGAAGAGGGCCACCCAAGGGTCATTTCTACCAAGTTTCGTTAAAATCCGTCTATTGGTTTGGAAGGAGATGTTTAAAGAAAAAGATTACGCACGGACAGACGCACAATGGACACTTCGCCATGACAATAGCTCGCTGGCCTTCGGCCAGTGGAGCTAAAAATTCACAAAAGCATAATGATTCTGCATGCTTAAAATCTTTAGAGTGACATTTTGTGAAAAGGGACTTGAGAAATTCATACAAAGAAATAATTTGGTTTAGTTTTTAGACTTTAAATCTATATGTTAATTATTTCTGTATAATATATTGAGGTTTGATTGTAATGCAAAACCAGAATTAGAAAAAGTGATTTGAAACAAAATTTCAGAAAATCTATGTTAGTACAGTACTTTACTTTAGCTTTTTAAAATAATTCCAATTGTGCTTGAGTTAATGGCTTGTACATTTTAGCTTCTCTTCCAAATGTTGATTGTGTGAAGGAAAATAAGTGAAAGAATAGCTCATACATTTAATAAGCTTTAAGTCTTTCCACCATAATGTCTGTAACAATTGGTGCAAAATAGTGATTCTTTCAAAATTTGAATTCAGAAGGTACAAAACTACAAAACCTCAACCAACCACCCAAAATCAAAGATTAAGACAATTAGGTCAGATGCAAATGCCTATATTGCTCTGCTTACAAGTGACAAGGGAATCATGATACAAGTACCTGTACTAATTTCCCCCGCCCTCATAATCAATTTGTATTCTTTTTGTCTTTTTCTTCACTGTTACAAGCAAGCACAGCAACAAACTTTTTCACAAAAGAATGATTGCCCAAAAGTATGAATATATTTCTCAATTATATTCTATTTCACTTGCCTTTCCTCTCATATCTATCAGAAATAATACTGGCCTATAACTGTAAGTAAGTGTGCAAAATGGAATGGGCACCTGCAGATGCTCTGTTGTAACATTTAACCAATGAGCTTAGAACTATCTCAAAATTCTGTTCAATTGGCTAATCTACTGTCAATCAAAAATAGTTCTGCAAAGTTAATTTGGATTCTATCCATAAATATTGGAGATATGCTTAAGAAAATCTTTATTCTTATTTTTGACCTTGAACTATGACCATGAAGCTATCCAAAAATATCTTTCAAATGATGGCAAAACTGTTATGCCAAGTTTTTTTTTAAACCCATCCATAAAATTAAGGGATTTGCTCCAGACGAAATTTCATTGACACTTTAATACACAAACTCAGACATGTCAAAGTGTTAATATACTGACAATAAGACACTTTAGAGAAACTGCCGAGAGCATTATGCTGCATTCAAACATCAAATGTTAATCTCGATCACTTATTTAGACAAGAGATCTTTAAAATTATGAACAAGTCATTTGAATCATTTGACAATAAAAGACACCAAAATGGTACATTTCTTTTCAAATTCCAGTAATCATTGATTGATACATATGAGAGAAAAAGGGCCAAAGAAAATAAGGACAAGAGTTTATGAGGTGAAGGGCTATGAAATGACAAATGATAAATTGAGCAAATTAAAAAGCATGCTTTATTGATATTATGTTAGTAAATCATGTTAAAAATACATTCTCAAAGCTAAATACTGTTAAATTTAAGAAAAATATATCAGAAAATGGTATGTTAGTGAATATTTAGATATAAACGAGAAAAAGGATTAAAGTTAAAATTGAGATTATCATAATATTTCATGCATTTGAAAAAGATTTAAAAAAAGGTGTGGTCTTTTTACAATAAATTGGGCATCTGGGCCGAGGTTATAAAACTTTTCTCATTCTCAATTCAAAATTTTCTCAAATTTCAATTTGACATTCAAGCCGTAATTCTATATACTAATTTCAATGTATTACCATATAAGATAACATTATTAATATTATCTTTTATTCTCAAACATTTATTTGTATTTAAAATTTGAGGAAATTCTCAATTGAGCCTGAGAAAAGTTTTATATCCTCGGGCCCTGAAACAAAGTTCATAAATCAAATAAGGAGAACAAAGAAGTGCACAAAAATAAATAAACTATTGTGCAAGAGAATAAATTTAAGCTGCTTCATAATTAATAAAGTCAAATCTGAACATATAAGAAATGTATAAAGATGCTGTATAGTTTTGCCAACATAGGCATTATGAATGATTCCAGCAGAAATCTTTGTGAACACCTTAAGTGACAGTCAAGTGTTTGCACTAAATGCATCAATAGAATCAAAGGCTAAAGTTTTAGTTGGAGTAAATACACTAAATGTAACAAAGAATCAGCCCTGCATTCAGAATGACAAAATGGTGCAAACTGTTGGCAAATTGTACCCCACTTTACACATGCACTGGCATGCAAAGCGGGGTATTACTTGCCAACAGCTGGCACTGTTTTGTAATCATGAACGCGAAGATGATTAAAGGTTTAATGAAGTTTCACAACATCAGTATGTACCTGAATTAAATACATTTAAGCAATTGACGGACTCTGTTTTGTTTGTATTAAAAAACATTTTGGTAATTTAACCTGCACCAGATTCTTTTTATGAGTCTGACTTTAAACTAGGTGAAATTAAGCATTCAATTAATATGACCATATATGCAGCAACAATTAAAGCAGGTTACTGGTATCTGTTTCATTTGTGGTACACTGGATGTGAGAGAGTTCATTATTAAGTTGGAGAATCAATGCAGTAAATTTATGAGCACTGCAATTTCAATAGCTTGGTTTAAGGTACAATGTAGAAGAATGCTCTTGCCTTTTATGGACTCTTGCCTTTTTGGAAGATTTTTAAAGGAAAAACAAAAAGAAAGAATACTAGAAACACAACCATCTCAAATGAAAATTAACATTCAATCTAATAATCTATGGTATTCAAATAAGACTTAATTTTATATGGACAAAAAGTATATCTATTATGATATTTTTCATTTCTATCAATATTATATATAACGAGCTCATTCACCTTTTTCCATAATTTCTATTTCCCTTTTTGAAATGACCTACTATGAACTTTCTTTAGGTAGGCAAGACATTATCCCCAGTACAACAAATCAATAGATTTATAGGCAATTAAAATAACCACTGACTATGTCCTCTCAAAATTACTGACCCATCCAAATCAAGGGGTCAACACAAAACCATTATAAGTGCCTAAAAATATATAGGCACTTACAATAGTGTTGCACTGATCCCTCAAGATATCCTTAGGTGTCCGGGTCTGTTACTAGATTGAATGCTATCACTAAAGCAACACAAAGCATAGGATACATATTTCACAAGGGTTTCAAGTGTATACAAAAACAAGGAAAAGTTCATGAACAAAATGTAGGTATTAACACAATATATGGTATAGAGTTATACATTATTCTGTTAAAGGTGACAGAAAGGATGCACTTCATGCAGCAAACAGTTCTCAGCAAAGTCACATAAAGGGAGGTAATTCTCAAGTTTCCTTTATCTTTCACATAATCTTGATGAATTTAAATACATAAAAAAAATATGTGAGAATTTTTTTTACAGAAGATGATATGAGATCGAGATCAAAAGTCTTTTAACAAAAAAAACCCCACTGGTTTTAGCTTAAATCCCTTGAACTTAAAGCTTGTCCTAGGACATGGTTTCTTAAAACCATGACCTAGGACAAGCTTTAAGTTCATTGCATCCTTACTGCCAGTTTTTAGCCAGGATTAAAGGTCAAGAACCATAATGCGCCGCCGCTACCTACACTACATGCATTGGGACAGCATTTGTTATAGCCTTATACCACATTTTCTATTCTCAAAGCATATAAATATTATAGAGCAAATTTTCAGACTCTATCATATCTTTAATACTTTAACATTAAGACCAAAACTTGCTTGACTAGCAAGACATATTCTGAAAAATCTACAATATCTCGTAACAGTTTAATACTTCATGTGGTATAGAGGTTTAGTGTTTGAGATATGTGTTCACTTTACTTTTGTAAGGCTACAACAAGGTGCCAAATTATCACAAGATACGCCCGTCACACTGGGGGTTTGAATAGAACTGAGGTTATTTTGAATGAATATTTTTTGCATCCATGAAGTTTCATGATCCTAGCTATAATACTTTTAGAGATATACTCCGAACAAGATTCTAGTATGAAAAACAACAATGGGCAATAACTCAAAAAATAGGCCAGGTAGAATTATGGTTCTTGTACACTGCACTCCCCCTTGATAACATCTATACACCCATGAGGTTTCATGATCCTAGCTGTTATACTTTAAGAGATATACTCTGGACAAGATTCAAGTCTGGAAAACAACAAAGGGCAATAACTCAAAAAATAGGTCAGGTAGAATTATGGTTATTGTACACTGCACTCCCCATTGGTGAGATCTATACACCCATGAGGTTTCATGATCCTAGCTATTATACTTTTAGGGATATACTCCGGACAAGATTCAAGTCTGAAAAACAACAAAGGGCAATAACTAAAAAAATAGTCAAGGTAGAGTTATGGTTCTTGTGCACTGCACTCCCCCTTGGTGAGATCTATACACCCATAAAGTTTCATGATCCTAGCTATTATACTTTTAGAGATATACTCCGGACAAGATTCTAGTGTGAAAAACAACAAAGGGGAATAACTCAAAAAATAGGCCAGGTAGAGTTATGGTTCTTGTGCACTGCACTTTGCAATGATGAGAAGAATATAATTGCCAAGTTTGAAGTCCATCGGACTTCAAGTGACAGAGTTATGCTCCGGACAAAGAAGTGGACGCGCCGGATGCCCGGCCGGACGCCGGACGCCACGGGTGATCCCATAATATGTCCCGTCTTCGAAAAGGGGTCCACTTGCCACAATATACACAGCCTCAGGAAAAAATTTGCCTCTTTTCTGTGGCAAAGTGTTTTCAGAATGTTTCTTTTTCTTCAATGCAGCAGATTATCATGCAGGACTCTTTTAATATCATCACCTCCTGAACCAGATGGCCAATTCAAACCAAGCACGGCATGAGTTATTCTTGGGTGACCCAGTTTTTCCATGAGTTTTGATTTCTCCCCAACAATTTCTGCATGGACGGGGAATAGGTGTTTTTTTCTTATATTGAAATATTTAAAACATGTTCTATCAAATCAGAGGGCCAATTCTAAGCAAACTGACAAGAATGTTGGTCACCTTTCTCAAATTTTTTGTAAGCCTTTATCATTACATAAACAAGAGGAACAGAGGTGAACACTGGTCCCAGCCTATACTGTAAAACTTGTATTAACGACCAGGAATGGGACAAAAAAAGTAGTCGTTAAAGAAAATGGTGGCTTAATTACACATTTAGTTTACAATTGAGAAACATGATTTTGACCAAATATGTATATTTTTGCGAAATTCTCAAGAATCCTATGCTGTAAAAACTCAACAGAATCCTCTTAATTAGACGATTCTGGTGAGTTTTAACAACAAAAGATTCATTTATGATATTTTTTATACCAGTGATATCTATTCTTTCAGATAGTTTGATTTAGAGAAGAAGATTTTGAAAAAGGTCACTTAATAAAAACGGTCGCTTAATAGATGTGGTCGCTTGAACAAGATTGACTGTACTTCTGAATAAAAGTCTATGTTTCATTACCTATTTGAAACATTCAGATTAGACAATTAAAATGAAGACCCTCAACTTAGAATAGAATGTATGGTGATATTATTTGTTTATTTTTCATCTAAAAATCAAAAGTCCTCCCTTTGTCTGTAGCTCTTAAAGTAAAGTGAACACATCCCAAAATTTGCAGGCTGGATCCATACAATAGGACATATAGAAAAAGAGAAAAAGATATCAATAATTTAAAAGCTAGGACAATATTCTGTACCAGAGACTTTTTGAGTAGAAAGATCATTATCTGAAAATAACAAATATGTTAGCTGTTATATGTTGACAACGTAGCTTCAGTCTGCTCACATCACGCCACTAGCACATAATACAAAGCACATCATTCTATATAATATACTTAACCTGTACCCAATAATATGTTTAATACATCAATAAAAGTATAAAATATGTTATAATCACGATCATATCTTAATAGAAATAAGTGAATTTTGATTAGAAGTACTTGCTTTTTGACTAAGACCTTATGATGCTTACAAAAGACCTTTAACAATATTTGTTTTCAAAGTTCTCTATTTGCTTGTCTTGGCAATATTTTCTATAAATTTTCTGGAAGTTAAAGGTAATTTTGCTTACAATACACATAAACACTAAACAAATAAATCAAATATTTTTCTTAAATTGTAAATACTATTTTAGATTTTACATTAACACAACAAGAAATGCACTTTTATGAACCTTTATATGCAAATCTCTGCCTCATTTCTCGCCATGGAATTCTATTATCATTTTATACTCAAAGTTATAAAATATGCTCTCATACTGTTTAGAGGACCTCATATCTAACGGTAGTCTTATTTCAAGAATATGCAAAGATGACCCTAGATTGCTCACCTGACAATTGAGAAAAGGCCCCTTTTGATAAGGTTCATCCTTATGATAAGCGAAACATTCTTACCAAGTTTCATGAAAATTGTTCCAAATTGTGGGCACTAGATTGATAACAAAGATTTTTCCATCAAGGCCCCTGTTCCTGAGTATATCTTTGAAACATTCTCATTTTCAAAAGGGATCATCCTTGTGAACAGGCAAACATTTTTATCAAGTTTCATAAAGATTGTGCCATAGTTCTGGCCTCTAGAGTGTTTTAAGAATTTGTCATTAAGGCCCCCTGTTCCCATGTTTTCCATTGGAAATTACTCATTTTTATTTGTGTTGTGACAAGCCATACATTCTAACCAAGTCTTTGTCAAAATTGTGTCCTCGAGCTCTACCACAGACAACAGACCACAGATATTTAATGACCACAAAAGCTCACCTTCAGAACAATGTGCTCAAGCGAGTAAAAAGGGGATATTATCATTTAACTATTAACTACTTATCTTGAACAAAATTTTTATGCGTATCGCAAACAAGGTATCCTATGTTTCATGAAGCCTGGGTTTTGTTTCTGGTGATCTTTTTGCCATTAAAATTTGACTTCATTTGCAACTACACCCCCTTGTGTTGGTACTAAATATGCCATAACTAAAATAATCTAATTCATTCATACCTTTTAAGAAACTTTTCCCATTCAGTTAGAAAAAGTACCAAAGGGCTTTTATGCAAAAAAACTACACTTATTTCAACAATGTAGCAACATTGTCACAAGATACACCAGTATCACTGCTGGATCTTCAATTATGAAAAACAACAAAGGGAGAAAAACTAAAAACTGAGGTAGGTAGTTTTATGGTTCTTTGGCACTGCACTTTGTAATCATGAGAGAAACATAGTTTTTTAGTCAGTCGGACATAAGGTGGCAGAGTTATGCTCCAGACAGAGAATTGGATGCCGCCTGCCAGGATGCCAGATGCCACAGATGATCACATAATATGTCCTGTCTTTTGGTGGGCATATGGAAATACTTTAACTTCTTTCTTACATTACTAATATCTTTTTTCAAATTATAAGTGCTAAAGATTAGGTTTTTTAAATGCTTTTTAATGTTTTCCTTATAAGATTCATTGTATAATTGTAAGGGCTAAAGATTAAGTTTTCTTAATGGAAAATTGTATAGAAGACACATCCATGTCTCAGCAAAAACAGTTGTAACTGCCTATAAACATATAGGCAGTTACAACTGTTTAGAGCTGAGCCATCAATATGTAAGGACCAAACTTGGACTAGGAAGAAGAATCTTTATGACACTTTACCTAAAGTTCTAGCTTGTACAGTTTCACTGTACTGGCCAGATCCCAGTTCGTTTCGAGCCATCACTTTAAACTCGTACAGCGTATCTGGTTCCAGATTGTACAACGTGAAGCGAGTAGTATTCTGCGGTTCCACACGCATTGTCTGGGCCTTACTCGGTATACGATTTACTATTGATCTATACCTGTAAAACATTGTAAATACAGAACAAAAATAAATTTTATGAATTGCTAATCAAGCAAAAGTATTATTAAAGTTAAATAGTGAGATGTTGACAGCATTCATTTTAGGTTGAACAGTCAAATTAACAAACAACTTTCCAAAATATTGCCCCTTTTGCCCTTTTTCTACAACTGGTGAAATGAAATATTAAAATAATAATGACAACTTGATAAAGTCTGCTCCAAGCTACTGACTCTTGGTTGATAAAGATTTGTTGAGTCAGCTTGAGTTTATGATTGAGAAAACATAGTGAAAAAAGAAGAAATTGCTTCTGACAAGCAATTTCTTCTTTTTCCAAACTATTTTCTACCCTACTGAATGGTTATTTTTCAAATAAAATCCACTTTAAATTTACATCTGCAAAACCTTTGAATTTGCACAGGTCCAAAATTTTGTAAAACAGGAAAGTGTTAATTAGGTCTGCTCTAAGCTACGGATTCTTGGTTGATTAAGATTTGTTGAGTCAGCTCAAAAATACTTTTAGAGGTCATTTATTTAAAATAACTCTTTAACCCAAAGAAATACTAAGGCTATGATTCATTGAAACATAACTGCCTATCTTTTAGCTACCAATCTCAAGATGTACAAATGCACAATAATCCAACTCACCAAATTAAGAAATATTGTGGAGTACTGCTGTAAGCTGGGATCCATCGTACAGTTGCCGAAAATAACTTTGGTTCTACAGATACATTGTAAGGTGCATGGGGCGTTGTGTCTGTGTACAGAAACATAGGAGATTGTTTTCATTTTATACCATAACTAAACATTCTTAACAGTTACAGAGTATGTTCAGGAGTTAATGCAAAACTTCTCCTTAAAGAATAATAAGTACTTTCTACAGCTTTGCATTGACTCCCACATATTAATATTTCAGAATTCACATTGCTTTCATATTTTAACACATAAAATAGAAGAAGTCACTGTGATTTAAATTAAACAAGAGCACTGCCCACAGGTACCTGTAAGTGCTGGTTGGAAGATAAAAATTTAAGTCGAAAAAGGGGCATGATTTACACAAAATTTATTAATAGTTATCCCCCTTAAAAGTATAGGTTGCTCTTTAATGGTGAACATGTGTGCCAAAGTCTAAGTGAATGCCTGCAGTAGAACCAGAGATATCACATAATGTCAAAGTTTTCTCACATTGAAGACTGTTGTTACAACTACAACAAAAAGGGTAAAGCAATATCTTTGGTTTTCTCAAAAAAAAAGTCGAGCAAAAAAAATTTAGAGAGGGAACAATTCTTATAGGAGACTTACCATGTACATTGGCATAAATATCAATGACCTGGTTTTAACCTTATTTCACTTTTTTTATGGAAATCACAGAACTGAATTAGGCAGTTTTTTATCTAATGAGGCAATATGTTACAAAGATAACTGCAAAATATGTGTTTCGTGAAACATATTTGAGCCTGTGTGTGACATTACAACAATTTGAATTGTTCATTTGGTGCAAACATTGAGTAGCATTGAAAGCCACATACTGTAAATGTAAAGTTACCTGATGGCCTACGGATACTTTGAGACCTTATCTTTCTACTAAACGCATAATGAAGACTCTGGTCAGACTGTGTGGATGCACAGGCTGGTCAGAGTCTTTGCGTTTTGCATAATATTTGAAATTGTTGGAAACCTCACACAGGCTTAATTTTTAGTGTGTCTTTTCAATGTGACTTAGTTTACTCCAATTATTTCAGAAATCATCCATAGTCTCTATAAAATCTCACTAATATCATTCTATGATACCCCATAGTTGCAAAACATCAATTTGCTAGGCACTTGAGAATATAGGACAAATGGTGACACATAGGGGAAATTAACAATTCATGCTTACAAAGTGCAATACATGCAAAAACTTTGCGAAGTTATTATTTCATAGCTGCAAGAAAACTATATAGCTTTCAAAGCGCATACATGTAATCCAAACTTTTAAAGCTTTAACTATATTTAACATATAAATTAATTGTATAACATATTTAAACCAAAAAAAAGTAAATATTTGAAAACATTTTTCCATTTTTCTAAATTGACAGCAAAAAAGTTTATATCAAAATGAACAGGGTAACAAATTGTCACAAGATATGCCCATTACAATGCTGTATCTTCCAATATAAAACCAACAGGGCAAAATATCTAAAAAATTAGGCTAGGTAGAGTAATGGTTTTTGAGCACTTGCTCAGTAATCATGAGAAGAATGTTACAGCCAAGTTTCAAGTCAATGGGACATAAGGCAACAAAGTTATACTCCCGGCAAAGAAGTGGACGCCACCTACCCACAAGAGCGTCAGACGCGGGGATACAATGGGTGATCACTTTATATGTTCAGTCTTTCAATTGGCGTATAAAAATCAAATTAAAATTTACTGCAACATTTTCAGTTTAACAAATAACACTTCGAAAAATATAATCAAATGGTAAATTACAATCAAAAATCATAAATTGTACTGTTTTCTCAAATTACAAAGTAGTCTTAAGCAAAGTGAGTGTTTTTGACTTTTGACAATTTGAGGGTTTAGTGCAAGACTGTACTAAGTGTATATACATTGTATATACACTTAGTACAGTCTTGCACTAAAGACTTTTAGCAATATTGTAGCATTCTGTTGAGAGTTTTAAATCCTCTTTTTTAACAGCATGTAAAGCATTTTTTTAGGAAAAAAGACAGGTATTTGTATAGCTTTTATGTATGTATTACTTTCAAAGGCTCTTTCACAAGCAAAAGAAGTTAAACTTTAGATAAACAGTTATGTCTTTTTCTTTAGTCAGCCATGCATAAAAACATATATAAAGACAATGTTTGGTTTCATATAAATCATATGAAAAAGGGTGTAAATCAAAAATAATTATAACAAACAATAAATAAGTTATACCATTGTGTCCATGTGTAGCTTCAATTCATAAATATATGAAAGCATCAATATAGTAGATCATATAAAATGTTTTATTATATATTTTCACTCTTACAAGTAGCACTCGCTATTTTTAGTCATTTATTATATACAAATGTATTGTTATCGCACGTCATGATAACATATTTGATTTATACTTGCTTCATTCACCAGAGCTTGGAACAAGAGCAACACCTATTGAAGCTTAATACTCAGTTGTTGAGCGCTAAATAGTTGATAGAAACTCCTAGTTGAAGGAGAAGTATAATATTCATTCATTTTAAGTAATTTCCCTCCCTAGTATTTGATAAATTTCAACCCTTGTCATGCTGAACCTGGAATATTCCTACATTAAGGAAGTATAGACAAAGATCAGTCTGCACATATAGGCATTCTGATCTTAGTCTTTACCACCTGACTTTGGTCTGAAAACCAGAGGAGTTAAATATTTTATTTTCAAAATAATTAATGACTCACAATTAGTGCATCCAGTGCTCTTGGTAATTTGATTTTGATACTAATTTCATTCAGCATGACAAGGGTTAACATACATTTCCAAATACAAATACCATTTCAATGGATCAGCACAGAAACAGTTGTAACTGCCTATAAACATAATACTGTATTATAGGTAGTAACAACTCCTGCACACTGAGCCATCAATTTGCATAAATAAGTCAAAGCTTTGGCATGACAATGACAACACAACTATGGCACTGTTATGGCATTCCTCTGAAAATAGCCAAGCTTAGATTTTTGTTAATTATCTAGATTTTTTTTCTTGTGAATATTCAAACCTAATTTTCAACATTTGATTTTACTTTTGGTCACCATGAGACCATCCCCAAGTACACGGCAGCTTAAATCTTTTGCAATAATAAACACATATCTCATAAATATAACTAACTTTACTTATTTTACAAATACAAACATTTAATCAAAACTAGACTGTCACAAAGCGGACTTATACCCGCAATAAATATTAGTGTAATTCTATTGAATTTACGATATCATAAATTTTTCTTAGCAAAATATGAAAGCTTGATCACTCTCTATTGTTGAATATTATCAACAATAATGAGAATTAGGTAGAAGGCTGATTAATTCAAGCATAGGCGTATCTAGGCCTATGGAATTTATAAGCACTCAGAAGGTGACAACTAAAGCATATATAGGATAAAGGGGATATGTGGGATGTGACAAAAGATGAATGACCTCTGTCATTTCCCCTTTTCTATGATTTGAGTGTTGGTGAATAATCAAAACATCGTAACTACAGCTTGTATAAGAAAAGAGCCGTAAAATAAATGAAAACCCACTTCTGGTTTATAGAGCCAGGAGGCCGCTGTCCATTGCCACCTTAAGGGTTAAATAATTGTATCTAGAACACTTACTTTGAATGACAATTTCTGTACTAGTGACTATTCTTCTAACCTCGTTGCTGGCTTCACACTCGTAAATACCATGGTCCGACTTCTGGAGTGATCGAATGGACAGGTTCCCATTCACCTGGGACACACGACTACCAAAGTTCAGGGAACCAATAGCCTGTGGAAATATTTAATAATTTACAGCTAGCACAAAACTTATTCAAATTTATCAAGAAAGTTCAATAATATTTATTGAACTTTCTTGACAAATTTTGATAAAGTTTTGTGATGGAATAAATTCTTATTATGAATATTTTGTCAGGTATCTTGTATCTTGAATATTTTCTCTTGAAAATCTAAAATGCTGACAGATTGGCTTAAAGAAAATGTGAAATACAACTCTCAGCTATTACAGTGTTTTGAATTTTGTATAGAATAAGGTTCTGAAGTAATCATTGAATTCTTAAGATGATTGTGCGAATGAAACATACAAAGTTTATTAAAGAAGAGGAAAAAGAGCAAGCTGTCTGATGAAGAAGAACATCAATAAAATGTAGTAAATTTAACATATATTTTCTAATAATTGCTGTCAAATTTGAATATTTTTGTATTGTTTTGTTCTTATAAGAATATTATTTCTTCTCAACAGTAAGGAAAAATAATCCACAAATTAGGAACATATTCAAAAATGTGAACTGGTAATGTCTTGTTTTAGACAACAAGCCTTTATTATGATTCATATGTTACATCATTATTCATTAAGAATATTTCTAAAAAAGGTGTTCAAATATAAAAGAACCAAATGGTATACCCTTCTCCAAGTGATTGTAGGTAGAGGGGTTCCCACCGCAGCACAAGGAATTTCTACAGATTGAGCTGGCTGTCGTATATATTGAGCATTTGGGCGAACTGTGAATCGAGGTGGATCTGAAACATGTCAAATACAATTACATGTGTAGCTCCAAATAGAATTATACTCTGGTAAATGAAGAAATTAAATAAATCTGAGGGAGAGATAGGATTGGGCTCAAGCAGGTCTAAAATCTTCATTTCTCAATGAAACAATTTATTTGTTGGTACTCATTTGAATCGTCCCGACTAGACGATTCAAATGAGTACCCACAATATAGGGTTAAAACAAACATCATGGAGATATTTCAAATCTAAAATCCAAATTACCCCCTCTATCTGTATCTTTGAAAATTCATTGTTACATCTGAATATTGATAAAACCACCCCTTAATGTTCTTATAAAATGTGGGCACTTGACTTTGTCACTAACTTTGTGTTAGCAATATATGTCAACGATAGCACCACATGTAGGTGCAAACGCTCTGCTGCAGGTGCTGGATTATGCAAAAATTCTCAGTGAAAAAATCAACATAATAGTAAGAAAAATGCTTCTAGAGTTATCCCTCTAGAAGGTCTGATAGCTTTTGTGATGGTAAACACACATGTATGAAAGTTTCAAGTAGATATCTTATATAACAACACAGATATGACTAAGGCAAAAGTTTGTCACACCAACACCAACCACAACCAAGTGAAATCAATTCCTTGATACTTTGTTCATAACAGCCAAGCAATGTTTTTTTAAGTGTGTGAAAATGTCACATTCTGTCGTAGGGTCATGAATTCCCATGTAGTAGGGGAAGTTTGAAATAAGCTATCTTGGAATTTCAAATCAAATCACATAACAGTGAATACTGTATATAAATTGTCCATATGATGCCAAAAAACAGCAACATAATAGCCATGCCAGACATGGCCTTCCCCTGTCCATAATAGCTAGATTGCAAACTGAAGCCAGCTATATTTAGGGTTCTTGTGAACTGCCCTTCTTCACAATAAGTTCTACCTCTTAAGCAAGTATTAAACTTCTTTAATGCTTTTCAGTGGATTATCTAGAAATAATGGTAGATTATTCCTTGATAAACTCACTGTCTAACCAGTGAAATTATCAAAACTTATACCCGGCTTTCATTCATTTCACCCTATCCAACATGGTCTTAGTGGAGCCAAATAAGTGACATAGATGTTGCATAGAAATCACATTCATAAAGACATAGATTAGATTTTTTTTTCTAAAAATCAACACATTTTGTCTTATTTTTTCATCAGAGAAATAGAATAATCATTTCTTTTTTGAGTAAGATCAATTAATATTTCATTTCATGAACAACAAAACCTATATTTTCACTTGTGAAAATATAGGATTTATTGTTCACTCAATGAAACATAAATCTGTCTTATACGGAAACATCGATTTTCCTCTGTATACTGTGAACAGTGACTATGAGTTGCCAGCTACCTTAGATTGGTTGAGTAGTGGATTGAATGATTAATTGAATGGAGTTTTACGCCATGTTCAACACTTTTTCGGTTTTATTGCGGCTGATGGAGCACCAAACAATGGAATCCTGGTATTTCTCTCACCAGTACAACCATCACATCCTTTCCTAGCCTCCAGCTGCTATCTCACAGGTCTACGATTATCAACCCTTTGGTGAGAGACAAATAGTTGGAAAGAATGTGTGATGCCGTCAGGGATCCAGTACCTCTAGATTGACAGTCCGAGGCGCTACCAACTGTGATATGACAGTGGCTCAATTGAGTAGTGAAGATGCTGATCAGACTGAGCAAGGTCCTAACATTGTGTGTATTAAAAATGGTTAAAAATGTTGAGCATTGGCTCATAACTCTTTGATTGCCTGTAACACAAGCACCTTCCTTGTAAATTATAAAATCTAACCTTTGACCTCCACCTGTACCACCTCAGAGTCCCCAGTACCGAACGAACTAACAGCCGTACATCGGAACCCTCCGGAATCACTTTGTTGTACATTTTCTACTAACAAGGTACCGTTCTCTAAACGGTTATATCGGTAATTTATAACAGCACCATTTTTCGTCCAGATGACATCGTACGCAGGAGGATTGGCGTCAACTGGACAGTCTAAACTTTCTCTAAAGCCCAACGCCCATATTACGTATCTGGGCATTCTATGAGTGAGCACCTCGGGTTTATCTACAAGGAAAAGAAACAGAAATTACTTTTGATAGATGTTGCTATTGGGCTGATTCCTCTAAATAAACATTAAGGCCAAATTTAAAAAAAAAATGCCTGATACCAATTCATCCTTTGGGATCCATAACCTTCTAACTTATACTCGAGCCCTAGTATGAATTACTTCTGCAAGGTACTGGACCTGAAGTTATGAGATTCATTTATGTCAATTCATTCTAGATTGTTGAAAGCCTTTTCTTATAGAGACATTCCTAAACACACAATCACATTCTTTTCACTCCTCTGATAAACAGTGTTCAGCTTAAACCACTGCTACCCAATTTTACATCTGGGTAGATTGGTGCTGGCTATTTTAAATTGTGTCGCCCAAAGAACACAACCTTGTGAAAATTGGGCAATAACAGAGTTATAGATGAGAGGGGGTAACTCCAGTCCAAAAACTTTATTTCTCAACATTACCCTATGATGTGGGTACTCATTTGAATTGTCTCGATGAGCGATGAGCACCAAAAAAATAGAATTTGAGCAAGGTTTAGCGATCATTTAAATCTGAAATCCAAAATACCCCCTCTATCTGTAGCTCTGTATTAACTATACATGAGCTTCAGATCACAAGTTTAGCGCCTTTACTTTTTCAGCTTTTGAGGCAGTCAAAGCAGGGCACAATAGAGGAAAGGGTTCATAGAGGGGTCATGTAATGTGAAGGCTGATCTTTGCCTTTACCCTCTCATAAAGCAGAAATACTCTGTGTTCAGCATGACAAGGTTTTAAAAATGTGCAGGCTGATCTTTGTCTTTACCTTGTCATAAAGCAGAAATACTCTGAAGGGTTATAATACATACATGTAACATTAAGATATGCTGAAGCTTCAGGATCCTGACCAACACCATTGCTAGGACGACAGCTGTACCAGCCCATGTCTTCTTTATCCACATCGGTGATGAGCAGGCTTCCAGTATTCTCCAATATCTGTATTCGTGGTGGTCGCACCATGGCGCCTTGTAGATTATTTACATTTACATTATCTTTATACCTGAAACAAGAGGAGCACCATTGTAAAAAAAACCCTTCTCATCCTAATTTCTACATAAATAAAGCGAGGCAATTTTCACCAAATTGGGGAAAAAAAATGTTTTTTTAATTCCGCTCTCTGTTCTGAGGATGCCTAACGGATGGATTGAGGATACAGCAGAAGTATAATGGATGGTATCAGATATATAGCATTTGTTCTTAGTATTGTTTGCATTTACATTGAACATAGAGGAAAGATTATCTGCTTTACAAGTTTTGTGCAGCTCCAAACTTACTGCACAGATGAAATCACAATAGATAGACGTTTGCAAAGCATGTATACAGGGGAAGAAACAGATGCAAAATGTCTTTTAAACAGATGTTAAGTTTTTCATACCTTTTACATCCCCAATGCATCCATAAGTGCAGTGGGACCGGGCCTTTAGAAAAATTATTATGTCTAGCGATTACAATACATTCTGTACACAAATGAGAGGTCAAAATCTGCATATTCTACACATTATTTTGAAGATTGATCACTATTTCGAATTGATAAAATTTTCAATAGAAAAAAAAGTTTTGCTCAAACTTGGGCCTCTTTATTTTATGGTTATTGAGTTTATTATAGACAAAAACTTACCATCGATATGTGATGTTTGATGGGTAACCTCTAGCTTGACAAGTGAACACAACTCTTTGGCCTAAAACTGCTGTTTTATTTGATGGTGCGTCGATGATATATGCTTGACCTGTAATTAGAACAATAAGGAATATATTGTAGCATCCATTGACATCAATGCTTGATTCAGAGAAACTATTATTCGTAATGATTACAGAAAATTTGATATCCAATTTTAAACAAAAATCACTAAATTAGTCACTTATGAAATATTACACTGTGAATTATTGAGTAAATACACATAATTATCTAATATAGAAAGTCATTAATGCTTGTTTATTGAAAAAGCAATTTCTGTCAACTACAAATACAACTATTAAGCTTTTATATGGTGAAGCCAGCTTAGACTCAAATTTGAATAAATGAGAAATTACATTAAGTTACATTTGGATCAAAATTATATAATAATAATAACAAGTGCATGTCGTATTGCAAGCAATACAGGAGTCCCCCACCGGATAACAAAAAATTCTCTCTTATAATATATCTTCTACTTACTAGATCTATAACTGTAAAAGTTTAAAGTTGCTAGCACTTATAGTTTAGGAGTTATGATCCGGACAAGAATATAGACTAAAAACAACAAAGGGCAATAACTCAAAAAGTGGACATGGCAGAGTTACAGTTCTTGTACATGACACTTGTCCTCGATAAGATCTATCAGTGTACAAAGTTTGAAGTTGCTAGCACTTATAGTTTAGGAGATATGATCCGGACAAAAATGTAAGGGTAAAAACAACAAAGGGCAATAACTCAAAAGTTGGGCGTGGCAGAGTTATGGATCTTGAACATGACACTTCGCCTCAATGAGATCTTTAAGTGTACAAAGTTTGGAGTTGCTAGCACACATAGTTTAGGAGATATGTTCCGGACAAGAATGTAAGGGTAAAAACAACAAAGGGCAATAACTCAAAAAGTGGGCATGGCAGAGTTACAGTTCTTAAACATGACACTTCTCCTCAATGAGATCTATAAGTGTACAAAGTTTGAAGTTGCTAGCACTTATAGTTTAGGAGATATGATCCGGACAAGAATGTAAGGGTAAAAACAACAAAGGGCAATAACTCAATCAAAGGCCTGAAAGGCCTGAATGCAGTCAGGATGGAACAATATCTGAGTATTGAAATATTTCAATTATAACAAATTCTCTAAAATCTAAGGCTAAAATCTACACTTCAGATCTTTGGCCGTCTATTCTGACCTTTCATTCCGAAATATTGCCTTATTCATGATTAAAGCCCTTGCTTTTGATGAAAAGAGCACTGCTTGGAGGGCCGATGCTTTACTAAAAGGCCAGAATAATAATATAACAAGAGGACCAAGATGGTCCTAGATCGCTCACCTGAGTCTCTTTGACCCCTGGGACATCACATTAATTAGATAGGCAGATGTCAAAAAGATGATAATTGCCTAAGATCATGGAACGTTTTCAGCGAAGAGCAAGACAGATATGCCATTTTGCTCTTTGATCTATGTAAAAAGGGATGCACCCGGGTGGACCCCAAAAGTGACCCCAGGGTCTTGATATGAACAAACTTGGAAGAGGTCCATAAGATGATGCTACATTCTAAATATGAAAGCTGTCTGAAAGCTGAAGATTTTGAAAGATTTTCATATTTTCACCCTTTTTGTTAAGGGTCAAGGGAAAGTTAAGGGTGGATTTCATTTATTTGAACAACTTTGGTAGAGCCTGCTCCAAGGAACATCCCTGCCATGTCTCCTCAAGATTGGCCCACTGGTTAAGGAGGAGAAGATGCTTAAAGAAAGTGTGGACGACGCACGACGGACGACTGAAGACGGACATTCTACGATCCCAATAGCTTACCTTGAGCACTTCGTGCTCAGGTGACCTAATAATAAGGGCTTAATTCTTATATCTTCCATCGTCATCCACCTTGATAATACGGGATAGCTCCTGTGATGGCTAATACTCATGCCGAGTTAACAGAAAATATTTACAGACATAAAACCACCCCAAAAATTGCACTCGAGTCTACAAATCAACATGATATTGTTAACTATCTAACTCTGCTATTCCCTTTTTTTATTCACAATAAACATGTCATAACGTTGGGTTTCTCACCATACTTTCAAGCCAGTAATATCTGTCAAGCAACTACGTGAGAAAACCCCGCTTTTCTTTGGTTTTTAGATCGGCAAAAGTCTCTTACTCGTCTGCTAAAATTTCAGAGGGACAGATTTTCGGTGAGGGTGTAATATGGACGTGGACCCTGTGAAATCGGCCCGGGTTCATTAGAATCTATTTCTATATTTACTTATGCCTTCTTTTCGGAAGACCCGGTGAAAAAGTTATAAATCGTCTTTGATCGCCTTTAATCTTGATCTATTTCGTAAAGAAACGTGTAAACATAGAATGTTTCCGATAATACAGCGCCGATTATCATAACGCTGTGCGGGGTACCATAAAGATTTTTTATTTTGGAATAGGTCAAAACGGCAGGTCGTCGTGGAGATCCGATTTTCGTCGATGTCGTATTTTAAGATTCGCCGCGGCGTTGGGCCCATTCTTTTGATTTTTATTCGCAGTCTACAACTATTTAGTTCTTATCGCACGGCCTTGACAGAACCCTAACACCGGATTTCAAAATAAACGATAAACCTGTCTGAAAAAGGGAAGTAACTCCAAAAGACGATTGTCCTAATTGCATTCCCTTTAAAAAAACGGTCGCTGACTACTTTCGATTTCGTGTTTACTTTTCGGCGCCGTTCAAAATCGTTTTTTTCCCGGAATTTTGATGTCCAAATTCGTAATACGGCTTTGAAATCAGAATTGTACACAAAAATCTAGGTAGCTGGCATTCATTTTGATATTATTTTCGCGGGCTAAAAATAATGAATGGGTTTACTTTTTCACGCTCATAGATTTATTCGAATTCGGTGTTGTGAGGATCCGATTGCCGACGACCACTATATGCAAGTCAGACTTTCAGTCTGACTGCATAAAAAATGGGCGTGGCAGAGTAACGGTTCTTGAACATGACACTTCTCCTCAATGAGATCTATAAGTGTACCAAGTTTGAAGTTGCCAGCACATATGGTTTAGAAGATATAGCCCGGACAAAAGCGTGACGGACAGACGGACGGACGGACGGACGGACAGACGGAATCAAGCAAACCTATAGTCTCCAAACCGGTCACCTGTGGGGGACTAATAATAGCGCTTAAATTAAAGCATTTGTTTTATCTGTCTCTTGATTCATTTTGCTTCCAAAAAAATATCGTTTCTTCTTTATATTCCTAATTAACAAATTTAGACCTGAAAACCTTAGAATCTGCAATAAAGAGCAATGACAAAACAAGTATTATTAACCATAATTCAGAATTACCCACCTGGTAAGATTAATTTGGGATAGGATGTTCCAGTCCTTTATGTTATTTTGTTTTTCTATATATTTCATGCAGTATTATTCTGTACCATTTCTTCCAACAACTTATTTACTGCTGGGTTTTTTTCTGTACAGAACATCATACTTACCATAATATCATGTGATCCTGCATTTAATGCTCATAACTTTTTCACAAGTTGGCTAATTATTGACTCTGGCCAGAGTCTTCACTTTGTTTTTTTTAATTATAGCCATTGATAGAGCTAAGACATGTAGTATTTTGTACCCATGTAAATGAAATCTTGTATCCTACGGATACTGGAGTACCCAATGATTACTGTCCAAATATTTATTCCATAAACTTAATACAAAGGCGAATTCAGAATTTCTGTAAAAGAGCTTCAAACATACAAATTTCAAAAGGGTTTTAAGGTATGCCGAGTTGCAAGTCTGTGACTCGCAAAGAATAAGCCAAGACTCTCAAAAGTATCTGTTGAAAAGCCCTAGAAATCAACCTCAGAAAAGAATTGAAGACTGTATTAAACAGTCTTCAATTCTTTTCTGAAGTTGATCCCCAAAGGTATGATATATAGTGCTTATAAAATAGTCTAGTAACAGGTAATGATTCAGGACCCTGGAGGGAACATTACTCTACCCAATACCAGGGTACTCTAGTACTTGTCCCAGCACTAGTAAATGAGATGTGAGGCTGTCCTGCCTGTTCAATGTGTATACCTACCTCATTGAGGCCAAAATTATCCCTGCCTCAATCACTCATAACATAGAGAGAAAAATCACCCACAGGCTCATATTGATAGCTCAGCTTACTAGCAGTTTAAACTGTTTTACGCTAAGTTATCGATATATAACTCCTTCATTAAAATCAGCTATCTATGTATACATCTTCTATAAAATGACTGCATGTTATTTGATTTAAGAATTTTCCCATCTTTCTAAAAACTAAAGACAACTTAACTATTCAAATCGATGGATCAGAGTGAAAAAGTTATAAACTGTACTTCCCATATATATAGGAAGTGACAACTTTTTTACACTGAGCCATCAAAATGTGAATTTCAAAGCACTACAATACAATTAGACTGACTACGACAACAGACAACACTGATTTTTCATGTACCTTCAACGATTAAATGAATAGTTTGTGTAATGAGTCCTACATCGTTTTGGAATGTACATTTATAGCTCCCTCCATCACTCTCTTGTAGACCTAAAATAATCACCTCTGTCCCCTCGTTTTGTAGAGATAACCGAGATGACGTTTTCAACAAACGGTTGTCTTTCATCCAGGTGACCGTCGGTTTCGGTGACCCGTCTGCTCGACAGTAAATTTTTACCCTGGAGCCCAGGGGTTGATGGAAGGATTGAGGTGAACTAGAAAGAATCTTGGGCGGAACTGAAATGTGAATGAAAGTGAATTTATAAATACCTGAATTGTAAATGTTCTGTCAGCTGAAATGTTCCACAAGGTATTCTGTAATTTTGAGAAAATCACACTGTATTCATAATGGCTAACCATTGTATTCAAGCTCTAAATTATACTCAAGCTCTAAATAGCATAGAACTGGATGATTCTTATCTGAATCTTATTCATTATTTAACCTTTGTCATGCTGAACCCGGAATATTTCTACTTTGGCAGGAGGTATAGACAAAGATCAGTCTGCACATATGTCTGATCTAAGTCTTCACCACCTGATATTCCTTTTAAAACCAGAAAAGTTTGATAAATTTATATTGCAAAATAAATACTGACTCTCAAAAAAAGAAATTCAGTGCTTTCAGCACTTTGATTTAATGTTATTTTACGAAGGTTTTTATTCATGACAAGGGGTAAAATATTGAGAAAAAATCATCTGTGACTGTACTCATTGGCTAACCATTACTTTCAAGCTTAAAATAGCAAAGAAATATATGTTTATTGTCAGAATCTTTTTTCATTATTTACACTT
Organism: Fragum whitleyi; assembly: GCA_948146395.1. Classification (NCBI taxonomy): domain Eukaryota; kingdom Metazoa; phylum Mollusca; class Bivalvia; order Cardiida; family Cardiidae; genus Fragum; species Fragum whitleyi. Next base: position 34,685,430 of record OX411547.1, on the reverse strand, counting down.
AAACCATATCAATGCTTGTGCTAGCTTTTCAAATTCAGAGGTGATTGACCTATTGAACATAAAATTGTGGGGGTGAAAAGTGCTTGTTTAGGAGGTAAGAATGAGCAACTTAGCATATAAATCTAAGAATTAAACAGTTTATAGAATTCTTTATAAATGAATCAGCAAAAACTAAAAAGTGTCTTCTGACAATTTATTTTTTTGTTTGATTTATTTATAAGTATTTTTCTAATAACAAAATTTAAGAAACAATTGATTTATATATAAAAGTGATTCAAAAGGTAAAAAAAGACCCATTACAGAAAGTTTTGAGGGTCAAAAATGGATATTTTCATATTTTAGGTGGTCTAAAGCCTATTTTAGAGGTGAACATGAGCCCTCAGCATACTTGATTATTGGATGCTACCAGAATATGGAGAACTATTATGTACAATTTGGCAATTATTTTTTTAGTTTGTGTTCTTTTGCATTAATTATAGGCTTAAAGTAAGTTTAATCTATACTTTTCTTTACGTGAATCACTTGAAAACTAAGTAATATTATTAAGGTATTTCAAATATGCATGAAAGCAGGTTACCATCTCATTTGAATGTTAACATTTGAATAATATAATGCCACAGGAAATATCTCTCTAAGTCTAGGTGAATAAAATTAGTTTAAAACTACAGGAAATAAACTGTTTGGACGTCTAAATAAGGCATTGTCCCCATTTTTCAAAGTGTCAAACATCTTAATTATGACACCATAAATAGCAATTTTCATATGAATCCTAATATGACTGTCTTTATTTCAATTATGTAGTATCTTTTCCTTATATTGGGGTTTACAAATATGATTTTGGATTCATTTATGGTTTTGATCCTTTTGATAAGAATGATTACATAGCTATAAATGGAACTAATATCAATTCAAATGTATTTCTATCAATTCTTAGCAATTAAAAGGTGCATTATGAAATTGCTATTTAATTTCCCAATTTCAAAAGCTTTCATCATCTCTAAATTTGTCTGTCTATCTGCAGTCTATCTGTCTGTCCCTATGTGGTTTTGACTAATTTTCTCTCTTCAAATTCAAGCCTTTGAGTCATTTATAGAGTGTTCTCTCTATCTCTCTCTCTCTCCCTCCCCCTCCTTCTCTCTCTCTCTCTCTCTCTCTCTCTCTCTCTCTCTCTCTCTCTCTCTCTCTCTCTCTCTCTCTCTCTCTCTCTCTCTCTCTCTCTCTCTCACCCTCTTTCTTTTCAAAATCAAGTCTTGCAGTATTTAAATCAGCAACACAACAATCTTTATATGTGTTACCCAAACTCTCATAGAGTAGTGGCGAATCACAATCTATTGACTGGTTCATTGTTCATTGACAATGATTTCTGTTTTGAAAATATAGAATGAGACTGTGCAGAGCTCCCCTGATTTGTAGTTAGTATATGGTCTTAAGCTTAACCCTTGTCATGCTGAATAAAAGATGTTGGCAAAACTGCAACAAAATCAGAGTGCTCAAAGGACTGGATGCAGTAAATGCGAGTAGGTATTATTTTTGAAAATTCAATTTTTAAATTTTTATGTTCCAGAAAAGGAAAAACATGTGGTATAGACAAAGATCAGACTGCACATATGTGCAGGCTGATGTTTGTCTATAGCTCCTGCAGGCAGGAATATTCCAGGAACAGCATGACAAGGATTAATGTTCCTCATCTGTCCTGGCTTCTTTAATATTAATGTGTCCATACATCACACAGGAATTGGTTCGAAATGCCACGCACAGACTCACATATATTTTGAAATTGTGACCAGTCACACAAAAGGGGACCATGTGGGAACTGTGTAAAGTGAATATTTCAACAAGAGATTGGTTCTAGTGCAAGTCAACCAGAGATTGCATTTCAACAAGAGGGCCAGAATGGCCCTAAACCGCTCACCTTAATTTTATTGGTCCAGTGGAACCCATCCAAGTAACTTTCTGACAAAGTTTCATTCACATTTGCCTAATTGTTGAAGAGAACATATTATTCAAAGAATTTTGAGTGAAAATAGACCCTGCCCACCCATTCTTTACTGAGGCAACTTAAAATAAGGCCCGCCCTGCCACGCCAATTTTTATGGGCCAATTAAAAATTTTGCAAAACAATTTTGAAAAGGGTCACCCAAGGAACATTTGGAAAAGTTTCATTGAAATTGGCCCAGTGGTTCAGGAAGAGTCTATGCAGTTCAAAGATTTTGGGCTCAAAATAAGCTCCACACTGCCACGCCCATATTTATGAGCCAATCAAAATTTTGGGAACAATTTTTGAAAAGGGTCACCCAAGGAATTTTCTGGCAAATTTTCATTGAAATCGACCAAGTGGTTTAGGAGGAGATGTCATTCAAAGATTTCGGGCTCAAAATAAGCCCAGCCCTGCCATGCAAATTTATGGGCCAATCAAAATTTTGCGAACAAATTTTGAAAATGGTCACCCAAGGCACATTCTGATTTAAGTTTCATTGAAATCGGCCCAGTGGTTCAGGAAGAGATGTCGTTCAAAGATTCAATGTGAAAAAATACCATGCCCTGCCACGCCCACATTTAGGGGCACCCAAGGAACATTCTGGCAAAGCTTCTTTGAATTTGGCCCAGTGGTTCAGGAGAAGAAGAAGTTTTTCTAAATTGTTGATGACGGACGACGCACGATGGACGACAGACTCAGCAATTTACCCTAAAAGCTCCCCTTGAGCATGTTGTGCTCAGGTGAGCTAAAAGTTCTACCACAGGAAGGTGGAGTGGAGCGATCATTTCTAGATTCAGAAAATTGCCAATAGGTGAAAAGTTTTAACCAGAATCAGTCTGTGCAATTGGCAGTCTGACTATGGTCGACACATTAGGCAAGTCCCAGATGGTCCTTTTTTGTATGACAGATAACAATTGTATCACAACCAGACTAGACAAACAGGTATGAATTGCTCAGCCAAAACAGTTGTAACTGTCTATATTTTTATAGGTAGTTACAACTGTTTTGCGCCGAATTGTCCATGTTATGAAATAAAAGTTAAGTTTTTTTTATAATCTGTTTTCAAACTGATGGTTTGCTCAACGATTTTACACTTAACCCACAATCATCAGTCACAAGTTGGCTGTTAACACTTTGGAGCACCAGGCAGCCATAGCACATCGGCTTCTTACTCTCATGCGTACCCATTTATACACCTTGGTGAAGAGGAGCAACGTGGAATTAATCTTTTGCTCAGAAAAATCCTGTGGTCTGGTCAGGATTCGATCTCAGGACCCTCCGATCCCAAAGCCACTGTCCTAACCACTGGACCATGAACTCCACAAATAGTCAGGCATATAATATAAAAGAAGAATTTTTTATGAAACCTATCTGGCAAATTGTAGTTCAATGCGCTTCATTCTGAATGACTTCAATTATACTTTAAATTTTTGAAATACTTGGGTTTCTACTCTACAAAGTCCAACAATTTGGGGCAATATTTCTGCACAATGGAAACATCATCAATCATTAAGGTCAATGAGACATACAATCTCCTGCTGACAAGTTTATCAAACTAGAGGAAGCTGATCTATGGCCATTAGATTTGGTCAACCTTGGCATTTCTAAAATTCCTTAGTTAACAAATTGCCAGTAGAATAGAACACATTAGACTTATCCAAATTCACAGAAATTGCAGGCAACTTTTATATCAAGTTGATGAAATGTTAAACATCTTGTTTAACTAGGAAAGAAGCATTTTGGATTTGAGTTTTAATGGATTTTGCATCTCTTTCAATAACCTTTCAGTCATATCCCAGCAGCTGGAGCACTTAACAAATGATTTCCTGGTATTTCCCATACCAGTACTACCATCACATCCTTTCCTAGCCTTCAGCTACTATCCCATTTAGGTCTAATTATCATTATGTACAATTTTTGACCCATTGGTTGGAGACAAATAGTCAGATGAGTGCTGCCATCAGGGATCAAACCCGGGACCTCTAGATTCGTTGGCAGTCCATGTTACCTGCTACCAACTGCGCTATGGCGGAGGCATTTTAGAAACATTGTGGAAAGACTTAGTTTGTTAAAATTTTAATGCAATTTCTAAATGTTACTTTACCCAAGCTTAATAAAATCCTTTGCAAAATATTGCATTAAAATCAAAGTGCCAAAATAACTGAATTCATTAATTAATTAAAAATATTCTTTTAAACTGTTAAAAGGGTGAGGATGTGTCAGACAGCATATATGTGCAGCCTGGTCTTTGTCTTTACTCCAGCCAGAGCAGGAATATTCCAGGTTCAACATGACAGCCTTTAAGGTAGTGGACCTGTAATAGGTCGGCAACGTTTTGGACATAATGAACTTTAACAGTGTAAACCGAGGTTTCCTCATTAGGAAACCTCCGTCGACATTGTGAAAGTTCATGAGTTCCAAAATGTTGTGGAACTATTACGGTTCCACTACCTTAATGCTTCCAATGATTTTTGAAAACTGAATGGAAGTGGGTAAGCAAAATGCAGGGACTGATTAGAGCAGGTCACACAAGTCTACAATCTTTTTGAAACCCTATGCTGTGAGCACTCATTTCAATCATCATAAGATAACTCCAGAAAAAGAACCACTAGATAGGGTTTTACAAACTAAGGCCAGTTACGCCACAATGTGTATTTTCTAAAAGTAGTAAAATTGGCGTGCAAAATGCCAACACAAATTCACCAAACCTACTCCATCATCTACTTGAGCTAGTCAATGTTTGCACAAGGTAATGACAGGTGAATTTTGTCAATCAGTGAAATTTAATGGATTATTGTTTGGGAAAAATGTCTGCACCTGATAAAACTTGTAGATTATCACAACACTCTTTTATATCAAAGAAAAATTGAATGCATTTAACCCTTCTCTAGCTGAATTTAAATTTTGTTCCAAAATTGATTAGCAATTTTTTGTGAGAGTTTTCAACTAGCCTGGATGAAATTTTCTCAAGAACAGTGAATTAGAAACAGATAGTTTAGACTAAGATCAGACTGTACAGCTGTGCAGGCTGATCTTAGTCTACAGTGTCTACCAAAACTGTGTTTACAGCAGGAATGTAACATGAACAGAAATTGAAGGGTAAAACTAAGGTGTCTGCAGAACTTTTTTTTCTGAAAACAAAATAATTGTGGGTCTATTAATGATATTTCTTTTTTGAAATTGATTTCCTAAACAATTAAACTGGATCATTTTGGGGGAGATGTTAAGAGATTCTCTCATTTTCAGCCAGAAATCTCATTGAAACTGGCTCAATGTGAGAAAAATCTCAAAGCAAGATATCATTTAGTGAAGGTTTTGGTAAAATTTCTTGCTAAAAAATTCTTACTTAAATTTCTCGTCAGATTTGGCTAAATGAGATTTTTTACACATGAAATTCTGAGCTAGAATAATCCCTGTTAAACACGAGTCAAAAAACAGAACAGACTCTATATATGTGGTTGTTGACCACAAAGTACCATTATGTGCTAGGTGATTTTTCAATGTCTTTTCCTAGAACATACCAAAACCTCAAAAATATTCCTTTCTTTATTCAGCATGAGTTGATGACATTAGGGTTAATCCAAGGATCTATATTGGCACAGTTTACTCTGGTAAAACCCCTCTTTTTCTTAAAATTAACTGAAATTCATGAAGTCAATTTTTCAGATCAATGTATGGACCATTGAAAGGGTTTTAATGGGGCTTAAATTTGAGTTTATGGTTTACATTCCCCACACAATGAGATGTGAAACCATGATACCCATTTTCCCACCATGTGATTTATGGACCTTGAAAAAAGAAACCACTAAAATATGCATCAAACTGTTTGTATTTATATTCTTAACCATTTACATACATAGATGCATGCTTGTTATTTGAATTCAATAATCATTAATCTATTTTTTCATAATTATTTTTCCTTATTTTAAAAAATAAACGTTCTTTAGTTTTCATGCCATGCATTGAGTGGCAGTGTATAAAAATTGATGTTATGATGTCATTTTCTTTCTAAAGTTAAGAACATGTTTTAAAAGAATCAAAGGTCGTTTAACAGATACCATGCATGACACTTCTTAACCCTTGTCATGCTGAATAAATTTTGGTTAAAAATTTCATCAAAATCAAAGGGCAAAAAAGCACAGAAAGTTCCAACAGTGGGTCATTTTTTATTTAAAAACTAAATCTATTGACAATTCTGGTTTGAAACTTGAGAAACAGGTGGTGTAGACTAACATCAGCCTGCACATATGTGCAGGCTGATGTTTTTCTCTAGCTCGTGCCAATGCAGGAATATTCCAGGTTCAGCATGACAAGTGTTAAGGTACAGTATGTATTCTTCCATTGAAACAGGTGAGATAGCTACAAGCATGCCATGACCAACTGTTGCTTACCTGTCACTAATTACAAATTAATTATTTATTACCTGCCATATATCTATGTAAGATCTGCAGGGTACTTACTGGACAGAGATATGGGGCTTTATTATTTAATGATATCAATAAATATCTTATCTACTGATTCAAGATGTTTATCTATTTCTATTACAAGCCATTCCAACCCTTTATATACAAACTCAGTTATACCATATTTCTCCTTATAATCACTACTGATGGCTTTACATAGCATGGACAGGGAACTTTTATTTTCTAATTTCTAATTTTCAAATTTTACTGAAATATTTGGATGTAAAATTTGGATCTTCAAAATACCCCATCAATCTGTAGCTCTAATTCTTAATATTAAGTATTTGGAGTCTTTAAGACGGAGAACACTAGAGAGTAAAAGAAGGGGGAAGTGGGGAAGAATAGCCATTCATCTTGAACCAATGATGTATTTCCGTTTATTTATCGTCACTACAGTAGCACATGCCCATATGAGCGACGCCCCCAGAAGATGGTTACTTGTTAATGGGGATAGTGCAAGGATACATGACGAAACTACTGCTGAGATCCCCCATGGTTTTTTAACGTGCTTGGTGTAAAGCACTGTCTCATGGGACCTCGGTTTAACGTCTCATCCAAAAGACAATTAGTTTGTTAGTGTGCCAGCCCGGGAATCGAACCCACGCAGTCAAACTTCAATGGTTTTGAAGTTCAGTGCTCTACCAACTGAGCTAATTGGGCTGGTATGAACCAATGATTCAAGCTATGAATGCATATATAACCCTAGGGTAAAAGTGTGTGCAATACCAGTGACCAATAGATAAAGGTCAACTTGTGATTGGTCAATATGATGTAAGCTGTCTGGACAACCCTCTGGCCACACTTGACCACAGTGGTTTAAACCCTGAACCAGTTAAGAAGATAATTAACTAATTCAAAGATCAAAGGATTAGTTTAAATCAATTTTGTTTGTTTGTTTGAATGGGGTTTAAAATACACGGCTTTCAACAATCTTACAGTCATATTGCAGTGGCTGGGGAACCTAACAATGGATTCCTAGTTTTGCTTGCACCAGTACAATCATTAATCCTTTCCTTTCCCAAGCTGCTATATACCACCTAAGTCTACAATCGACCAATTGATGGAAGACATAAAGTCAGAGAAGATGAGTGTGCGTCAGGAATTGTACGTGGAGACCTTTTGAATGATAGTTCGATGCGCTACCACTGCGCTATAACGGGCAGCTTTTAATTGAATATGAAGCTATTGTCAGTGCTAATATATTACACAGTACCTTTATATTATAAGCATTTACAGAAGTTTTGCATCTATCATTCAAGAAGCAATTTAATCAATCCTCCATAGAATTGTATATAAATGGATAGTGAATATAGCGTCTATAAGTATATTTGAAATAATTTAAAGAATTTTTTTCATAGATATTTGCTCTCCCTCATGATTCAGCCAAAAAGACTAGCCATCAAAATACAGGAACAAGGTTAAAGGTCAATGCTTCCTGGTTCTATATTAAAGCTTATTTTAAAATGTCCTGCAGGGATTAGAAATCTTGAATGTTTGTCTTTAAACCATAATGACATGAATGGAATGATCTCTAAGTCAAAAGACTTACCTTAATGGTAATCAGCTCTTTTAGCTGAACCCAGAATATTCCTGCTTTGGAAGGAGGTATAGACAAAGATCAGTCTGCACATATCTGCAGCCTGATCTTAATATATATCACCTGATTTCCTTACCATACCAGAAACAGCTAAAAATTTATTTCAAGGGGTCAGCATAATACTATTGTAAGTGCTTATATATTAATAAGCACTTAAAATAGTAATTTGCACTGGCCCCTCGATTTTCAAAATTAACAATAACATATGCATGCATCATCCACTTTGATTTTAATTTTTGCCAAGGTTTATATTCAACATGACAAGGGTTAAGATTCAAATTGACAAAATTGAAGTAAAAATGTTAACTTACTATTGTCTTCATTGGGATATTTCATTGAGGCATATGGTTGATCTAACCATGTCTTACAGCTTTCTCTATGGAAGCCAATCAGATACTTCACAACAATATTTTACTTAAATTCATTCCAGAAATAACAATATACTTACAGTCTACCTATTGAATTTTCAAAGTCAGGTTGAATATATACAATCGGCCTGCATCCAAAATGTTGAGCGTATGATATATAGATCTTGTTGCAACATTATGGTCTTACTGCATTGATAATATAGTTTACTAGTTGCAATGAGTTGCTTGATTTGCAACCCATTTAAATTAAAGCTATTACACTCCCTATAAATTGATGGTTATAAGTGCTCCTTGTGTCCAAACCTACCTGTTTTTCAGGAAAGGGCTGTTTGGCAAAGGTTTGACATCTAGCTAGACGTTTTCAACAAGGTAAAAATCAACTTACTGTAGTTTTGAGATGAGACAGGTTCTAGAATCATGATCAGCATCCAAGTAAAGCGAAGGGTTAATCCATTATGCCTATCCATTCTGATTTAAGTCTTAGGTAATCCCTTTTCAAAACTTTTATCAAATAAATCCATCATTAATATCCAAGATTTTAAAACAAACACAGAAGTCTCCCTCTGAACTTAAATGTTACAAATCTCCATTTGTCTTGAAAGAGAGTTTGTATGATTTTATCAATTTAGCATCCATTCATCTCGCAATCCAGTCAGTTTACATGAAATTCCTATCACTTTATGCGAAAATCCAACAAAAGTTATTCACCAGCTATAAAGCTACTCTTTACTATTCGAAAAATTTAAGTAGTAATCCCCAGTGTTAAAACTGACAGTGTGTACACATATTACGAAAACTGATTACCCCCTTCTTTGTATCAGATACGAAATTTCCTCCCAAATCAATAATTTTCAAACTTTATGGGTATTCCGACCCCAGTGAGATATTGGTGTAACTTTCACAATAAATGCCCTTAGGGCTGTCATCATGTTTAAAACTATGTCATTGAATGACAGATACATTCACTGTACTGCACTAAACACCACGATCAAACACACATTAATGTTGTTTTTAGCACATTTGATACCTAGTTTACAATGTAGAAACCATACTACTACATTCCCCAGTTTGAAAATTGTTACCTATAAATCCATTGTGTATGCACCTTCCCTCCTCCCCCCTAGGAGAGTGTGTAAATAGAGCAGCCTTCCTGGTGCATTTAATGACCCTTGACCCTGCACTCACCTGTCTCAGTGGAATTTAAACCCTTTCCAAAATTAAACAATGTCCTGCTAAAAATTTATAAAAACCTTGATTCTGATAAATCAATATATTTTATTAAACAAACTACTACATATATATTTGTTTTTTAGACTTTTAATTCAGCTTACTGGTCTGGCACAATGAATAAGTAGATAGCAGAAAGTGTAGGTTAAGACCAGCCTGCACATTTGTGCAGGCTGATCTTAGTCTATACTGTCTGCCAAAGCTCTATATAAAACATGGGTATGCCATTTTCAAAATTGACAAAGTCCTTGTTAAAAATTTATGGCGTTAAATTTGAGAAACACTTTATTATTTCAATTTCCCTACAACAAATAATTTCATGTTTGTTCATTTAGGGTTGAAAAAATTAATAAACTGTAGGTTTGTTCATTTAGGGTTGAAAAAATAAATCAACTTTTCTATAGAATGGTAATTGAAATTAGATTCCTGACCTTTTTCATGCTGTTCACAGCATATTTGTTCTGTACAAAAAAAAATGACAGACATCATAGACTAAGTACAGCTTGCATCTTACCCTACACCCCCTGCTTCCTATAACTATTTGTGCCGAGCGGACTTATAACCCCCCCCCCCCCCAATAAGCACTTTGTCAGAATGCAAGTGCTTTTAGTGCAGGATGTGTTTGTGACAAATATTGAGGTCATATGCAGCATTTGCATGAAGTTTCATTATTCTAGGTCCCTTGGTTTTTTGAGCTAGAGTCCAGAAATGAAAATTGAAAAAAAAAGATTGACTGTGACCTTGATCTATGACCTATGTGACCCAAAAAACAATAGGGCACGTCATTGGGTCTTAAGCAACATTTGCACAAAGTTTCCTGATTCAAGGTTGCAAAAGTCCGGAAACAAAAATTGAACAAAAATTGACCTTGACCTTGACCTTTGACCTATGTGACCAAAACACTAAAGGGCATTTCCTTGGGTCATAAGCAACATTTGCATAAAGATTCATGACTCTAGGTTGCTTGGTTCATGAGTTAGAATCGGGAAACAAAAATTGAACAAAGACTGACTGTGACCTTGACCTTTAACCTATGTGACCCAAAAACTAAAGGGCACTTCCTTGGGTCATAAGGAACATTTGTATACAGTTTCATGATTGAAGGTCACTCGGTTCTTGAGTTTCAGTCCGGAAACAAAAAGGTCTACAGACGGACAGATGGATGGTCGGACAGATGGACAGACATGGTGAAACCAATATACCCCCCTCTACTTTGTAGGTGATAGGTATAATAAAATTTAAATTTAGCAAGATTTAGGACATTTATTTCAACAAGTCCACACCTTGCTCTAGACCTACTGTTCCCTCAATTATTAATTTGGAAACAAGAATTGTAGGCTGAGATTAGACTGCACTTCTGTGTAGGCTGATCTCAGTCTATACTATATGCTAAACCTTTGTGTACAGCTGGAACATGTCAATCCATCAGGGAGGTGACCATGGTCAAGAGGTAGAGTATCAGCCTCTTGACCCAAAGGTCCTGAGTTTGATTCCTAGAAGCGGCTATCGATCTTGGTTCTTTCATTGGCCCACACATTTGGTGTGAGAACTGGTGAATTTTCCAGGAAGCAGAATAGAGAGGGCTTAATCTAAGTTGTAAGAACTTATTTCCCAATCAATGTTAAATAAATAGGTTTAAACCAATCCATCAGGGGTGTGGAAATATGGAATGTCTCCACTTGTCCCTGGACAAGTAAAAGCTGAATACTCACATGTCCAGAATCAAAATGAACTTGTCCACAAAAATGTGGGAAGATAAATATTGAGAAACATTGTTTAAAATGAAGAAAATGCTGTAATGCAGCATTTACTTCATTAAAACAATGATTTCTACACTTTGATACAGACATTAGGACTATAACTATTCTCCTAGAACTATTTAGTGTAAACAAGAGTGCCATCGTCACAAAATACGCCGCAACATTGCTACTGTTTCACAGAAATAATTGTAGACACTACTTATTTTGACAGAACCAGATTGAAAATGACCAAGTTTCATTTAAATCAAGACAAAAAGTTAGGAGGAGTTGCCTTCACAAGGCTGCAATTTCAATAAGTCCCAGGCACTAAGTTTTAAGGGGGCATAATTCAGGGAAATAAATGAGCCATAAAATCCTTGATCCATGTACATCTTCAAATTATGGTGATGACATTGACAAAGTTTCATTTAAATAAAGACAAAAAGTAAGGAGGATTTGTGTTCAAAAAGCTGCAATTTCAATAAGCCCTAGATACTAAGTTTTTAAGGGGCATAACTCAGGCAAAAATCAATGAACCGTAAAATCCTTCCTTCATGCACATCTACCAATTGAGGTGATAACATTGACCAAGTTTCAAGAAGATCAAGCCAGAAACTTAGGAGGAGTTGCCTTGACAAGAAAAGTGGACCCAGAGACTAAGTTATCAAGGGGCATAACTCAGGCAAAAATTAACGAACCATAAAATCCTTCCTTCATGCACATCTACCAATTGAGGTGATAACATTGACCAAGTTTCAAAAAGATCCAGCCAGAAACCTAGGAGGAGTTGCGTTGACAAGAAAAGTGGACCCAGAGACAAGAAAAGTGGACCCAGAGACTAAGTTATCAAGGGGCATAACTCTGGCAAAAATTAACGAACCATAAAATCCTTCCTTCATGCACATCTACCAATTGAGGTGATAACATTGACCAAGTTTCAAAAAGATCCAGCCAGAAACTTAGGAGGAGTTGCGTTGACAAGAAAAGTGGACCCAGAGACTAAGATATCAAGGGGCATAACTCAGGCAAAAATCAATGAACCGTAAAATCCTTCCTTCATGCACATCTACCAATTGAGGTGATTACATTGACCAAGTTTCAAGAAGATCCAGCCAGAAACTTAGGAGGAGTTGCGTTGACAAGAAAAGTGGATCCAGAGACTAAGTTATCAAGGGGCATAACTCAGGCAAAAATCAACGAACCCTAAAATCCTTCCTTCATGCACATCTACCAATTGAGGTGATAACATTGACCAAGTTTCAAGAAGATCCAGCTAGTAGTTTAGGAGGAGTTGCGTTGACAAGAAAAGTGGACGGACGTACGGACAGATGGACGGACGGATGGACAGACGGAGAAGATGACGCCAATATACGTCCGCCTCCGGCGGCGTATAAAAAAAAATGCTCTAGTATTTACTTGTAAAAGGACAAGTGGACTAGAAACAAGAGGGCCAAAGTGGCCCTTAATCGCTCACCTGAGCAAATTGTCCAAAACACATTTCAAGCATTTCGTGCTCAGGTGAGCTAAAAAGTGGGAAAGCAGGGTTCCCACTGACTTTTAAATTTGGGGGTTAAAACAGCCATTTTACAGCATATTTGTTCCCCCTTTACATAAAACAAAGAAGGCTACATGCAAAATTTGGGGGTACAAGATTCAAATTGGGGGTGAAAAAAACCCATTCTGGGGTTTTTGGGATTCCTGAAAAGCCTGTGTCAGACAAGTTGGGCATGGGAATTCTACACCCCTATCCATAGTTTATTGAAGCTGTAGATACGACATTTTGGTCCCTCAATGAAAAGTCTCTTTCAATTATATACCAGTCTTAACCCTTGTCATGCTGAATAAATTTTGGCTAAAAATTTCCATCAAAATCAAAGGGCAAAAAGCACTGGAAGTACCAACTGTAGGTCAATTTTTATTTGAAAAACTAAATCTATTGACCATTCTGGTTTGAAAAGGAGAAACAGGTGGTGTAGACTAACTTCAGACTGCACATATGCACAAAGCAGGAATATTCCGGGTTCAGCATGACAAGGGTTAAATTTGAAGGTTACCACTATTAATTGCTAATTAAGCGAGCTTTGTAAAGTAACTTCAAGTTGGGATCAATATCTGTCACCAAATAAACACACAAGGACGTTGAAATTTTAGATAATTGTCCCTTTTTCATCTATTTATATTGGAGTCTTTGATTATTGATTTTATTGATTTGTTCAAGAGATCCTTGACAAAATACAGGCCTTTTCCATTTGAAATCAAAATATTATGGTCTTCTGATATAACAGAAGGGATTAGGCCAAAGATTAGTTAATCTTAAGCGATGATTAATGCAGTGTTATTATATCCCCCACCCCCACCAAAAATAAAGGGGAAGCTTGTCAAATGGTTGGTTTTTGTAAGTCTGTATGTAGCTTTTTTGTGTGGCCCTCAGTGGGGTTTGAATAAAATCCATAGATTGCTGTGACATTTAGCACACAAGATTTTGTTATCAAAGGGCCTTTACTCTGACAAAAGTCAATGGACTGTAACCAAATTATGCTATACACAATTCTAAATACCCATCTGAGCATATCTATCTAGCGTGACACAGTTGCTGAGAACTTGATCAAGCCGACAAGACTTTTCTTTAAAGGGCAATAACTCTATAAATCAAAGAAAAAAGAAAGCACTGGAAGCACTAAAAGATTATGTCAGGATTTACCATATTATATTTTCTTACAATGTTAAACAGTGCAGGCTTGTAAGGGAAAGATCTCGATCATTGGTATAGACTAAGATCAGTGTGCACAAATATGCAGGCTGATCTTTGACTTGACTTCTATATAAACATGAGGAATGTTTCATGTATGTGTGCTACTTTGTAGTATTCAATAACAATTTCAGTAAAACTTGTGTAATGTGACCACTCAGGGGACCATTGACCCTTGTCGTGCTGAATAAATTTTGGCTGAAAATTTGCATCAAAATCAAAGGGCAAATAGCACTGAAGGTTCCAACAGTAGGTCAATTTTTATTCGAAAAACTAAATCTATAGACAATTCTGGTTTGAAAGTGAGAAACAGGTGGTGTAGACTTACATCAGACTGCACATATGTGCAGCCTGATGTTTGTCTATAACTCCTGCCAAAGCAGGAATATTCCAGGCTCAGCATGACAAGGGTAAATAAGCCATTGCTTATGGAAATGGTAGCTTAATACAACAATTCATGATAGTATTTGGACAGTTCATTGTGATTGTTGCATACTTCTTACAAAATCCTATGATGTTCGAACCCAATAGAATCGTCTCATTGAGACGATTCTTAATTGTTCTAGCATCATAACTATCAATAACAAACAATTTTCTCTAAAAGAATATCCCCTTTTCAGAGACTTCCTTTCTTTAAAAAAAAAAGATTCATATATTTCTTCCTTTCTTTTAAAAAAAAGAAACAGAAAATATAAAGTGAATATTTAGTAATTCAATAATGGATTTCAGGCTCAAAGCAATAATGAAGGATTGATGGCAATTTCATAAATCAAATATCTAAGGAAGATGGTTTGTTAAAGTTGTTTTAATCAAACTATCAATGACTTATTTTAACCCTTGTCATGCTGAATAAAAGTCTGGGAAAAATGCAAAAAAAATCAAAGAACTGAAAGCACTGGATGCATTCATCATGATTCAGTAGAGATCATTTTGGGGTGAGAGATTCTCTCATTTTTCTGCCAAGAACCTTATATTGCAACAGGCTTACTGAGAGGAAAAATCTCAAAGCAAAATGTAATTTAGTGAAAGAAGTTGAAAAATTTATCGCCAGAGATTTTTAATCCATCAATAGATTTGACTCAATAGATATTATTTGCACATGATACTCGGAGCCAGATTCATCCTTGTGTTGCTATTTATTTGAAAACATTGCTGGTTTAATAAGGAAAATCAAGTAGTATAGATTAAGATCACACTACACACATGTGCAGTATGATCTCTGTTTATACCTCCTGCCAAAGCAAGACTATTCTTGGTTCAGCATGACATGGGTTAAGTATAGATAAGATCAGACTGCACACATCTATACCTCCTGCTAAGGTAGAAATAAATATTCTGGAATGAGCATGACAATGGTAAAGTTTAAATTATGGATAAGTTGACTTATTCACATACTTCTGGAATATCATCAATTTAGTTTTAATCTAGTGGCAAAGTAAAGATTCAAACCTGCAAGTCTTGACAAATAGTCAGATCCTAAAATCACACAGGACTCCTTTTTGAACCTTAAAAGTCTTGGACCATGGCATGCTATTGAAAGTCATGCAGGAAACAAGAGGCCCATGAGGGCCTGTATCGCTCCACTGGCTTTAACATCATTAGACGTGCATTAAATGAATCTTTCTTTGAATGAAAACAACACTTTGAAATCTTTTAAGACCTTTTTTACCAGTTAACTGGGTATGGCTCGCATTGCACCAAAATTCCCAAGTTTCATTGAATTGGCCCAGCCTTCATCAGGAGATGTAGTTCAAAGATTTCGGGCTCAAAATAAGCCACGACCTGACATGCCAATATTTATGGGCTTATTAATATTTCGCATACAATTTTTCAAAAGGGTCACAGAAGGAACATTCTGGTAAAATTTCATTGAAATCAGCCCAGTCATTCAGGAGGAGATGTCGTTCAAAGAATTCGGGCTCAAAATAAGCCCCACCCTGCCACACCCATATTTATGAGCCATCAAAATTTTGAGAGAAGCTTTTGGAAAGGGTCTCCCAAGGAACATTCTTGTAAAGTTTTATTGAAATTGGCCCAGTGGTTTAGGAGGAGAAGTTGTTCAAAGATTTTGGGCTCAAAATAAGCCCCACCCTGACACCCCCATATTTGGGGGTCAATCCAAATTTCTTGAACAACTTTAGAAGAGGGTCACCAAAGGAACATTCTGGTAAAGTTTCATTGAAATCGGCCCAATGGTTCAGGAGGAAATGTCGTTCAAAGATTTCGGGCTCAAAATAAGCCCCGCCCTGCCATGCCCATATTTGGGGGCCAATCAAAATTTCAGGAACAATTTTTCAAAAGGGTCACCCCAGATACATTCTGGTAAAGTTTTATTGAAATTGGCCCTTTGGTTCAGGATGAGATTTATTCAAAGATTTTGGGCTCAAAATAAGCCCCGCCCTGCCACGCCCATATTTGGGGGTCAATCAAAATTTCTTGAACAACTTTAGAAGAGGGTCACCAAAGGAACATTCTGGTAAAGTTTCATTGAAATCGGCCCAATGGTTCAGGAGGAAATGTTGTTCAAAGATTTCGGGCTCAAAATAAGCCACGCCCTGCCACGCCCATATTTGGGGGCCAATCAATTTCAGGAACAATTTTTCAAAACGGTCACCCCAGATACATTCTGGTAAAGTTTGGTTGAAATCAGCTCTTTGGTTCAGGAGGAGATGTCATTCAAAGATTTTGGGCTCAAAATAAGCCCCGCCCTGCCACGCCCATTTTTGGGGGTCAATCAAAATTTCTTGAACAATTTAGGTAAAGGGTCACCCAAGGAACATCCATGCCAAGTTTCATTGAAATTGGCCCAATGGTTTGGGAGGAGAAGATTTTTAAAGATTTCAAAGTGAAAAAATGCCATGCCCAGCCACGCCCATATTTGGGGGTCAATCAAAATTTCTTTAACAATTTTAGAAGAGGGTCACCCAAGGAATTTTTCTACCAAGTTTCATCAAAATCCGCCCATTGGTTTGGGAGGAGAAGATGTTTAAAGAAAAAGTTTACGCACGGACGGACGGACGGACGGACGCACGACGGACACACCGCCATGACAATAGCTCGCTGGCCTTCGGCCAGTGGAGCTAAAAATTAAATAGAATCTCATGAAAAATAAAGTTACAAACCCCTAGTAATAACTTACAGACTGTGATTCAAGTTGATGAAATTTGAACAAACTTGGTACTACTTGGTAAAAAACATTGTTCAAATAAAGAAGTTAAAATGAGAAATCTCTTCATTTTCAACAATACATTTCCCAAGCTCTTTCTTGAATGGCATTAAAAAGTGTCATCTTAGTGGAAATGTAAATTTTCATCAAAAAGAAAGACAACCCTTGCTGCTTTAATCATGAAAAGACTTAACACAGTGATCTCCCTTTGACAAATGATACTTTATACATACTTTTTCATCTGCCAAATTAGCCATGAAAATCAAATACATTTTTTTCTTCTTTAACTGAATACAACCATCTCTGTTGAGGGAAAAGTATTGACCAACTCGAGCAGGTACAACCTACTTGTTAACCCTTGTCATGCTGAATAAATTTTGGCTTAAAATTTTCATCAAAATTAAAGGGCAAAAAGCATCGAAAGTACCAACTGTAGGTCAATTTTTATTAGAAAAAACTAAATCTATCGACAATTCTGCTTTGAAAGTGAGACACAGGTGGTGAGGACTAACATCAGACTGCACATATGTGCAGACTGATGTTAGTCTGCAGGCTGATGTTGGTCTATAGCTCCTGTCAAAGCAGTACTATTCCGGGTTCAGCATGACAAGAGTTAATCACATGGGGTTTTTATCAATTTTTTCTGGAACACATCATCTTTTCTTCTGACAGTAACAGTATTTATATTCATTTTAGATTTGGGTATGATTTGAACTGTGTTTCACTCCATTTTTAACAATCTTTCTGTCATATCACCAAAGGGAATTGAGAGGAGGTAGTTCTATTCTAAAACCTTTATCAGGGTCGTGGAATTCCCATGCCCAACTTGTCAGACATGGGCTTTTTCTACCTAAGGACAAGTACATTATTGTACACCACTTGTCCATGGGCAAGTAAATACCAAGGTAAATATTGGTCTGGTACTATATAGATCTAAAAGATAAATCATCCTAATGTTTATATCAAGGGGAAGAAAACATTGTTTTTATTGAAGAAAATGCTGGGTTCCAGCATTTATTTCAATGAAAACACAGTTTGCTAAATCATTCATCTGTTGTGAGCAAGTTCATTTTGATTCTTGACAATTAGAAAATCATTGTTTACTTGTCCAGGGACAAGTGGATAAAATCCGTATTTTCACACCCCTGCCTTTATTTCTCTTGGAAATCCTACAAGTTGTTTGTATTCATTTTAATGGTCTCTATGATTAATGCCCTAATTCTAGCGCTGATAATGTAGATTCTGTTCAAGTAAGTATTTTTGAAAATTTTTTAATTAAAGCTCCCTAGATTTTTAGGAAAAATACCGTATTTCATCTCTCTTACATTTTTTTAATGAAAGAAAATCATATCGTGGGCAACATCTTAATGAATAAATCATGTCTATTACCAGAATATTTATCATTCATTATATCCTGGCTGGCCAGACTGTTTGAAGAGAATTTATGACTCTCAATACATAATTAACACAATATAATGTATTAATGGAATGAAATTCTATTTGAGTTGGATTTTCAATATATTGATTGTCTACAGCAATTTTCCAATGTCTGCCAGTCTAATAGTCTGGGAGACAAGACAAATGGAGTGCCTATGGCACTTACTGGTGCATTGCCATTTGTCATTTTTCAAAGCCCCTGCAATCATAAAGCACTATCACTTCAAATGGAATATAATGCATTGTACAATTTACTAACCCTTTCCTGTTTTACAAAATTTTGGACCTGTCCAAATTCAAAGGTTTTGCAGACGAAAATTAAAAGTGGATTTAATTTGAAAAATAACCATTCAGTAGGGTAGAAAATAGTGTGGAAAAAGAAGAAATTGCTTGTCAGAAGCAATTTCTTCTTTTTTTCACAATGTTTTCTCAATTATAAAATAACAGGCAAAAGCAGGGATTAAACAGCAAAGGGTTAATAAATCGATTTCAAGAGCTTGCATGGAATCAGGGATGTATCTAATAGCTGAAATGAACTAATACTCAAGGTGATACTGTAGCATTAGGGGGTGTTTGTACTGCCTTTCCTTACAAGGAAGCCTTTTTATACGCTTCAGTTGAGCAGCTGGTGGCTGGGTTGAAATGATGTGGTTGTACTGTCGTGAGAAATCATAGATAACCATTAGTCTGTGCACCTGCTGCCATGATATAACAGCAATAATGTTGAAAGTGGTGTCAAACTCCATACGGACAAACAAAACCAATATATTTGTTACTGCAGTCTATTTTGGGATAACACCTCCAAAATGTCAGCCTGTGCCTTCAGCTAAATAAGAGAAAGGTTTTTCCCAGATCAATAGCCAGCACCAAACAGATGCAACTGCTTATAAACATTAAAGGAGTTTCATCTGTTGTGCGCTGAGTCAATGAGATAGTCCCTTTTCATATAATGAGTCTCTTTTAACCCTTGTCATGCTGAAAAAAAAATATGCAAAATTGCATAAACAAGAGGGCCATAGTGGCCCTAAAGCGCTCACCTGAGTGAACTGTCAAAAAATGTTCAAAGTAGACGTAGAAAGGATGAAGAATTCTGACCAAATTTCAGGTTGATTGGGCAAAAAATGATGCCTCTACATTGCTTACAGGTTTTTCTAAGATTTGATCCCATGACCTAGTTTTTGACCCAACTTGACCCAATTTCAAACTTGACCTAGATTTCATCAAGACAATCATTCTGATCAAATTTCAGGTTAATTGAGCAAAATATATGGCTTTCAGCGTGTCTAGAAGGGTTTTCTATGATTTAACCTAGTGACCTCATTTTGACCCCACTGGACCCAATTTCCAACTTGACCTAGATTAAATTAAAAATATCATTCTGACCAATTTTCAGGTTGATTGAGCAAAAAATACGTGTTTGAGAGTGTCTACAAGGTTTTTCCAAGATTTGACCCCGTGACCTCATTTTTGACCCCACTTAACCCAATATTAGACTTGTCCAAAATTTCATCAAGACAATCATTCTGACAAAATTTTAGGTTGATCAGGCAAAAAATATGGCTTCTTGAGTGTCTACAAGATTTTTCTAATATTTAACCCCAGGACCTCATTTTTGACCCCACTTGACCCAATTTGAACTTGTCTGAGATTTTATCAAGACAATCATTCTGACCAAATTTCAGGTTGATTGGGCAAAAATATGGCCTCTAGAGTGTCTACAAGATTTTTTCTATGATTTGACCCCGTGACCTCATTTTTGACCCTACTTGACCCAATTTAATTCTTGTCTGAGATTTCATCAAGACAATCATTCTGACCAAATTTCAGGTTGATCAGGCAAAAAATATGGCTTCTAGAGGGTCTACAAGGTTTTTCAAGGATTTGACCCTGTGACCTAGTTTTTGACCCCACTTGACCCAATTTTGAACTTGTCCGAGATTTTATCAAGACAATCATTCTGACCAAATTACAGGTTGATCGGGCAGAAAATGTGGCCTCTAGAGTGTCTACAAGGTTTTTCTAAGATTTGACCCCGCGAACTCATTTTTGACCCTACTTGACCCAATATTGAACTTGTCTGAGATTTCATCAAAACTATCATTCTGACCAAATTTCAGTTTGATCGGGCAAAAAATCTGGCCTCTAGAGTGCATACAAGGTTTTTCTAGGATTTGACCCTGTGACCTAGTTTTTGACCCCACTTGACCCAATTTCAAACTCATTCGTGTTTTTATCAAGACAATCAAACTGACCTAATTTCAGGTTGATCAGGCAAAAAATGTGGCCTCTAGAGTGCATACAAGGTTTTTCTAAGATTTGACCCTGTGACCTAGTTTTTGACCCTACTTGACCCAATTTCAAACTTGTTCGAGATTTTATCAAGACAATTATTCTGACCAAATTTCAGGTTGATCGGGTTAAAAATGTGGCCTCTAGAGTGCATACAAGGTTTTTCTAAGATTTGACCCTGTGACCTAGTTTTTGACCCCACTTGACCCAATTTTGAACTTGTCCGAGATTTTATCAAGATTAGCATTCTGACCAAATTTCAGGTTGATCGGGCAAAAAATGTGGCCTCTAGAGTGCATACAAGCTTTTTCTAAGATTTGACCCTGTGACCTAGTTTTTGACCCCAGTTGACCCAATTTCGAACTCGTCCGAGATTTTTTCAAGCCAATCATTCTGACCAAATTTTGGGTTGATCGGGCAAAAAATGTGGCCTCTAGAGTGCATACAAGGTAAATGTTGACGACACACGACGGACGACGGACGACGAACGACGGACGACGGACATCCACCTAACCACAAAAGCTCACCATGAGCACTTCGTGCTCAGGTGAGCTAAAAATCAAAGCATTAAGTGTACTAATTGTGAGTTAGTACTTACTTCGAAGATATAATTTCCAAACTTTTCTGGTTCAAAAAATGAAAATCACTGGTGATACAGACTAAGATCAGACTGCACATTTTGCAGGCTGATCTTTGTCTATACCCCTGACAAAGAAGAAATATCCTTGGTTCAGAATGAGAATTAAGATTTTAATTGTAATAGTGAAAGTCAGTAGACCGAGACCTCAGTCGATTTTGTTTGCATTTTCAGATTTTTTTTTGTTGTAGTTCAATTACAAGCCTCTTTTATCCAAGTTCATATTAACAAGTCCTGAACAATTTTCTTTTCAGAGACAAGGGACTTAATTGAATTTTTTCTAATGACTGTCACATTTAATTCCCTTTGAAAAAAAAATGTAAAAAAAGAGTCTAGCGGCCAGACTAGTCAGTTAGATGCATGGCCGGAACAGCAGGAACAATCTGTAGAGTTGCATTTGAACTCTCCTCTTTGAATAAACCTTAAGAATGATCTGAATTTAATCCAACATTACTGGAAACATATCTAATTAAAACCATAAACGAGTCTGCATTTACTCCAATACATCCAATTAAATCGTAACAAATCTTTTACATTCCGTATTTGTACGGGAGACAAAATTTGTTTCCATTTGAAGACATTAAGTCCCTGTTTTTGTCCTTCTAGAAATAGTTGGAGACATATTTATACGATTCTTAGCTGTTTTTTTTTAATCCTTAAACCCTTGAAATATATATTATTGAGAGACTATTTTGTTATATCTTCAGCTGCAAATATATTGGTTAGGCTGCCCAACTACAATTGATCAAGTAAGCATTTATGATGTTCTTCATGAAGTAATCCAATTTTTTTTACCATAATTTTAATGGTAGTCAATGATGTGATGCCTGCAAATATTTGACATTCATGATACCTTGATCTTTGATATACCGCAATAATAACTAGCGGACAAAAATCCCCTCACCAGCACTTTGTCCCTTCCTGAAAAGATTTTCAAAGTTCTGTTGTGACCTACTGACCTTGACCTTTGACCTACGCAAACCCCAAAACAATAGGGCACTTCCTTTGGTCATAAGCAACAATTGTGTAAAGTTTCATGATTATAGGCGACTTCGTTCTTGAGTTTGAGTCCAGAAACAAAAAAGTGTACAGACAGTTGACAGACAGATGGTTAGACAGAGTAAAACTAATTCCCTCCACTTCATAGGTTGTGGTATGATTGAATTAAAAGGCACTTCACTTCAGCAAAAGAAATGATATCAAATCTTTTTTTTTAAAGATCGCCATTTATGAAGAAGCTTTGATCAAGCTAACATTTTCCATTGACCTTCAGATTGTAACCTTGGTCTAAAATTCATCTTAAATTTCAATTCAAGGAATTAAGTAAGCAAAAAGAACTTGCCAACAAAGGAACAATTAACCCTTTTCAAACTGTTTACAACATATTCTAAGCTTTTGCAGACAGTAGAGACTATCATCAGCCTATGCTAATGTGCATTCAGATCTAAGCCTACCTTGCCTGCTTTCTACTTTCATTATTGTTGGAAAACTTGACTAAGAAATACCAATGTATAGCAATTTGTTAGAAAGCCAAATTTAAACTCAATAGAGTAAAATAAAAAGTCACTTGCCTTCATCAAATGGGCATTTGTATTGTCTTAATAATAATTTGCATTAGGTAACTGGTAGCTATGATGAAACGTTTCGGTAGTAATGATGTGAGAAATGTCAGGAAACAATAGTAGGTGCCCAAAGTAACCACAATAAACTGCAACACTTAGACCCCAGCCACCACAATATAACTTCAACATTGAAATCAGCAATCAGAGATACAGAGAGAGGGGGTATTTCGGTTTTCAAATTCAAATATTTCATCATTCTGTACTTAAATCCTATGTAGTTGGTACTCATTTGAAACGTCTCATCGAGACGATTCAAATGAGTACCAATAAAATAGAGTTTAATTGGAAAATGAAAATTTTAGACAGGCTTTACCCCCTCTTATCTGGACCCCTACTAATAAACCCCATACAAACAAACAAAACCATCAAATCTGTGGGCTCAGCCATCTCAGAATGAAGCTTGAATTTCATATTTGCATGTTCAATAATAGGTGTTGAATGTTGGCTTAATTGATGGCAAAATGTTGACAGATTTTCATTACATTGCCAACATAGTAAAAGAGATTGAGTGTTACCTGCTGTTTAAACAAACGTAATGGAATTAATTTATCATTTCCCTTGTAATCAGAAGTATTAAAAGACAAAAGGGCCACAACGGCCCTAAATTGCTTAAGTAAATTTGAATGGTCCAGCAAATTATGTGTTTTCCAAGAAATATTCTTTGTTCAGAATACAAAAATGTGGCACCCTACATTGGACATGACTTAATTAATATACTTCAAAAATTCTAATAGAGCCCCATACTCTAATATAACCCCACCCCCTCTTTTGACATCAAAAATAACTATTTTTGCTAGCATTTTGGAAAACTTGAAGCCTTTTATAAAACCCCTACCCAACCAAATAAATACCATGATATTTCAATGTCAATGTACCCTGCTAAATTATAAGCTTTCATGTTAATCAAAAAATTGCCTAAAATCATTCTCTAAGTGTATAATACCATTGATTATTCAAAAAACTTGTAAACCACTTCTACACTATGGTAAATAATTATTCATTCATGAATCATTTTCAGTTTTGATCTCGACTTTGAAGTTATAGTAAATCTCCAGCATTTTGGCCAAATTTTGACATCTAACATCTTTCAATAGCCTTTCATAAACCCCCACTCTCTTCATATAGAATCCCCCAAACAAACAAGACTTACCTGAAAGTTGATGTTTGGTTGTGATTCTATATAGTCATACTTCTACTCGAGGGATTATATGAGATGCGCGCCAACCGTGACCACTTTACTTCAGTCATTCGAAGCTTTCTACCAGCAACCAAGAAATGCATCAATTAAATTGCTGAATACTGCTTCAAAAGATGGTCTACCTCGTAAACCCTGGGAGGGATCATATGACAGTATACGGGAGGGCATATAATCCCTCGAGTAGAAGTATGACTATATAGAATCACAACCAAACATCAACTTTCAGGTAAGTCTTGTTTGTTTGGGGGATTCTATTATGTCATACTACTCTCGTGCTAATATGAGACTTCAAAGCCATAGCATTTATTGGTTGATCAACAAAACAGAAATAAGTAAATATTACTTACATGAAAATGTTTAATTCTTTTCTAATCTGTTGATAGTATGGTTGAGGCATAACAAACCTCTTCTTGTTGAATATCCTTATTATAGAAATGTGCAAATGTTTCAACATTTGTCCAACCAGCAACTTTCATAATTTCTTGTATCGGAATAAAACTAGCCTTTGCTTTAGATGTTGAGGCTGCTCTTACACTATGAGCCTTAAAAACTGTAATATCTATACCCGACAAACTCATTATAGTTTTTAACCATCGACTAATAGTACTAGAAGTCACTGCACTGTGTGGTTTTAAATAGCTCACAAACAAGGAATCTGCATTTTCACGCAATTTACAAGTTCTATCAATATATTCCCGCAAAGTATTTACAACACACAATCTCCTATCTGGAGTATAACTTTTCAAGTACAAATATGGCACAGGCCTCCCTGGCCTCGACTGTTTTAAACACCCTCTTAACTGTACAACAAAGAAGTCTGGACCTTTCTTGAGGTCTTTAAGAGTCATTAATTGTAATGTTTGAGCTCTAGTGGCGTTAGTTAAGGCAATAAGCATTGCTAATTTCATGGTTAACATTTTTAAAGATAATAATTTCACTGGTGTAAGTGTTTTCAAATAATCTATGACTTTTCTTACATCCCATGTCTCTAAATATCGGACTCTAGATGGTCTTAAATTGAAAACACCAGTACAAAAACGTTTTATCAATGGATGTTGACCAACAGGAAATCCACCAATAATGATTCCAATAGATGACAGGGCACTACGTGCAACATTAATAGTTTCATATGACAAACCACACTCAAAAAGTTCTGTCAGAAAATCTAAAACAGTATCTAAAGTAATTTGAACTGGATCAACTTGTCTTTTAGTACAGAAATGAAACCATTTCTTGACATACACTGAATACTGCTTTTGTGTTGAAGGTTTCCAAGATGAAATGATGACATCGGCAGCTCGTTGCGAAATTTTTCTGTCTTGTAAACTTTTCCTGATAATCTCGATGCCACTAATTTCAGTTTCCCTGAGAGAGGATGTTCCCTCTTGGTTGTTGTTAGAGATAGAGTACTCTGAGTCACTGGAATCACTACTGGATAGTCTATGAGAAGTTCTAGGAAACTGTTCCACCAATTCTGTGTTGGCCAAAGTGGAAGAATCATGATGCATTCGCCCTTGTCCTTTCTTAACTTCACTAGAGCTCTTCCAATCAAACTGAAAGGACAAAATATGTACATGTAATCTGAACACCAGTTATATGAAAATGCATCAATGAAAACAGCCTCTGAGTCTGGTTTCCAAGACACATATTTTGGCAATTGTTTATTGATTCTAGAAGCAAACATGTCTATATCTGGAGTTCCCCAAATATTGCAAATTTTATCAAAAAATTGCTTGTTCAATTGCCATTCAATGTTGTCATTAAAGTGTCTTGAACCGGAGTCAGATATGTTTTCTTTTCCAGGAACATGACAAGCTGATAACCATATGTTCCTACTCATACACCATACCCACAAATCATGAGCAAGGACATTACATTCTTTGGATTTGCATCCGCCCATATTGTTTATGTAAGAAATTGCACATGTGTTGTCAGAGAAAATTCGAACATGAACATGTTTAATTTCTTTGCAAAAGGCTTTCACTGCTAGGCTTATAGCTAACATTTCAAGACAATTAATATGTTTTTCTGACTCTTCAATTGTCCATCTACCACCAATTTGCTCATCATTACAGATTCCAGCCCATCCAAAGGAAGAAGCATCTGTTGTTATCACAATATTTGGATTACCATGATCTATTACACGCTTCTGCAAGTGTAAATTATCTATCCACCATTTGAGCTCAGTTTTCATTGGTTCTGAAATATGCATTTTTGCAGAGTAATTTCCCTTGGAAAACTTCAAAGCCTCAATTTTTTCACTTTCTGTTACTCTGTAAAATAGCCGACCAAACTCAACAGCTGAAAAACTTGAAACCATAAGCCCAAGAACTCTAGCAACAGATTTAATAGTGTCTGTTGATTTGAAATATAATTGTTCACATTCTTGAACCAAGGTTGCAACCTTATTCTCTGGAAGTGTAACTATCATTTCTTGAGAATCTATATTGTTACCCAAAAAAGTCAAGTTTTGAGTTGGTATCAATACAGATTTATCTTCATGAATCATGAAACCTACACTTGTCATAACTGAATGAGTTTGCTCTACATTTTTTTCACATTCTGTAAATGTATCTCCTAGGAGAATAGAGTCATCGATAAAGCCAGAATTGACATGACCCTGTAATCGTAATGATGAGTAAATTGGCTTCATAATCTTTGTGAATAAACGGGGCGCGAACGCAATCCCATTGGGCAAAGCTTGATACTGGTAAAGAATTCCAGATTTCTCAAAACGTAATTTCACTTGATCTTGTTCAGAGATGAACACAGAATAATAAGCATGACGCAAGTCAATAGAGGCCATGTAGCATCCAGGTTTGATAAGTTTCAAAACAGACTCAAACGTATCCATTTTGAAATGCCTATAAGGTATACTTTCATTAAGCTTTTTCAAATTCAATATCATTCTGTATTCACCTTGATTCTTCTTAGGAACTAAGAAAATTGGAGATACAAATTCATTGTCATCATGTTCAACAATTTTCATAACTTTCATATCTAAAAGTTTTTTAATTTCATTTTCAACAATCAAATCCTCAAAAGGACTTAATTTTGATGGTGGACATCTAGACTGAACAGGATTTAATCCATCTATGAATTCAATAGGGCAACCCTGAATAATTTCTAAAATGTTTTCATCTTGAGTAAGCTTTCTCCAATTTTCCAAGTGAAATCTTAGTCTACCAGCTTCAAAAACAGGACTCACCTGATTTACTTCTTTTGTCCATCTCTCAAGTTTTTTGAAGAGGTATTGCTAGCTGTGGAGTCACCCCTATATTGGTAGTATCCACGGGCTCGACCACGACGAGCACCTCTAATACCTCGGGCATAAGGATTGCCCCTATTTCCCCTGCCACGGGAGTTACGAGCTACTTTCCCTATTCTACTGATGTCCTGAATATCTTTAACATTACGATTCACATCGGTTTCATCCCCATATAGATAATCAGTATATGGAAGACTTGCAGATGTCAAGGGATAGAATTTGGGATCCAAATCCTGCTTGTGAGATTCTTTCCTCTTATTATTGATTGACCTGTTACACTGTCCTAACAGGGCAACAGCATTTGTACCCCATTCAATTGACTGATTATCCAAATATTCACTATTTTTGTCCAGTAGTTTGACAAAATTCACAGACGCCTTGATTATCAAATTTTGAATAGCTTGCATTTTAGCATCATCAGTCTGAGTCTGGGGTTTTAACAATCTCCAGATACCTGGATTAACTCTAGTTTTGGTCAGAGAGTCACAATTGTTTGGTCTATAAATTTCCTTCATAATTTCTGCAACTCTATCGTCAGCAACCCCATTTCTAAAAGATGAATTTACAAAATGGGCCACATCATCATTTACCTCATTGTCAACTTTCTCTGACAAGAGAAATTTGTCTGACAACCCCTTGAAAGTCATTTTAGATTGTTTAGAAGGAGGACAATCCTCTGACTCATTGTCTTCACAATGGGAAATAGCGTGATCCGGACAATTAGTACCTTCATACTCGTCCTCACAATTTTCAAAATAGGGGTCATAATTAGACTCGTCGTACAGAAAATCAACCCTCTCTGAAAGTTTTTTAAGGTCCTCACCTTGCTGAATTAAGTTGGAGTTGATTTCCTTCAAAATCAAGCCGAGTTCTTTATTTATGTCGGTCGTTCCTCGGGAACCAGCGACTCCACTTGTTGCAGTTCTTCCCGAGTTAACCGGCCTCGCCGTCATTTTCTCGGTCTTCTTGTTTGTTTCTTGTAAATTACTCGTTGGCTTCGTCGAAACCACACTTTCACGGTCATTTTTGGCCTTTTTATCAGTTTTGTCGACCGACGACTGCTTCTTCAACATGCTTTCCGCCATATTGTTCATTTCCTCGAACCACGTGGAAGTCACGTGATATAATCTCTAACCGAAATAAAATCGGGAAAAAGGTTTTAAATCACGAAAAACACCTTTCTGTAAAACTACCACGTAGTTTTAAACAATTTTCACTTAGTTACAACGTAACTTTAAATTAATGTCAATATTAAAGAATAAAGACACTCAGTACACGCTTCAGTGGTCACAGACTGTAGCACCTACAGTCAAATTAGAAATACACGTCTGCTCGAGACGATTTCTAAAAGCGCACTGAAGTAAAGTGGTCACAGTTGGCGCGCATCTCATATTAGCACGAGAGTAGTATGACGTAATAGAATTGTGATGATTCTAATAATACAACGGAGATGTATTGGAACTTTAACAGTATAAAGTATGCTTTGTACAAAGCCCATAACAAGGGTTTAAGAGAGAAAAATGGAATCAGATATATTTGGAAAAGTTGTTTATCTAAAAATTGTATAGAATATCAATAAAAGATGACAGAGTAAAGCAATTTAGTAACACAGATTTTCATCAAACACTGTGAAGTATGATATCTTTACATGTGAATTTCTCCAAATAGTTCTCTAAAAGAGACAAAAATGCCATTTGATGTTCTGTTCCCATTAGCAACAAGAAATTATGGTGATAAAATTCAGAGGAAATGTCAATAAGAGCAATTACCAATCTTTCATATAATTTCTAGTTTTGTAATACAATGGCTTATTTACAGTTATAAAAATAACCTATCCGTTTGAACATTTACAAAAATACTTTAAAAGAATTTTCAAAACAAAATGATAGGGAAAATATATTTGCTACTAAGAAAATTAAGCCATTTTGCTCACTATTACTGTATTTCTCGTAATATATGCTTCCAGGAGCTATACATAACATGGACAGAGAGCTCATAATTTAGTTAGCATTTTCTGATGTAAAAAATCATAAAAAAGATGTCTTTTAGGCCCTTTTCCCTTAAATTTTAGGAAATTAATCTCAAAATTAAGAGAAGTCTCAATAAATTCCTTAAATTTAGGCAGTTGAAGTTAATTTTCTAAGTAAACAAGATTAGTGACGGAATGACGGAAGGACGGAATGACGGAAGGACGGAATGACGGAATGACAGAATGACGGACGGAGAGCATTACTATATCCCCTTCGCCGAAAACGGCGGGGGATAAAAATGTAGGGATACTACTATTAGGGATGCACTATTATTAGAGGAAATACTGTATGCTCTTCCAGCCCTAACAAAACCAATTTATGCTGACCAAGGAAATTAGTCATGGTGCCAGTGTATGCGATACTATTTTTGAAACCAAACAATTTTTTTTTATTGGTTGATGTGAAGCACTATATAGGCTAATACAAATCTTTAGTCCTGACCAATTGATTTATAAAGCAAGGTTATAGTTTTTGAAGGATTGATACAGTCTGCTCAGAAAATGCCAAGTTCACAAGGTGACATAAATGAAGCATTATCATTCTTCTGTGCATAGAGTTGAAGGCCAGAAAAATTAAGTCTCTGAACAAGGCTGACGGATTTAACGGAACATAATGTCAAGGTCACAGCTATAAATGTTTACTTTTTAATACCATAGCTATCCTAAGCTAGCTGAACTGTTAGAAGTTAGCTCACATTTTAATAGTCAAATATTAGAATAAGGTATCGATTTATACTTAATATTTCATGATCTCATTTTGAAGCATTTGAAATTACTTTAGAGCACACAGTAATTGATTACTCAACACTATGCTAAACACTGGAAGACTCAATTTTGAGTTCTCTTTATTTGCCATCCTCATCTCATACCTACTTGGTATGCAAATTATATTTATTTCACTTGTCATCTTGTTAAGGAAAATCATATAAAAGTTCAGACAGTTGTTAGACAGATAGGTTAATGGCCTGACAGTTTCCAGGAAGTTTTCCATGAAAGGACTAAACCCACCGTCTGACACCTGATGCCTAACCCAAAACCCAAAAGTTTATATAAGTTCAACAACAGGCCTCCAGTTTGTAAATATCGTTTGGCATCAACAAGATGGGAGCTAAATTATTTCATCCAAATTCGGTACATGTGCGTTTGCTCGCAAAATCTTTTTATTTGGAATATTTTCATATATTTGTATCAATACTCATATTGTTATTACCCAAAATCAAGATTAAAAATGTGTCATTTTGCGTTTGTAGGCACAATTGTAATAGATACACCATTTTTTTTCTGCTTACATGTACAAAAACTCCACTTGAGAAAATTATGCGCAAGATTGTGACAGAGACTTGAATTTCATTTGCAAAACTGCACCTAATTTGGAGAATGTGTACACAATTTTTTTTTTTTTCAACAAGATGTGTTTGTGAAACATAAATGCCCCCGTTGTTGACCTGTTGACCTCGGCAGATTACATTGACCTTTTAGCATGACCTTGACCTTGATACTTACAGATGTACAACACTAAGGTCTTTCATCATGCTAATTATGAGAAAGGGTATTTATAATATGCTTGAATAAACTGAACATTGAAAGTTTTCTGGTAATGTTTTTAAGAAATTTGACCTAGACAGATGACCTTGACCATGTCACGTTACCTTGACTTTGGTTTCAGCAGATGCGAATCATTGATATCTATCATCATGCCATATAAGAGCTTTGTTTCTTGAATAGACTTGAAGATATTGGCAATGTTAAGATTTTTGGTTAAGTTTTGCAGACAGACAGAGAGACAGACAGACGGACAGACAGACAATGGTAAAACAACATGCCCCTGATCTTTCTATATGGGGGCAAAAAAAAAAAAGAATGGCAGTAACTCCATAATAGGATATTTATTTTGAGTTTTTGCAGATGTAACACTCAGACAGACAGACTGATGTAACTCACAGACTGACTGTACAGAAAGCAGATACTCCGCAATTGGATCAAATTTTACCTTAAAATGTAGGCCCAAGCACTCAAAGGTTGGTATGATATAGGCCCATGTAACTTAAGGATTAAGATACCTTTCTTTGAATGATAACAATTTCCTTTCAGATTATCAACTTGGTTTTTCTCTAAATATTAAGCTATTCTCTCCTTCAGGTGAATGAAGTATTGGACAGATATTGATGGCTCTGCAGCGTGAAACAGTTGTAACTGCTTATATGTTTATAAGCAGTTACAGCTGTTTTGCCTTGAGTCTATATGTACCTGTTAGACTCAAACCTCAGAAATTTTAGAATTAAAGATATACTGTTTAAAAGAAAGCTCAACATTTTGCTTCTGTACAGGCACAGTAAACGAAGACTAGCAAGTATGTAAGCTTAAACACACATTTATTTTTTAACAGTCACTTTCAGCTGAGACTGCAGAAACATATTGTCACAATGTAATTAAAGTAATATATCAAAGACAATAGAAATTCTAGATAAAATTGACACAAAAGGTCTGTATTCCATGAAAGTTCTGCCCAGAAAAGTCTCCTGGCTTCTTGTACGACTGAAAATTGTCTCTGATAGATGTCAAAACGTAACTTTTTTCCTATTATTAGATTAAAAAATGTCTATACAGAATACAATGATCTATTAAAAATTGTGAACTTAAATTCAAGAGAATATATTTCAAGCAAAATCAAATTTCACGAAAATATGACATATTCCCTGTAATATCTATCTGATATAGTCTCCTTTATAGGAGGACACTATAGTTCCATTATTCTACATATTGTCTTTATCCTATATATTCTATGTTAGCCTTCTGAGTGCGTAGAAAATTCAAAATCCTTGTTATGCCCACTTCTGAATAACTCTATTTATCTAACAAGAGTGCAATAGTCACAAAATACGCAGCCACTTTGCTGCTGTTTCACGAAAATAATTGTAGACACAACTTATTTTGACAGAACCAAATTCAAAATGACCAAGTGTCATTTAAATCAAGACAAAAAGTAAGGAGGAGTTGCCTTCACAAGGCTGCAATTTCAATAAGCCCCAGACATTAAGTTTTAAGGGGGGCATAATTCAGGGAAATAAATGAGCCATAAAATCCTTGAAACATGTACATCTACAAATTATGGTGATGACATTGACCAAGTTTCATTTAAATCAAGACAAAAAGTAAGGAGGAGTTGCGTTCAAAAGGCTGCAATTTCAATAAGCCCCAGATACTAAGTTTTAAGGGGGCATAATTTAGGGTAAAATTAGTGAACCATAAAATCCTTACTTCATGCTCATCTACCAATTTCGGTTATAATATCCACCAAGTTTCATTTAGATCCAGCCAGAAACTTAGGAAGCATCATTCACAAGGCTGCAATTTCAATAAGCCCAAAATACTAAATTTTAAGGGGCCATAACTCAGGCAATAAGCCCCAGAGACTAAGTTTTTAAGGGGCATAACTCAGGCAAAAATCAACGAACCATGAAAATCTTCCTTCATGCACATCTACCAATTGAGGTGATTACATTGACCAAGTTTCAAGAAGATCCAGCCAGAAACTTAGGAGGAGTTGCGTTGACAAGAAAGTGGACCAGAGACTAAGTTTTTAAGGGGCATAACTCAGGCAAAAATCAATCAACCATAAAATCCTTCCTTCACGCACATCTACCAATTGAGGTGATAACATTGACCAAGTTTCAAGAAGATCCAGCCAGAAACTTAGGAGGAGTTGCGTTGACAAGAAAGTGGACCAGAGACTAAGTTTTTAAGGGGCATAACTCAGGCAAAAATCAATCAACCATAAAATCCTTCCTTCACGCACATCTACCAATTGAGGTGATAACATTGACCAAGTTTCAAGAAGATCCAGCCAGAAACTTAGGAGGAGTTGCGTTGACAAGAAAGTGGACCAGAGACTAAGTTTTTAAGGGGCATAACTCAGGCAAAAATCAATCAACCATAAAATCCTTCCTTCATGCACATCTACCAAATGAGGTGATAACATTGACCAAATTTCAAGAAGATCCAGCCAGAAACTTAGGAGGAGTTGCGTTGACAAGAAAAATGGACGGACAAACGGACGGACGGATGGACGGACAGACGTAGAAGATGACGCCAATATACGGCCGCCTCTGGCGGCGTATAAATATTATTTACCTCTTTGTTTAAATCATTTTTGTGGAAGGGCAACTTCAAAACTGCAGCTTGAATAAGGTGTTGTAACTATGTTTAGGACCCCTTCAAAAGATTGCTCTTTGTTCAAAATCAATTGCCATATATTTTACAGATGAATTAAGTTTAAAAATTTGAAAGGTGTTAATGATGGGCGTCAAATGGTAGGGCCAGTGGCTAAATTTCACTTAATCACATTAATTTGTGCGAGGTCAGGTGACTAGGAACATTTTGTGAAGATTTTGTCCAAATTAGTCCATAATTGAAGGAGGAGTTGTGCTCACAAGAAATTTGACGTAATGGCCCCTTTTTCCATGACATGGCCAAACTTCACCAAATCCAATTAATTTGTGCAGTCAGGTGGTGATCAGGAACATTTTGTGAAAGTTACATTCAAATTGGTCCATAAATAAAGGAGGAGTTGGGTTCACAAGATTGGGATGTACAGACGAACGTACATTAAAGTACTGTTGGATATCCATTTGTATACTTATGTCGGGATGGACAGACAGATTGAGAGGATGATAACAATATACACCCATCTTCAGCAGCATATAAAAAGGCTAAAATTTCAACTAGGAATTGCGAATGCTGATTGGCCGATTCCTTTTGAACTATATTCATTCATTATTTTTTCATTATAAAACCCATGCCCAGCTACAGTGGGTTTTTTTCCTTTTATTTTTTGTTATTGTTTTAATTCTCTGAGCATTTAATTATTTCTATAAATATGCCATGTTTTTTTATTCAGAATCTTAATAAAAATGTTTGATATGTAGCTGCCTTTACAATACTCAAACACAAGAAAGTTATGGCCCCAGTATGTGTTTAGAATAAAATAAAATCGCTCTTTAGTGTGTATTCTTTGAATATTTTACATGAAAATACAAATCAATTGGTAAACGGCGACTTTTTCGTGAAACGCATAATCTGTCGTATGAAGTAAAATAATTATGTAAATGAGATTTTGGTCACGTGAAATACATTGCATTACCAAATATTAGAATGACAAATTCAAGCTTATCTTTGAAAATAAAAGTCTAGTTTTTGTGTACATAGTCTTCTAAGATCATTGTCTTGTGTTTTGGAAATGTACACGAACACAAAAGGTGGTTTTAATGTAAAAGAGAAGTCTTTTTCGTGGTTGTATTAGTGTATATTAATCAAAATTAACCCTTGTCATGTTGAATAAAAACCTTGGCAAAATTGCAATAAAATCAAAGTACCTGCAATACATAAAATGCATAAAATGTACTTCCTACAAGTCAGTATTTATTTTGAAGTTACAATTTTTGAGCTTTTCTGGTTTGAACAGGGAAATCAGGAGGTAAAGACAAAGATCAGACTGCACAAAATTATGTGCAGTCAGATCTTTGTCTATACCTCCTGCCGAAGCAGGAATATTCCGGGCTCAGCATGACAAGGGTTAAACTGCAAAAGATAAACTTATCTTTTTTAATGTATGAGAAAAGTTTATTTCTTTTTGTTCAGGTACTATAAAGAGAATAATATGTTAGTG
The DNA here is from genome assembly GCA_948146395.1 of Fragum whitleyi. Lineage (NCBI taxonomy): Eukaryota > Metazoa > Mollusca > Bivalvia > Cardiida > Cardiidae > Fragum > Fragum whitleyi. The sequence goes on along the minus strand of OX411547.1, from coordinate 34,649,998 downwards.
TCTTAAAATATCAATGTTATCTGGTGGAGATTGGGAGAATTTATCATGACGAGGCTGTGCCTAGTCATGATAATTTCATGCAGCCAAGACCAGATAATATTGATATCCGAAGACACTAATGTTATTCCATTTATCATGCAACCATTTTTAGTGCTGAATTATAATAACCCTTATAAAATCAAGGAATTTCAGGTGGAAGTGCATTCAAATTGTCTCTAAAAAAAACCTGTCCGATATAATTTTATATTATCAGACAGGTGATATCAGGTCAATACATGCTTCATTGCATGATAAAAAGGTATATCATCATAACAAGATATCATGCTAGTTCAAGCTCTAAGATTCCAAAGACTAAATTGTGTCGATTTTTCTATCACAAAATACTCAGGACATATAAACAATTTACTGAGAAGGCAATATTGGCTCATTAGGAGCAGACAAGTTCTGATTTGAAGGCAATGAATCTGTCAAATTCTAGAAGTGGCCAGTTTTAGGAAGGCATTCATTTGGTGCTTTTATGCTAGCCACAAACTGGATTGGCTTGACACCCTATAATTGAGTGTATTATGGGAGGCCACAGACTTTATCACCCACATAGGGTTTGCTGATTGGAAAACCACCAGCCTTGCAGACATATTTTGAACATTACACATTTATTTCTGTCTCATCACCTCTGTCTCTTTACTGTTTGACAAATTATTTGGATTGCAAAGCTAATGTTCATTTAATCTGAATTCTTTTTTTTGTATTATTTTCTGGATAAAAACTTCTTTTAATAAAATATATTCAACCTATATTGTTGTAATTGGCAAATGCTGCAAGGGGGGTGAAAATTTCTCAGGTTTTCTCTGAATTCTAGTTCTTCAAACTCTAGAACTAGTTCTTAAACTACTAGAACTAGTTCTTGAACCAGATCTTAAACTGGTTCAAAAACTAATTTTAGAAGTTCAAAAACTTTTGAACTGCCATTTAACATTCTAGAATATTCAAGTATGAGTCCTTAAGTTTTTTCAACTTCTTTAACATTCAAAAACTAGGTCTTAAGCTTTTCATCCTGGGAGTTTCTAGATATCAAATTGTGCCTATTTTTCTATTACACAAAATACTCAGAGGACATATAAACAATTTACTGAGGAGGTAATTTTGTCTCATTAGGAGCAGACGAGTTCTGATTTGAAGGCAATGAATCTGTCAGATTCTAGTAGTGGCCTGTTTTGGGAAGGCATTCATTATGTGCTTTTATGCTAGCCACAAACTGGATTGGTTTGACACCCTATAATTGAGTGTATTATTGGAGGCCACAGACTTTATCACCCACATAGGGGTTGATGATTGGAAAACCACCAACCAGCCTTGCAGACATATTTGGAACATTACACATTTATTTCTGTCTCATCACCTCTGTCTCTCTACCTCTGTGTCTTTACTGTTCGATAAATAATTTGGGTTGTAAAGCTGTTTTTCACTTAATCTGAATTTTTTCCCATATTCTTTTCTGGATGAAAAATGCTTTTAATAATATTGAACCTATTTTGTGGGTTGTTGGCCAATGCTGCAAAGGTGGCGACAATACCTTGTTTTTTCTGATTTCTAGTTTTTGAACTTCTAGAACAAGTATTTTAACTACTAGTACTATTTCTTGAACCAGTTCTAAAACTTGTTCAAGAACTAGTTTAAGAAGTTAAAATAGAAGTTCCAGAAGTTCTTGAACTGCCATTTAACTTTCTAGAATGTCCAAAATACTAGTTCTTCATTCTACATTCATGAACATTCAAAAACCAGTTTTTGAACTATTTTGCTAAGAAAGATTCCAAATACTAAATTGTGCTTATTTTTATTTTACACAAAATACTCAGGACATATAAACAATTTACTGAGGAAGTAATTTCTTCTCATTAGAAGCAAGACAAGTTCCGATTTGAAGGCAATAGATCTGTCAAATTCTAGTAGTGGCCTGTTTTGGGGAGGCATTCATTATGTGCTTTTATGCTAGCCACAAACTGGATTGGCTTGACACCCTATAATCGAGTGTATTATGGGAGGCCTCAGACTTTATCACCCACATAGGGTTTGCTGATTGGAAAACCACCAGCCTTGCAGACATATTTGGAACATTACACATTTATTTCTGTCTCATCACCTCTGTCTCTTTACTGTTTGACAAATAATTTGGGTTGTAAAGCTGTTGTTCATTTAATCTGAATTCTTTTTTCATATTCTTTACTAGATAAAAACTGCTTTTAACAATATTGAACCTATATTGTGGTGGCTAGCAAATGCTGCAAAGGTGATGACATTTCCTTGGGTTTTTTTGCTGAATTCTAGTTCTTGAATTTTTAGAGCTTGTTCTTAAACTACTAGAACTTTTTCTTGAACCAGTTCTTAAACTGGTTCAAGAACTAGTTTTAGATATTCAAGAATAAGTTCAAGAAGTTCTTGAACTACCAACTTACATTCTAGAATGTTCAAGAACCAATTTTAAACTTTTCAACAATCTTGAACTTTCAAGAACCAGTTCTTAAACTTTTTCAAACAGGAAGATTCCAAATACTAAATTGTGTCCATTTTTGTATTACACAAAATACTCAGGACATCTGAGGAGGCAATATCATTTCATTAGGAGCAGACGAGTTCCGATTTGAAGGCAATGAATCTGTCAGATTCTAGTAGTGGCCTGTTTTGGGAAGGCATTCATTATGTGCTTTAATGCTAGCCACAAACTGGATTGGCTTGACACCCTATAATTGAGTGTATTATGGGAGGCCACAGACTTTATCACCCACATAGGGTTTGCTGATTGGAAAACCACCAGCCTTGCAGACATATTTTGAACATTACACATTTATTTCTGTCTCATCACCTCTGTCTCTTTACTGTTTGACAAATAATTTGGGTTGTAAAGCTGTTGTTCATTTAATCTGAATTCTTTCTTATATATTCTTTTCTGGAAAAAAAACTGCTTTTTACAATATTTAACCTATATGGTGGTAGACGGCAAATGCTGCAAAGGTGATGACAATATCTCGTGTTTTTTTTCTGAATTCTATTTCTTGAACTTTTAGAACTTGTAAACTGGTTCAAGAACTAGTTTTAGAAATTCAAGAACAAGTTCCAGAAGTTCTTGAAATACAAACTAAACATCAAGAATGTTCAAGAACCAGTTTTAAACTTGTTACTATCTTGAACTTTCAAGAACCAGATCTGAATTTTTTCAAACAGTAAGATTCCAAATACTAAATTGTGTCCATTTTTCTATTACACAAAATACACAGGACATATAAACAATTTACTGAGGATGCAATTTCGGCTCATTAGGAGCAGACGAGTTCCCATTTGAAGGCAATGAATCTGTCAGATTCTAGTAGTGGCCTGTTTTAGGAAGGCTTTCATTATGTGCTTTTATGCTAGCCACAAACTGGATTGGCTTGACACCCTATAATTGAGTGTATTATGGGAGGCTTCAGACTTTATCACCCACATAGGGTTTGCTGATTGGAAAACCACCAGCCTTGCAGACATATTTGGAACATTACACATTTATTTCTGTCTCATCACCTCTGTCTCTTTACTGTTTGACAAATAATTTGGGTTGTAAAGCTGTTGTTCATTAAATCTGAATTCTTTTTTTGTATTCTTTTCTGGATAAAAACTGATCTTTACAATATTTAACCTATATTGTGGTGGCTGTCAAATGCTACAAAGGCAATGACAACACTTCAGGTTTTCTCTGAATTCTATTTCTTGAAATTCTAGAACTAGTGCTTAAACCACTTGAACTTGTTCTTGAAACAGTTCTAAAAATGGTTCTAGAACTAGTTTTAGAAGTTCAAGCACAAATTCCAGAAGTTCTTGAACTGTCATTTAACATTCTAGAATGTTCAAGTACCAGCTGTTCTTGAGCTTTCTCACTTTCATATTTTTTCTGGCTTAACACCACAATATTTACTAATTTTCGCCCCTTTGGTTCAAGACGCTTGTGTTAAGGATTTGAGCTGCCATCAGGTTTCAAACCCAGGACCACATGATTGGAAGTCCTATGCTCTACCCTCTTGGAAGTGACGAAAGCTATTATATGAAATCAGGTGCTTCATAAGGGCTTGTCACACATGAACTAATGGATGAACAAGGTGCCAAATTGTCACAAGATACGCCCGTCACACTGCTTAGTATTAACTGGGGGTTTGAATAGAACTGAGGTTATTTTGAATGAATATTTTTTGCACCCATGCAGTTTCATGATCCTATAGCTATTATACTTTTAGAGATATACTCCGGACAAGATTCAAGTCTGAAAAACAACAAAGGGCAATAACTCAAAAAGAAGGCCAGGTAGAGTTATGGTTCTTGTGCACTGCACTCCCCCTTGGTGAGATCTATACACCCATGAAGTTTCATGATCCTAGCTATTATACTTTTAGAGAAATACTCCAGACAAGATTCTAGTATGAAAAACAACAAAGGGCAATAACTCAAAAAATAGGACAGGTAGAGTTGTGGTTTTTGTGCACTGCACTCCCCCTTGGTGAGATCTATACACCCATGAAGTTTCATGATCCTAGCTATTATACTTTAAGAGATATACTCCGGACAAGATTCAAGTCTGAAAAACAACAAAGGACAATAACTAAAAAAATAGGCCAGGTAGAGTTATGGTTCTTGTGCACTGCACTCCCCCTTGGTGAGATCTATACACCCATGAAGTTTCATGATCCTAGCTATTATACTTTTAGAGATATACTCCGGACAAGATTCTAGTATGAAAAACAACAAAGGGCAATAACTCAAAAAATAGGCCAGGTAGAGTTATGGTTCTTGTGCACTGCACTCCCCCTTGGTGAGATCTATACACCCATGAAGTTTCATGATCCTAGCTATTATACTTTTAGAGATATACTCCGGACAAGATTCTAGTATGAAAAACAACAAAGGGCAATAACTCAAAAAATAGGCCAGGTAGAGTTGTGGTTCTTGTGCACTGCACTCCGCAATGATGAGAAGAATACAATTGCCAAGTTTGAAGTCCATCGGACTTCAAGTGACAGAGTTATGCTCCGGACAAAGAAGTGGACGCCGCCGGACGCCCGGACGCCCGGACAACCGGACGCCGGACGCCACGGGTGATCCCATAATACGTCCCGTCTTCGACGGGCGTATAAAAACGGTCAAAATATCAACTTTTCTATTCTTCTACCCTGGCTGACATCCCACTCATCTTGACCCAATTTATTTAACTTTTTCATATTCTTATTCAGCATACACTTCTATACATTTGTGGTGTCCCTTGTCGAGAGGTAGAGTGTAGGCCTCTTGATCCAAAGTTCTTTCATTGGCCCACATATTTGGCGTAGAACCAGTAAATTTTCAAAGAAGCAGAATCAAGAGGGATTAATATAAATTGTAAGAACTTGTTACCCAATCAATGTAAAATAAAAAGGTTTAAACCAGATAACCACTTCTTTTAAGCAACTATTTTATTCAGTGACTGTCACAAAATGTGACATACCGTATCTGTGAGCTTTGAATGAAGTCTGTCCATTTGTTGCTGAGAAATCGAGCACACACAAAAAAGCTACATTTAGACTGACTGCGACCAACGAGTTGACACCTATATACCCCACAAACATTAGTTTAGGGGTCTTAAAAATATTTGTTCCGAGCTACTACATAGGATTGACAAAATATCCCCTGAATCCAACTGAATTACAAATCAATTATCCAGCATATGTTGGTAATGAGCTGAATGCACCACCATCAAATTAAGCACTGTCAGGCCTCCAGAATGGATCATTAGGATGTCACAGAACAGAAGGCACAAATTAGCACATTTACACAAATTCCCCTAAATAAGATATTCAAATTACCGTAATTGCTCCTCAATTATGTACTAAACAAGATCTTTGTTTTCAGATGTCTTTCATAAAAATTATATAAATATAATATACAACAAAATTGTTTTTAATTGTAAAATTGAAATCTATTTAAATATCTCAAAACTGTTCACAAAATAGTGATAGTAATAAAAACTTTCAGGTTCAATCATTTGAGCCTGCGTGTGAAATTTCTACCATTTCCACATGTGGGTAACATGAAGACTTAGATCAGCCTGAGCAGCTGCATAGACTGATCAGAATCTTCACTACACATTGAATTGGTAGCTAGGGACCCATTCTGACTGTTCAAAAATTCATAACATCCATTCATTTTACTTTGTGAGTCCAGGAAGCTCAATGTCTCCCCTTCACACACACAGAAAATTGTTGAATATTTCACCCACTGGCTCATATTATAATGCTTACAATGTCATACTGGCTGGTGTCATCTCTGGATGTCTTCTGATACTACCTTTGATTAATATACAGAGGTATAGATTAGAGAGGGTAATGCCAGTCTAAAATCTTTATTTCTCATTGAAACCCTGTGTTGCGGGTACTCATTTGAATTCAGATGAGTACCCACAATGAAGGATTTGTGCAATTGAATTAATAAAATCATAATCATTTTCAGCAGTTTAATAAACAACAATTACACTTGTGAAATTGGTTTATTATACCCCCATCAAGGGTGGCTGAAGAATTACTGCTGTGAAATTTTAATGAAATCTGTCCAGAAGTTACAGGGGAAAAGAAAATGCTTAAGGGTGTCTGAAAGCACACAGCTTTAAATTGCAAGCAGAGACAGTCAGGCTCTTAAAAAAATCAGGAACTAGTTCTTAATGTTCTAGAATGTAAAAATGTTCAAGAACTGATTCCTGAACATTCTTGAACATTAAACAGCCGCTCAATTTTTTCTAGAACTAGTTTTTTAACTTCTAGAACCAGTCCTTGAACTCTTTTGGCAGGGGTGATGCCAGAAGGCCATAAAAGCGAACCTTTGGCCTGTTAAAAAAATATAACCAAGCCAGTCTGTCTTCAAACAAATCAACTGTTTCTGTTTGCAAACGGTTGTCAGTTTCTGTTGATTAGTATTTTAGCCCATATTCAAATGTCTAGAGCAGTGCAGTACAATATATTGATGAACTGTTTTGTCCTCAAGGATGACAGAATGCAGGCTATATTTTTTGGGCTTAGGTTGGCATTGATAAATAGATTACTAGTGAGGGGGAAAATCTGAACACTAATTAATTTCCTCCCTTTACCGAGTGAAATTATTGTATGGTTTCATTACTGAATACTGAAAGCCTGTTGTAAGGTCCTGGAATCTTCAACTGGCAGGACACCAGGCTAAGCCGAGACATAATTAGAATAGTTTGGTTTATTTAAAAAGTTCATTTGAACATGTGTAGATAACTGTATCTTAAAACCCCAAGGATAGGCAAAAATGAACACATTTCATTGTTTGGCTACCATATCCTCATATCTTCAGCCGAGGGTTTGGTTGCCAACCTTCGATTTTAAAGAATGTCAACTATCTATTAAACAGAGTAATCATAAATGAAAGCTGATTTATCTTAACCTTAAATGCAACAAGCTGATACTTACTCTCCGCCCTGCCAGGCCAATAATCTTTGATTATAATGGAGGCAAAGAAAGGATTGTAGTGGTTACATTACAAGTGTGGCTACATTACTAGTGAGATACCAGGAATATATGATTTGGAATTCCAGGCTTCACAATATAGGACTGAAATATTTTATAATTGGCGTGGCTATGGACATAATAGTGCTCTAAGGAAAAAAAATCAACAGATCATTATATATCTGAATATTGTTAAGACCAACAAGTTTTCATACAACAAGAGGGCCATAGTGGCCCTAAAGCGCTCACCTGAGTTAACTGTCTTAAGATCTTACCTCTCAACCTAGTGTTAAACCAAACTTGACCAAATTTAAACCAGACTGAGATTTCATAAAGAAAATCAACCTAAGCAACTTTTTGGGTGACTGGGCAACAACTATGGCCTCTTGAGAGTCTACACAGTTTTTCTAAAATTTGACCCTGTGACCTCATTTTTGACCCAACTTGACCCAAATTTAAACTTGACCTAAATTTCATCAAGACATTTATTCAGACGAATTTTTTTTATAGAGCCAAAATTGTCAGATTGATTGAGCAAAAACTATGGCCCCTAGAATGTCTTCGGGGTTTTCCTAGAATTTGACCCTGTGACCTCATTTTTTACTCTACTTGACCCAGTTTTGAACTCAACCTAGATTTCATCAAGACATTTATTCTGACAAATTTTCAGGATGATTGAGAAAAAGATGTGGCCTCTAGAGGGTCTTCAAGGTTTTCCTAAGATTTGATCCCGTGACCTCATTTTTGACCTCACTTGACCCAATTTCAAACTTGAACTAGATTTCACTAATGCAGAGATTCTGACCAATTTTCAGGATGATTGAGCAAGAAATAAGGCTTCTATAGTGTCTATAAGGTTTTTCCAAGATTTGACTCCATGACCTCAATTTTGACCCCACTTGACCCAATTTCAAACTTGACCAAGATTTTATCAAGATAATCATTCTGACCAATTTCTGGGATGATTGAGGAAAAAATATGGCTTCTAAAGTGTCTACAAGGTTTTTCTAAGATTTGACCCCATGACCTCATTTTTGACCCCACTTGACCCAATTTCAAACTTGATCGAGATTTTATCAAGATAATCATTCTGACCAATTTTCAGGATGATTGAGTAAAAATTATGGCCTCTACAGAGTCTACAAGGTATTTCTAAGATTTGATCCCTTGACCTCATTTTTGACCCCACTTGACCCAATTTTGAACTTGACAGAGTTTTTATCAAGATAACCATTTTGGCCATTTTTCAGGATGATTGAGAGAAAAACATGACTTCTAGAGTGTCTACAAGGTTTTTCTAAGATTTGCTCCCTTGACCTCATTTTTGACCCCACTTGACCCAATTTTGAAATTGACAGAGTTTTTATCAACATAATGATTCTGACCAATTTTCAGGATGATTGAGCAAATAACATGGCTTCTAGAGTGTCTACAAGGTTTTTCATAGATTTGATCCTGTGACCTCATTTTTGACCCCACTTGACCCAATTTCGAACTTGACCTAGATTTTATCAAGATAATCATTCTGACCAATTTTCAGAATGATTGAGTATAAAATATTACCTCTACAGTGTCTACAAGGTTTTCCTTAGATTTGACCCCGTGACCTCATTTTTGACCCCACTTGACCCAATTTCGAACTTGACCTAGATCTTATCAAGATAAGCATTCTTACCAATTTTCAGGATGATTGAGCGAAAAACATGGCCTCTAGAGTGTCTACAAGGTTTTCCTTAGATTTGACCCTGTGACCTCATTTTTGACCCCACTTGACCCAATTTCGAACTTGACCTAGATTTTATCAAGATAATCATTCTGACCAATTTTCAGGATGATTGAGCGAAAAACATGGCCTCTAGAGTGTCTACAAGGTTTTCCTTAGATTTGACCCTGTGACCTCATTTTTGACCCCACTTGACCCAATTTCGAACTTGACCTAGATTTTATCAAGATTATCATTCTGACCAATTTTCAGGATGATTGAGCAAAAAACATGGCCTCTAGAGTGTCTACAAGGTTTTCCTTAGATTTGACCCTGTGACCTCATTTTTGACCCCACTTGACCCAATTTCGAACTTGACCAAGATTTTATCAAGATAATCATTCTGACCAATTTTCAGAATGATTGAGCAAAAAACATGGCCTCTAGAGTGTCTACAAGGTAAATGTTGACGCCGCACGACGGACGACTGACGACGGACGACGGACGACGGACGATGGACGCCGGACATCATGCGACCACAAAAGCTCACCTTGAGCACTTCGTGCTCAGGTGAGCTAAAAAGTATATCTCATTTGGACAGTGAATTTTTATCAAGCTTTGCTATAACTGATATATCTCTATTACCACAGAGTTTATTATATTAAGCCACACTCTAAGCTCTGTCGACAGAAAGGAAAAGAAAAATATCCATAAAGATAAAGGCTGCACATTTTCTTAGGAAATAATTTGCCAGAGGTCTGGGGGATTCATTATAAGTAATGCAATGCTTTCAAGTGCTCTTATTTTTGTGTCCCACTACACTAATGATGAAGACACTTAATTATCTCTATATCTCTATTTGTCTTTTAGCTTCAGGTGCTACAATAACTATACTTTGACATTTCTAGCTGAACACTTTTAACCCTTTCCTTCCTGAGTTTTAATTTTGTTTCAAGTAAATGTTATTTTTTATCTTATAACTATACAAATATCTGTGAGATAACATCCCATATGATATTTTTTATAGTTATTTTTAGAACAATTTTATCATGTGATTATTTTTAGAAACTTGCATTTCGGTTAGAACCATCGACGAAAACAAGACAAAAGAGGTTATAAGATAATTATATGATACGTACTTAGTGTTTTTTGAAAAAAATATAAAACTCGGTTGTGAGAAATGATAATTGTCTCAGCAGAGCCTCGACAATTATCAATTCTCCCAACCTCATTCGATTTTTTTTTTCAAACAAAACACTAAGTACGTATTATCTATTTACATCAGACCAGTCTGGCTCAATTTTTTTTTCAAACAAAAAAAATCAAATAGAAAGTAAGGCAGTGTAGACAAAGATCAGACTGCATATCTGTGTAGGTTGGTCACATTCATTACTGTCTGCCAAATGTTTCTATGCATATGCCCTGAACAGCATAAATGTTTAACCCTTGTCATGCTGAACCCGGAATATTCCTGTTTTGACAGGAGGTATAGACAAACATCAGCCTGCACCTATGTGCAGTCTGATCTTAGTCAACACCATCTGTCTGTCCCCTTTCAAAGCAGAGTTGTTAATGAATTCTATCTACAAAAAGAAAGATTATCTTCACCCTCGGATTCTAGGGCTTTCAGTACTTTGATATGAATGCAATTATGAAAGAGGATTTTAATTCAGTATGACGAGGGTTAAATAACCATTTATTGTCCACTTAAGAAGGGACATATCATTTTAGCCTATGCCTGACACTTCAAAAAAATTGAAATGTGCATGATGGGCAAACATTTAGCAGCCTGGACAGTCACATACAATAAATATAAAGTTACCTGATGGTTTACAGATACTTTGAGACCTTGTCTATCTTCTAAATGCATAATTATAGTGACTACTCTGGTCATGCTGTGCAGATGCACTGGTCAGAGTCTTTGCTTTGTGGTTATTTGAAATTGTTAGAAATGTCACATCCTCTTGAGGCTCATTTTTTCATTGGCATATTATCTCCATGCATCCACGAGGTGGGGGTCCTTGTATAGGCAAATGTCCCCAATAATTTTAAATGATAGCTATACGCAGAATACCAATACCAAATTATTCGTTAAAAAATATACTACAAAATTCAATCCATGACAAGAGATCATAAAGATGATTATCTAAGCAAGTTTTCAAAATTACCTGAAGAATTCAATGTGTCCCAAACTTATGCTCCTATATTTACCAAATACAGTATGTAGTTTGCTGACCTTCAGGTTTAAGTAAACATCTTTTCCAGGAAAGCTTATCAGATTGTGGGTAATGGTACAATGTCTGGGAAGAACTTAAATTGGTTTGACATGCATCTGTCTGGGTTGTTTCAAATACAACAACTTAATACTTTCAAATATATCCCACTTGGATCTTAACAGATGAGGAAAAAACATTAAAATAGCTATCATGGTTGTAAAACTGAAATTTTGATAAGGTCAAAGTGCTCTGATTGGTTATTTCAAAAAGCAGTATGGCTGATCAATGGTGAGGATTTAGCTGCAAATTTTTATGATATCTAAACGTGGTCATAATGAAACCGGAATATTCCTGCTTTGGCAGGAACTATCGACAAACATCAGCCTGCACATATGTGCAGTCTGATGTTAGTCTACACCACCTGTTTCTCACTTTCAAACCAGAATTGTCTTTAGATTTATTTTTTCAAATAAAAATTGACCTACAGTTTATACTTTCAGTGCTTTTTGCTCGTTGAATTTGATGAAATTTTTAAGCCAAAATTTATTCAGCATGACAAGGGTAAATGCATTTCTCTTGGGCGCAAAGATCTTTCAATTTGGACATACTCCATGGTATTAGTTTTCATACTTTAATTGACTTCAATGCTTGTGACAAACTCATAGGAAAATTTTGTCTTTGTCTTTACCTCCTACCTTAGCAAGAATATTCCAAGTTCAACATAAAACAACCCTTGATATTCAGGAAAAAAATAATCTAAAATCTGGGAAGTAACAATTTCTCTTACAAGAATATCCATAAACATGATCATATATAAGTCTGGGTAACTGTGTAAAATAGCAAAATGGAGTTGGATTTTTGTCAAAATTTATCATCCAGGAAAAAAAAGTCTTCAATTCCCTGGGTTATCTATTACAAGAGGTTGGCTCTATTGACATCAGACCATTGTAAATGTTATGAAAAGCCTCATTTTTCATTCCTAGGAAACCTTTATTACATGTTACAATGCAACAGGTCCAATTCTGAAGATCCTCATTTCTAAAGACTGTTTGTTATGGGAAAATTCTAGCCCAATGCAATCAAATTTCAGACAAGAAGAACCTCTGTGACAGTTGATTTTTTTCTAATCTTATTTGAGAACAAAATTGTGAACTTGTTTGTATCTTTGCATTGCACATAACTGCTTGTCTATTTCTCATTGAGTGAAACCTTACTGGTCAACCATGTATATATGGGCTAGCCTCCATTATAGCCCATAAAGTAATGCGTCTGACTGACAATCCCATGTTTGATCCTTGTTGGTAGCAATTATCCTTTGCAACTATTTGTCTCCCACCAATGGGTTGATAACAAAGGCGTAACTAGGATTATGAAATCTATACGCACTTAGATGGTGACCAAGACAGAATATATAGGATAAAGGCGATATATAGTCTGTGATAAAAGATGAATGTCCTCCCTCTGCTCCCCTTTTCTATAATTTGAGCATTGCTGAATAATCAAAACATCGTAACTATAGCTTGAATAAGCTGTAGTTTCGATGTTATGATCATTCAGCAACAACATTTTTCGAAATAGGATATACTTGTATTACGCAAGTGTGTAATGTGCGTAATGGGAGCTACGCCCTTGGATAATAACATAGACCTATGTGGAATAAGCAGTAGGACACTATGACATGGTGTAATGGTGGTACTAGCTACATCTGAACATTGACAAAGGTTTGCTTCTGAAATTGGTTGTCAGGAGAAATTAAGTCTGTTTACTTTGCAGTGTTGTGCCTATGTCAGAATTTTTGGGGGACACAGGTGTCCCCCTACCTTAATTTCAAGGGGACATAGGGAAATTTTGGGGGACAAACTAAAACAACTATTTCTACCTTCTAATTTGAGTATAATTTTCTGTCCTTGATGGATTTCCATAGCTTCAATGCTAGTTTCAAGTCAAATTCTTTTGGAAATTTCGTTCCTTCCCTTTTTTGTGGAATGAAGATGACTGGGTCATGTTGCTGTTTGCATCGGCAGACATAGACGACGCTGGATCGGAGGTTTCGCAGCTGACTCTGTCGATTCAGCGCCGTCTGCTAGTTTTCTACCTTTTCCCGATATAAAGTCAGTCAAGTGCATCTGTCCTTTCGCCATTTTAAATTTAGTAACAATTTTAAGACTGGTTCTCGTTATTCTATATTAAAATTGGCTGAACCGAATGGTAATTTTTTGGGTCACAGTCAAGTTTTTGAAAGTGCGCTAATTACGCAACCGGCTCACAATATTTTACATCAAAATTTGCAAAATTGTATGGTAAATTTCGGTCCACAGTCAAGTCTTTATGGGTGCACCGTGTACGCGTAACAATAGACAATGCCTGAAATATACTACCATAACAAATATAAACGCCAATCGAGCAGGACTTTTTTCGTAAGTCTATTACGGTAAATAAAAGATCGTGGAATTCTCAGCGCGCCCGAAATCCCGCAATGGCTTAGATTTTAGGGGACATTGGGAATAAATTTGTGGGAATCCCACGATGGCGCGGCCTAGGCACAACACTGACTTTGAATATGAAGATAAAGGTTTAACCCTTTCCTGTTTTACAAAATTTTGGACCTGTCCAAATTCAAAGGTTTTGCAGACGAAAATTTAAAGTGGATTCAAATTGAAAAATAACCATTCATTAGGGTAGAAAATAGTGTGGAAAAAGAAGAAATTGCTTGTGAAAACATTTTTTCACAATGTTTTCTCAATCATAAAATCAGGCACGTAAAAAGCAGGGTTTAAACAGCAAAGGGTTAAATACTAGGACTATATATTAATAGTTTCTCAATTATGATTGAATTCTCTTCCACAGCAGTGACAAAATTTAATCTTCTAGATCATTTCCGACCAGAGACCAGACAGCATTTCACCCTGTCTGATACACCTTTTGTGTATAAGATATCTCTTTAAGGGAGATAGGTCTGGGTATTATACCATAAAAATTGTTTTTTGGAGTGCAAAATATATTGATGACTCTGTGCAAAAACAGTTGTAACTGCCCATGTGTTTATAGGCAGTTACAACTGTTTTGCACTGAGCAATCAAATCTTCCCATACAATTAAGGACTGCAAAACACATTACAGCTTCAAACTACAAAAGATCCATTGTCACATTATATGAATACACAATGACACATGATAAATCAAAGTGCTGTCAGCACTGTAAATCGTACATCATTGAGAGGCTGGGATAGTGCAATAGTTCGCCAATCAAAAGGGCTCAAATTTGGACAATAAGAGTTGGTAAAATCTTTAAATTTGTGAGTTTTTGTCTTAACAATCCATCTTTTCGAGGACATCGCCAGCTCATCCAACCTCGTGGGTCCGATTTTGAAAGTTTGCTGATTCGATAGCCCTCTGCTAGTCTAAATTATTTCTTAGCAGATTTTTACGTTGTTATAATGAGCACGCGCCAAGCTAAAAGCTTGTCTGTTAATATTATTCCTCTCTCTATAGAGTTTAAAAGCCTGTTTTGCAACAAACATTTTTCATTAAACTATTCACAATTTTGATTACCAACATGTTTGTATTTCAAGCATTGGGTTTTCCCAAATACTGTAAATGCATTTTCCCTCAAGAAACACGTGAAATCGCCAACTATGCTATTTATATCTTTGGTTTCTGACCAATCGATTAAATCTAGCAGCACTCTATGATTATTCATGAGTTGTTCTAAAAAAAAGATCGCTCTTACTGCTACAGTTGTACAATTTATAGTGAGGCGTCAAAGATCAATTTTACATTGAAAATGATAGGCAATAACGGTTTCTCGAAACTCACATAAAGTTGCGGAACTATATCCTATATCAGTTTATCGTATGTTTTTGTCGTTTTTTTTGTTGTTGAATAATTTTTCTTCATACTCAAATTTGAATTTAATGAAAATAGGATTGGAGCGTGATCAGAGTGCTCATTGAAATCAAATATTTCAAAATTACAAAATTATTTCTATTTGTTAACACATGCGAAAAAAAGTAAACTTCCCACGCTCCCTGTTTGAGTGCAGACGACTATTGACTAATGACAAACAAGTTAATTGACACATTTCGAGCAGACGATGTCCATCTGAATTTACACGTGGTCTGAATTTACGCGTGGGTTTTGACCGAGTGATAATCATAACAGAATTTGATTGGTTGTCAGCCCTACAACTGGTAAATGACCGTTCGAGAAAAATCAGAGCAGTAATATTGTAAGTGCTACAAATTAATTATACAGTTAACCTATTATACGTTTCAACTCCTTTACTCAACCGAAAATCTTGTTATAAACACTGAAAATACCAACTGGTAATTACTAAAAGCGAAAATTACATCAAATTTTGTATTAGCCTCTTCTCTATTTGTCGAAAAGTAAATAAGGTATAAACAAAGTTTGTAGATTGTGACTGAAAAGGCCGTTTCTTCGGTGTTTGAAAACACATAATTTGGTTTAAACACATCGCTCAGAAGATAATGGTAAAAATGTACTGGGTCAAACAGACTGGATTTCTGAAAAACGGTAGATATAAATCTACTGCTTCGCAGTACGATTTAAAAATCTTCTATAAAAAATTCATGCAAATCTGTCCATAATTGTAGTAGGAGTTCGTGTTAACAAGAAATGGTCTAACTGATGGACAGACATGGACTGACAGAAAAATTGATAGATGACCATCTTCAAAGGCATATAAAAATATAATAAAGTTGAAAATCTCTTATTCATTTATGAAGAGATCAATGAGTTTTCCTCAAGGCTGTAAAGTATAGCAGCTTTATATCAGTTGGCCTTTCCACCCCTGAAATCTGGCAATATTGTCAATTCTGTTCCACAATCCTTATAATGGATTATTTTGCCAAAGCTACAGTGGCATATGAAAATTCCGGCAAGGTTGAAAATCTTTTTTTTTTATATAACCCTAGCCATGCAGAATAAATTTTTGTTAAAAATTTGCATCAAAATCAAAGGGCAAAAAGCATTGAAAGTACCAACTGTATGTCATTTCTTTTTTTGGAAAAACTTAAATCTATTGACAATTCTGGTTTGAAAGTGAGAAACAGGTGGTGTAGACTAACATCGGACTGCAAATATGTGCAGGCTGATGTTTGTCCATATCTCCTGCCAGGGCAGGAATATTCGGGCTTCAGCATGCCACAAGGGTAATTACAGGATCTCAATCTAAGCTGAAAAGTATGGCAGCTTTAAATCAGTTGGCCTTTCCACCCCTGGAATCTGACAATATGTCTCTTCTGTTCTACAATCTTCATAATGGATTATTTTGCCAAAGGAACTTCCGAAAGGAAAATCATGAAAATGGTTTATGGTCAAAATTATTTCTATTTTTCCCCTGAAGGGATGTTTTATTGATGAACTCTGTCCTATGGGAGTTATTTAATGTTAATAATTAAAACACTCCCACTGTCAATCAAGTTAGTCCATGCATCCTTGGATTTGCATGTCTTTAGCTATTAGTTTCTTCTCATCACCTTCCTATGGGATTTCTTTAGATGCTCTCAAACTCTCGTATAACTCAGAGAATTGAATCTTTATATTTATTTTTGATATTTATAAATCCCCGATTCCAGCTGTTCAAAATTTGAAAATAATAAACTTGTGTTTTTATTTAAGTTTCTACACCTAAAAAGAGAATACAAGTTTGTACACAATGCAAAACAAGCGCTTTTGATACAGTCTAAGATCAGACTGCTCTAAAAGTCATGACAATTACATTTGGTTGGTTGGTTAATTTGGTTGGTTGATTGGTTGGTTGGTTGGATGATTGACAGACTGACTGACTGACTGGCTGCATGACTGGCTGACTGATTGATTGATTGATTGATTCGGTTTCATGCATCTTTAAATGATGGAATTTATTTTTTTTAACAATTTTGGTAAAACATCATCCAAGAATCTTCCCTGTTGAGTTTTCAGCTTGATAGGCACTGTAATTTAGGAGGGGAAGGTTTTTCTGTATTATCAGCCTTTTGTTCACCATGGCAACAAGAGTTTTCGATGAAATAATGTACTTTAAATAGCTTTGGTAGAGCTTCACCCATTAAACATTGCTGCCAAGTTTAAGTTTGAAGGACCCACTGATTTTAGAGAAGATGTTAAGCAAATTTGAGGGATAAGTGCAACACTATTGCAAGCGCCTATGAATATTATAGACACTTACAATAGTGTTGCACTGACCCCTTGAATTGATGGCAGATTGATAGAAGGATGGGCAGTGAGACATCTCAATAGACCATAAGCTCAAGATGAGCTAATTAATATGGGAGTCAATGTTACAATGTCAAAGAAACATTATTTGGCTTGGCACAAAGCAGATACATACAAGTAGTATCACCAAGGAAATTCTTGTCTCTCTTACCCCAATTTAAGGACCATATTCCACAGGCGTGTATTGATTGATGCCGGTTATCATGTCTGTATTTTTGTCTATATATAAATGAAGTAATAGCCCTTTAATCAATGCTACAGAATTGTCTGGATAAAAGCTAACATCCTGTGTTAATTGCTCTGTTGCCAATCTAGTTTCTTCAGAACTGAGAATATAAATCAAGACTTAATACTCCAAGAAACTGCACTTGACTTCTTCCCAAAACTCATGGCTTCAATTTGAGTGTTACTTAGCAGTTTTTGAAGAAAAGCTAAGGTATTGAAATAATAGCCTCCATGTCCTTGGTGTGATCTTATAAATGTTATGGTTGTCAACATCATGCAAAAACTTTGATACTTGTGACTTCTCTTGTTTATATACCAATGGAAACTGTGGATATTCACTTGCAAACAACAAAACAACAACATATTCTTTTGAGGGAAAAAAAGTCTGAATGACAATTTTTTCAAGAATAATATACCTTTTTTCTTTAAACTTCAATGATTTATCAACTATTTGTAGCACCTGGTAAGAGCCCAGCACTTCAAAGCCCCTCTAAGTGATGCTCTTGTGTTAGTTTTTACATATTTTTTTTTAAATATATAAAATACCTACTACAATTTTGTGTTAGTTTTTACTTATCTTTTTGTTTTAAATATATAAAATACTTACTACAAGTTTTTAGACAGACAGGGAACTAAGGGAATTGTACTGAGAAAACCAACACACAAAATCAACTGTTTGCTTGAAAAGAAGTAAAAATAAACTTAAATCTCATTTCTTGGATTTCCAGGGAGTTAAAGACAAATTGGAAGCAATTGTGTGTGTCAAAAATCAATACTTAAAGCTGAAGGAAAGACCTGACTAACTTTATAAAACACCAATATAATAGCCATAAAAACAGCACTTAATGTTTGTCTGTCTTCTGGACAAATTCTTAGCCACATTAAGTTGGGAGTCTTTAAGTTAAAGGGGCCCATACATAATCAATATCACTAAATATTACACAATATACACTATCCCCAAATACTGTATTTGGGGATAGTGTAGAATTGTGTAATATTTAGTGATATTGATTATGAATGGGCCCCTTTAACTTAAAGACGTGGCAATGGTAATCAATATCAAAGTCAATATTAAAGCCTATTGTCACACCTTAGAGTTCTGGGGAGCATTTAAGAAACCCAGGGTTCTTGCACTATCAGAATATTGTGTGATCCCTTACTAAACATCGAAATTCGGCATGATCATGGCCAGTTTGTTTGCATAGGGTTCCCTTGATCTAGTATAGAGCCCTTCATGTGTGAAAGAATGACTATTTTGACCCGTTGAAATCTTTAAAAATCTATTTGGTGAAGACAACACACTTGGATAATGAAGCAAGTACTTGTAAAAAGCAATTTTATAATTGTCAACAGCTAGAACTTTCCAAAGTTTTTTCCTTCAATGTATTGAAAATGGGATAACAATATATTGAAAATGGGATAAATTTTCAAGTTTATCTTATAGTCAATTTGGAAACCAATGGATAGATAGCTCAACATCTTAACACTGAACCCACAATCATAGAGTCACAAGTCGGCTGTTAAATGCCATATGCAACAACTGAACATTTTTTTCAAACTAGTGTGTACCCATTTATACACCTGGCTGGGAGCAGCAACATGGCAGCTTTTTTTTTTGCTCAGTAACATTCCATCAGTCAGGTTGGGATTCAATCTCAGGACCTTTTGATCCTTGAATGCCCCCGAACTAACCTACTGAGGATTGTGTGGCAAAATAAAACACTAAATAATTGCAGTATGAAATAAACTTTTTCAGAAAATCTGTTTTGCAATTTTATCATTCAATTATTCCAGTTAAAAAGATAATTAAGAAGCCATGACGATGGCTCAGCGCGAAACAGTTGTAACTGCCAATAAACATATAGGCAGTTACATTTGTTTTGCACGGAGCCATCGAAATAAGGCAAAAAGGGTATGACAAATACAAATTTTAAAACTAATTCACAATGGATTGGAAACTTCACACCATTTTTAAGCCAGAAAACTGCCTCTGGATATTGGGAAGGAGAAAAAGAAAATCTGCACACAGTAAATTATTCCTGGGAGTCTCTTTTAAGTAAATACAAGGATTGAGAAAGTCTATCAGATTTAGATTTTCTAGGGCTTCTGTGAACACTTTTTCCTCTAGATACAGAAATACGTGAGACCAAATCATATTGGATCTTAGAGAAGTCTATAATAAGGCATTTGAAGCTCGGCAACAACTATGAATTATTCAGATATGATTATCAATTGAGAGGGAAAGGTGTTATTACAAGAAATAGCACCTGCTAAAGATTATTTTGGTATCACCAGACTGCATCTTTTAAGGAGTAATCTGTCTTTCATCTCTCCATATTCAATTTCAGGATTGCATTGGGATGATATGAACTGTGTCGACAACAACATTTAAATTATTGGATTATAAGTTCAATGCGCTAACCACTGATCCAAAGAAGATCTTCCCTGACGCAGGTGTCAGACATTGTATTTAAACCTACAAAGCTATGCAGGATAGTGGTGAGAGAGGTCTCCCATAACACACTACCCCTAAATAGTCATCATATATTGATGACGATAAGCCGTTCTGGGCAGTTTTGTACTTTCTGAACTAACCAAGTCGGTACTATAAATGGTTCAATGGCTAATCTCAGACTAGTTACATACAAACTATCCTCAACTGAAGCATAGCTGAAAAATATCCGATGTGACGCCCGGTGTCGAACCCACGCGGAAAACAATATTCAAATTTTTGGATTAGAAGTCTAATGTGCTAACCACTGAGCCAAGGAATATCTTCCCTGACGCAGGTGTCAGACATTATATTTAAACCTACAAAGCTATGCAGGATAGTGGTGAGAGTCAGGTCTTCCATAACAATTAACACTTTCTTAAAAGAATTTTTTTTCAACAAGGGATATGATTGACTGAAAAAAATCCTTCTTAATTACATCGGCTTCTTTAGATTTTTGAAAAAAAAAGGCTCCAAGAACTTTCAAAACTCTTCATCAGTTCCTTAGTTAGCTGACAAGAGTTTCCATCAAGGTAAACACTCATTCAGAACATCACTCGGCCATTTCTGTAAACTGCAACAGACCTTGGATGTATGTAGGGCGGATGGGTATTTAACAAAATCATGCATTTTGTTAGGCAGAAACAGTGTAAGAAAAACTAGCATTGTAGATTTATATCTTTTACAGTAAATAACGGCTAAAAAATCCAAATTTTTGAGAATGACGAATCATTCTCAAAAATTAAGATTTTTCAGCCGTTATTCAAGAATCTAATGATATTCATATTAGTATATGATGGTTTCACGTCAGTGACTTAAACGAGTAGCGTTGGCGATGTCGAATGTTTTCACTCACAGTTTCGAGGGCTAATGCCATTTTAACTGATGTCATCGAGTTTTTCCAAGGTTTGCCCATAATTTTTAAAAATAGTCCATCTATGTTTATCCGAGGTTGATCTTGAGATTGGCCGAGAGGTGTTCCGAATGGGTTAACACTGTCAAAAGATCATAACCCAAAGTAGAATGTGAACATCTATGCTTTGTACTCATATCTATGAAGTTTGAATGAGAAATGAGCATTATTTGCTGAGAAACTGAATGGACCATGGACATCTCTGCTAAGTATTGATCAAATTATGGAGTGTGAATTAAATCCGTGCATAGTTGCTGAAAAAAGTTTGTACCTCGCACACATGTGAAATTGTTGGAAATGTCTCACACAAGTACATTCCATCAGAATAGCCCCAGTTTTCCTGACAATATTGCTTTGCGTCAGAAAGACCTCTTTTTTTTAAAACACATTGCTATGGTGGCATATTTCCGCCACGAGATATGAGATAGTAGTATCATTATAATTTGAGAAATATCTCGATAACATTAAGTTCCCAGGAAATTTTATCTTGACCATAATTATTTTCTTGAAAAAATTATTGATATTAATATCTCACTTTTTTTACACCCACTACTGACATCAGGAAAAAGTTATTGCAATAGAAATTTCAACTTCTATTAATACAAACCCTGTTTGGATGACTTAGTTTTTCAGTATGTATATACTGGAAACACTCTAAGCCGAATGATAGAAATAAAATTAATCTGAAAGCCTTTATCTAAATATAGTCACAGCGATTGTCAGTTTTTAGTTCACCATAGTTTTATCTTAATGTCAGTAGTGGGCATAGTAGAAGAAAAAATCAAGATACAAGGTACAAATACATGATAGAATTATTGAGAAAGTTTTGACATACAAGATAAAATTTCCTGGAAACTTTATCGAACTGTGATATTGTTTGAATTATCATGATACAGCTATCTAGTATCTCGTGGCATAAATATGCCACCATACATTGCCTGTTGACTTTTTTCACTTAAACAACACTAGAGCTGTCTTGCCAATGTCTTTACTTTGCACTGTCTTTGTGAGAGGTAAAAAATGACTTAAGGAGACTACGTAGAAGCCACTAGTAAATCAAGGCCAGTAGCATTATTTTGCTGCTACATTTTTGTATCTCATGCATATGTATGTGAAGTTTGGAATGACACACACAAGCTCAATTATTATATAATTCCATGTTCTCAAGGTCTTTGTGATGCCAAAGTGTCTTGTTACTTGGAAGGGTTGACATGGTAGATCAATGAAGCATGCCTATAACTCTCGATGTTTTATATTTCCTTTCCAAATGTTATTGACTGGTTTTGACAAGCTCTTATCTTTTGATGTTTCAAACTTTTACACTGTTTATCTATATCCTGACAGAACCATTGCATTAACCTCACACACCAAATATTATTTGTCATTTTCAAGGGTACCCTGACATACATAAAAGGGGCTTAAAATCTGTCCAATCAAACGACATAATTTAAATCTGATGTTACTCATGTTCAGGGAACTATGGACCAGAAATTTCAAGTGAGTGATCAAAGATCAATTTTTATAGTGGAAATGAAAGAGAATAACAGTTTCTTCAAACCTCAATCTTGCTTGCGGATCTATACAACTACAAACAAGTATAAATACATTTTTGATAACAAACAATTTTTCCTCGATTGTTAATTTATCCTGTTCAAATTGCTCAATAGCATTATTCATAAACATTATGGGCAGTTACAACTGTTTGCCATCCTTTTTTCAGTAAACATTATGAGTTAACTGATACTAGTTGTGTTTTTTTTGCAAATGACATTTACTTTTTTTTCTTTTTTTATTTTGAAGGGGGGGGAAATGGGGCTCTCAGTTGTAAATCTGACAAGTCATCCTTAGAATGTGAAAAAAAAAAAATAGATATCAATGACCATCCATGAAAAAAGTGATTTTGTTAAATAATGTAAAATAAGTTTCCAGTCCTGCTTTGCAGATGAAAATGTTTGGGAAACATTTAAAAAGTGAATGTTATCCAGCTTTGCATGACTTGCGTACTCTCATATATTTGAAAACTTTTTCAACATGAACACAGGACACGCCCTATACTTTCAAATTTAAGTGGCAGAATTTATCCCATTAGAAATTCAAATCCTTAATTGATCAGACACTGTGATTTGTTAGTAATAATGCATATCTAAGGGTCCGTGCAACGCTATTGTAAGTGCCTATTAATAAATATAGGCACTTACAATAGTGTTGCACTGGCCCCTCAATATTCTTTGGTCAATATGAACCATGGTTAATAGAAAATACAGATAAAATCCTGTAGACTGAAGATTATGTAATGTTGTTGAAAAAGTTAATAGTGTGTGACTGCCGATTGGGAGATAGTTAATTGATTCTGTGAAACCATAAAAACAAGAAGTCCTGGGCAAGAATTAATGTCACTACAGCCTGATTTTGTGTGATTGCAGTGATATCCTGTAACTGCCAAATTTGGGTTACCGGTACATACTGCAATCATATATAAATATTTCAGTGATACATAAATCTAAAGGCAAGACAAAATTTATTCATTTTAATAAATATTAAATGCATCAGCCAAATTGAGAAGTTTTCACATCTAAATTTTGGAAAGCAATTATTTTAATGTTTTGTGATTTATAATTATATTCCAACAAAAATACTCTTCCAAAAAAGTTCTTTGACATTTGATATATATGCAGATTATAATTTCGACATAGATATCTATATGTATGCGCAAAGTCAATCAATGAGGTTGAAGTCAATGCATCTTCACACTGTTATAAAACAAAATTACTCTTTTGATCAAAGATTTGTAACAGAGACGTTGATTAAGGAAGTTACGTCCCACGTGTCTTATAGTGGCAAACTTGACCTCTCTTATCTGGTTCCACACTTTCTCCCCAGAGATCCAATTTAGACTGGAGACCTAAGTGTTAGTTGACGTAGCAGTTAGATTGAAAAAAAATCCCAAATATCGTTACGTCATTCGACGTCCTGGAGGAACGTTGTTATCCAGCGTCAGACTGATCTGGTTCTATACATAATGATGTGAGGCATGTTATAACGGTGCAAGAGGTACAAGATAGTCTTTCCAGAAACAACCAAGTACTTTGCAACTGCTTGTCTTATTGAGCCTGAGTTGTGGCGACCAAAAACTTTATAAAGTTGTTCCTTTGATCGCTTTACATGTTTTCATTACAGGCGTGTGCCCAGACGTTCAATGTCATAGGCAATCAAGCAATGGCATTTCATCCAAAACACAATGGAGAGCTATCAAGACTTTTCAGTTAATCTGAAACTGCACGTGCTGAATGAGAATTCAGATTTTACGTTATTTGACGTTGAAGTCTCTATTGAGAAACGTGGTCGAGTAATTTATCGCAATTACATTGATATTCTTACATCCTTATTACTGTTCACAAATCAATCAAAATTTATCGAAGTTTTTACATGAACTCAGAAAAATCATATGTTAAATCAGTGTCAAAGAACTATTTTTGAAGAGTATATATTGCGATGGATGTTTTGCACAATAGAAAAGTTGTTTATCCAAAACAAACATTGCCTCACAGTATTAGTGCAACCAGGCATTGGAAACTTTTTTATGCAATTTTTCCATAAAGTTGAATATAGTAGCTTTAGGATGTGACCCAGCTTGAACAATACCATAGTTATCATTTGAACAGGGGTGAAGAAATATGGTTTTCCTCCACTTGTCCATAAACAAGTGAAGGATCTCCACTTTTCCGTGGACAAGTAAAGGATGTTTTTCTTCTTGTCCAGGATATAAATGAACTTGTTGGCATGAAAAGTGAATAGATAAAGAATGAGAAAAAATGTTTTTCATGAGGAAAATGCTGGAAGCCAGCATTTTCTTCATTAAAAACAATAATTTCTTCCTTTTTGTATAAACAATAGGATAATTCATACCTAAGATCTTTTTAATACCATTTCAAGTTTGGCCTGGTATGAACTTGCTCATGGACAATTGTGTCATAAAAGTGTACTTGTCCGCAAGTAGAAAAGCCTATGGGACCAGTCAGGCTTGGGATTTCTACACCCCTGATTTGTATATGCACATTTCCTATATATCAATACCAATATTTAAATTTTCCCAGATTTTTTTAAAAACATTGAAAGGCTGGTTTATTAGCTGTTAAATAAGCTATAATTTCATTTATTTCTTAAACTTGGGAAAAAATCAAAAGATGGTCTTCTGCATTTTTACCCCCAGGTTACCTTAAGAATTCCTACTAAAAAGTCATTTTTAAGAATGACCAAAACTACAGGCATTTATTCTTTGCAATATAATTCCATTGACCAGAAAATAGAGGGACCATTTATAGACACACCATTAAATAACTGGTGTCAGGGGACGGTCAACAGGGAAGGAAAATCAAGTCATTAGAATTCAAGTCACATTGTGTAATTAAACCATATAGAACAGTTGAAATCGTATTAGTGTATGTTATCATGAAACATTGATTTTACTGGAAAAACAAAATTATTTTAGCATTACTGAGCTGTCCAGTCAAAATATAATTTCTTCCATTATTTTCCTTTTCCAAGGGATAAGCAAAACTGATCTATATAATGAATTCAAAAAGTATAATGTACCAAAAAATTCTCAGTTAAAATGAGATGTTTTTTAAACATTTATGCCCCCATAAGAGCAGGTCAATGGTATATTCTTTGTCAATTAACAATTGAGGGCAATAACTCAAACAAGAGGACCATGATGGTCCTGTATCGCTCACCCTTGTCACTTTGACTCAATGATTTCCAAAATTTTCCAGTAAAAGTCATAATTGTACTTTTATGAAGGTCTCATGAATGATCCCTCCACTACAATTTTCAATAGGTTTTATCCTTATGACTAGATATAGGTGTATTTTCATAACTGAGCTCTGACCTAGGCGTTGAGTCCATTACCATAGGTGTATGAGTAAACCTTAAGATCTAAGACAAGCACTAAGTTTCATTTGAAAGGTAATTTGTATCTTTTTTATGTCTGTTTTGTCTATTTTGAAAGAATAGCCATAAATTTAACCGTTAAAAGTAGATTTCACAGCTCACCGCTCAAAATCTACCTATAGATATTCTAACTAGGTTTCACAGCTCCTGCTTGATTGTAACCAAGAAAATTGTCATTGAGGCCCCTTTTTCTGTGATATGAATTGTCTCACAAGGCACGTCAGATATTCACTGATCACAAAAGCTCACCTTGGGCATGATGTGCTCAGGTGGGCTAAAAATAGGACAAGTAGAGTTACAGTACTTGTGCACTTCAATTTTCTTCAACAAGATCTTTTCACCCGTGTAGTTTCATAATGCTGCCTTTAACCCTTTCCTGTTTTACAAAATTTTGGACCTGTCCAAATTCAAAGGTTTTGCAGACGAAAATTTAAAGTGGATTTAATTTGAAAAACAAGAGCTGTCACTGTAAGATGACAATGCCCCCGACACCGCTTTGATTTAGAAGTTATGGCCAATGTTAAAGTTTTTGGACGGAATGACGGACGGACGGACAGACGGACGGACGGACAGACGGACGGACGGACAAGTCAAATTTATTATGCCTCCCTATCGGGGGCATAATAACCATCCAGTAGGTTAGAAAATAGTGTGGAAAAAGAAGAAATTGCTTGTCAGAAGCAATTTCTTCTTTTTTCACAATGTTTTCTCAATCATAAAATCAAAGGCACGTAAAAAGCAAGGATTAAACAGCAAAGGGTTAACAAACGGTAATAACTTGAAAAATATTATTAGTTAAAGTTATGGTTCTTGTACACTGCACTTCTGCTTAATGAGTTCTATCCACCTGTGAATAAGTTTCATGATTCTAGCTTGCATACTGTTTGAAATTTGCTGCGGACAAAAATGGTCCATGGACCGACAGACAAACATACTGACTGACCATAGAACCTGTTTCCTAAAGGTATAGGTAGATTTTGCATTGTGAGCCTTGAAATCAACTTTTTGCTGTTAGATTCAAAATCAATAGGGTACTTCCTTGGATCATAAGCAACATTTCCATAAAGTTTCATGATTGTAGGTCACTTGGTTCTCAAGTTAGAGTCCGGAAACGAAAATTGAACAAAGGCTGACTGTGACCTTGACCTTTGACATATGTGACCCAAAAACAATAGGGCACAACAAAGGCTGACTGTGACCTTGACCTTTGACCTATGTGACCCAAGAACAATAGGGCACTTCCTTGGGTCATAAGGAACATTTTGTATTAAGTTTCATGATTGTAGGTCATTTGGTTCTTGAGTTAGAGTCCTGAAACAAAAAGGTCTACAGACGGACGGACGGACGGACAAACAGACGGACGGACGGATGGATTGACTGACGGACAGAGAGACATGGTGTACCAATGTACCCCCCTCTACTTCGTAGGTGGGGGGTATAATAATTTTTTTAAAAAGTAAGGTTCACTCACACATGTATTGTCGTAATTTCAAAAAGGGATCGGGTTAAATTCTGATCATTTGCTTTTTAACTATACCCGATTTACCTATGGTACTAGACTCAGCGCCTATGTCAGAGCTCAGTTTTGAAATTAGACCTATATGTGATATATGTGAAATGCCTATCAAATTTGGAGCTATAGCTATGTATAACCAAGAATTCTGTCAATAAACTTTAGAATAGAAAGTATAAAAGTGATATTCGCCGCCGTCATAGCGCAGTTGGTAGCGCGTCGGACTGTCATTCTAGAGGTCCCGGGTTCGATCCCCGACGGCGGCACTCATTCTTTCCGACTATTTGTCTCTCACCAATGGGTTGATAATCGTAGACCTATGTGAGATAGTAGCTGGAGACTAGGAAAGAATGTGATGGTTGTACTGGTAAGAGAAATACCAGGAATCCATTGTTAGGTGCTCCAGCCGCCGCGATATAACTGAAATAATGTTGAAAGCGGCGTAAAACTCCATTCAATCAATCAATCAATAAAAGTGATATTCATTGACTTAAATTCAACCG
This sequence comes from Fragum whitleyi, assembly GCA_948146395.1. Classification (NCBI taxonomy): domain Eukaryota; kingdom Metazoa; phylum Mollusca; class Bivalvia; order Cardiida; family Cardiidae; genus Fragum; species Fragum whitleyi. The sequence continues at coordinate 34,621,735 of OX411547.1, read as the reverse complement.
TTAGTTCTGTTCAAGCTTTTCAAGACGTGTGCCTGGGGTACTCAAAGCTTAATTTCAGACAGATTATAAACTTAAAGATCAGCCTTTCATATATTGTGATTAGGTTTTAAGTTTCATACATGTATGAAATCAATAAATACTGTCTTCATCTCTTTGATGGATGTCAAATAAACTTAGAATCATAAGAGTTCTTCCGTCATTGAAATTTTAGACTAGAAAGTATAATGATATTGATCCTATCTTAACTTTAATTACAAGGTTGTAGCACAGTAGATATTTTTCCCAGGAAATTCCACATGTATAATTGTATTCTTTAATTATATGTTTGATAAGAAGTTCAAAGAAATTTTATCCCAGATCTGATTTTTCTTGTAATACTTCTTAAAGGAGACAATTTGGCAGCAAAATCTTTTTATTGTTTTCATGGATCAAAAGGCTGGTATAGTTCCGCAAGAAAGAGTGAGGTTCGAGAAACCGTTATCTCCTATCATTTTCAATGTAAAATTGATCTTTGATCACTCACTTGAAATTGCAGGTCTATAGATATAGTATGATTGTTTTCATCTGTACAAGATGTATCTGTAACACTTTAAAAGTGTGTAACATTTTGCACACCCGTGAAACAGTCCCTTTTTTGATAATTTTACCTTGATAAACAACCTAGACCTCAATAGCAAGTCTGGTTTGCAAGAGTTTTTAGGTCCTGGGTTCAATCCATGCTGGTGTCACATTTTAATTATGACATTTGTCTCCCACCATTGGGCAGATAATTGTAAACCCATCTAATAAATATAATAATTATAGTGGTTAACTAAGGTTAGAGCAATATCAGGAATACATGGTAAGGTGCTCTAGCCTTTCGCGAGCTATGGCTGAATAATGTTCAAGCAGTGTTTAACTCCATTCAAATAATCTAAACTCAAGGAGTCAATAATGGACAGATCAAAGACATAATTTGTAAGTTTTCTCTTCTTGACAAATTAAGTTTCACAGATTTGGTCCTTGGCTTCCTTAATTTAAAACCAATAGATTTACAACCTTGTTTCAATTCCATGTCATTTGGTTTACTGGCAAAAAGAATACAGTATTTCCTCTTATAATAGTGCCCAACCTAATAGAAGCACCCCTACATATTTTACTAAGAAAACCCACATTTATTTGATTGTTTAGAGGAAAGATGAATTTTCCCTAATCATTTATATGATTGTTTAGAGGAAATTTACCTCTAATTAAAGAGAAAAAGTTCAAATAGGCATTAATTTAAATGACTTTTTAGCTCACCTGAGCACATCGTGCTCAAGGTGAGCTTTTGTGATCATTGAATATACGTCGTGCGTCATGTGTTGTGCGTCAACATGCGCCAACAATTGAAGTGTTTACACTCTAGAGGCCACAAATATGGTCCAATCTTCATGGAACTTGGACAGAATCAGGTCACAAGGATGTACCTTATTGAAAATGGGAAGGATCCGTACCATATCACGGGAAAAGGGGCCTTAATGACAATTTTCTTGTTTACACTCTAGAGGCCACAAATATGGTCCAATCTTCATGAAACTTGGTCAGAGTGATTGTCGGGTCACAAGGATGAACCCTATCGAAAATGGAAAGGATCTGTGCCATATCACTGGAAAAAGGGGCCTTAATGACTATTTTCTTGTTTACACTCTAGAGGCCACAAATGTGGCTAATTCTTCATGAAACTTTGTCAGAATGTTTGTCAGGTCACAAGGATGAACCCCTTTCAAAAATGGGAAGGATTTGTGCCATATCACAGGAAAAGGGGCCTTAATGACAATTTTCTTGTAATCACTCTTGAGGCCACAAATATGGTCCAATCTTCATGAAACTTGGTCAGAATGTTTGTCAGGTCACAAGGATGAAGTCTATTGAAAATGGGAAGGATCCATGCCATATCATGGGAAAAAGGGCCTAAATGACAATTTTCTTATTTTCACTCTAGAGGCCACTAATATGGCCCAATCTTCATGAAACTTGGTCAGAATGTTTGTCAGGTTGCAAAGATTAACCCTTTTGAAAATGGAAAGGATCCATGCCATATCACGGAAAAAGGAGCCTTAATGACAATTTTCTTGTTTACACTCTAGAGGCCACAAATATGGTCCAATCTTCATGAAACTTGGTCATAATGTTTGTCAGGTCAAAAGGATGAACCCCATTTAAAATGGGAAGGATCCATGCCATATCACGGGAAAAGGGGCCCTAATGACATATTTCTTGTTTACTCTCTAGAGGCCACAAATATTGTCCAATCTTCATGAAACGTGATCAGAATGTTTGTCAGGTCAAAAAGATGAACTGTATTGAAAATGGGAAGGATCAGTGCCATATCACCAAAAAAAACTAAATTATGACCTTTGCTTGAAAATTTGCTTATCATTAAATGACAAAGATACGAAGGTGAGTGATATAGGACCATCATGGTCCTCTTGTTTTTAAATCAGAAAATGCATACTAAATAAAAGCTCCCTGACCATGTTATGTATTGCTTCCGGGAGCATTTTTTAGGAGAAATATGGTAAGCTATTATTGAGATTTTATTTTTTAAGCAGACTTTTGGGTCTGATCAGAGTACAAAATTAAATGTCCAAGGACCTTTTAAGTATTAGACAGAAATAGGGTATATACATTGTATCCAGCTTCTAAAAGTATTCCATAAATCCAATTACGGAAACAATTTCTCCCGCCCTGTTGACTAGCCTTTACAGTGATAATGAAATTGTCATGAAGAAAAGAACTACAAATTTTATTTGTGAGGCTATTTTATACCCATATATAGACAACCGATGAATATTCACTGGTAAGACTGTGCAGAGAATAGTTTTTTCTTGCATCTAAATCTAGCAATCTGTTTGAAATGAAATTTAGATTTAGAAGGATTGATTGATTGAATGGAGTTTAACGACACTTTCAACATTTTTTCAGTTATATCACAGCGGCTGGAGCACCTAACAATGGTTTCCTGGTATTTCTCTCACCAGTACAACCATCACATCCTGTCCTAGTCTCCAGCTGCTATCTCACATAGGTCTACGATTATCAACCCATTGGTGAGAGACAAATAGTCAAAAAGAATGAGTGCCGCCGTCAGGGATGGAATGATTTAGAAGGACCAGAGTTTTCCACATCAACATAACATATCTGTGCAATTGAAGTATTACCCTGACAATTCAAACCTTAGTTCATGCTTAAACAAATCAGAACCAGTGGGATACCTAACAATGGATTCCTGGCACGGTTCTTGCCCCAGTGCTCACTAACCATTACATCCTTTCCTAGCCTCGAGCTGCTATCCCACATAGGTCTAAAATTATTAACCTATTGATGAGAGACAAAAAGTCGGAAAGGAATTGAGTGAAGCCGTAGGGAATTGAACTTGTGATCCTATGATTGAGAGGCCGATGCACTACCAACTGGGCTATGATGGTCACTCAGGCACAGTAAGACTGAAGTTTGAAACACACAGTTTGCTTTACTGTGTAACATGGGGGACCTAATTTATTGAGTGCTATGTAGTTTGGCCTTGATAAAGTTGATTTTTTAAAATGTTCATACCATTTGCAAAAATAGATATATTCAAAGTCTGCCAAGATAAATATTTTAATGCAAGGTATTTACAAACGTCATTTCCATAACTGAAATGATTCATAATTTAGAGCATAAGGATTTAAGGTAGTGGACCCGTAATTGATGCACAACATTTCGGACCACATAATCTTTCACAATGTAAACCGAGGTTTCCAAATAAAAATTATTAGGAAACCTCGGTTAACACCGTTAAAGTTCATTACTTCTGAGACATTGCAAAACTATTACGGGTCCACTACCTTAAGCTCGAGAAAAAACTATCAAGTTTCTTCCCTTCTTGAGTTTCTAAAATTCCCAAGAAAATGAATATTTTGTCTAGAAGATGCCCTGACTTTTCAGTCATTTGTCAGGTTTAATGATCCATATTTTCAGACAATTTACTGTTATTTGGAATGACTTGTATGCCATCCTATTTGATCATATCCTTAAAAACACGGCTCAATTCAATAATTGAGGCTGGGACAAAATTACAAGTTTGGATTCTGTATAAAAATGATAGCGCAACAAAATTCACAGAAAATGACTTAGATCTTTTCTTGACAATACATCTTTTACCCAGATATTTGACTGAAGGACTTTCTTCCTTTTTTGCTTTACTTATATAATAGGTATCCATGCACACTACAATATTTAATGATCTATTATAAATTTCTTAAATACTGGCAACTTTTCTGCAAGTATAAATGTTTCTAGGAAAAATTTACTTCCCTGCTCTTCAGAAAAAAGACTCTTAAATGAACTCCCACACACTTTAATATAAAAGGTACTGAAGCTATGAAAAAGATTCAAGAACTGCTTATTTATATTGAACTACAGCGCGATAACACCTTCCATGATTTTGTCAGTTAAACATCGACAACAGAATAAACATTAGTCTACAACTGGCCATGGTTATAAACATTATTTCAATAGAACAAGTCCTTGATCATTGTTGCATTAATGATTGGAAATGTGTTGAGATGGTTTAAGAAATTAGACCTAATTTAAAAGTTCACACAAACTCGGTCATTCGGTAAGGCAGATTTTTACTGAATTCGGTGAAGTCTGTAAGTCTGAGAAGGTATCTTTTAACCCTTTGCTGTTTAATCCCTGCTTTTTACGTGTCTGTGATCTTATGATTGAGAAAACATTGTGAGAAAAAAAGAAATTGCTTCTGACAAGCAATTTCTTCTTTTTCCACACTATTTTCTACCCTACAGAATGGTTATATTTCAAATAAAATCCACTTTTGATTTTCGTCTGCAAAACCTTTGAATTTGGACAGGTCCAAAAATTTGTAAAACAGGAAAGGGATAAGAGAGTTCATAGTTGGAAGCTGAAATTTCTGGCTGGCATAAAGTGTCTCAAAGTAACAGCTAAATCTGGTTGTCCTGTGGCTTTATTTAAGGCAAGACAAATGTGTCACAAGTCAAAGAAACAAGAGGACCATTATGGTCCTTTATCGTTCACCTTCCTATCTTTGTCTTTATTAATGATAAATTAAACTTACCAGTAAAAGTCATAATTGTACACTTTTGATTTGTGGCCTTGAGAGTGTAAATAAGAAAATTGTCATGAACGCCCTATTTCTTGTGACATGGGTTCATCCTTGTGAAATGACAAACACTCTGACCAAGTTTCATGAAGATTGGGAAAAAAAGGAAAATTGTCACTAAGGCCCCCTTCCCATAATATCATATGAATCTTTCCACTTTTCAGTAGGGTTCATCCTAGTAACCTGACAAATATTCTTACCAAGAAATTAATTGTCATTAAGGTTCCTTTTCCTCTGATATGGCACGGATCCTACCCATTTTCAATACGGTTCATACTTGTGACCTAACAAACATTCGGACCAAGTTTCATGATGATTAGACCATATTTGTTTCCTCCAGAGTGTATAAACAAGAAATTTGTCAATAAGGCCCCTTTTCCTGTGATATGGCAGCAATTCTTAATTTCCCATTTCCAATGGGATTCGTCCTTGTGACCATGCAAATAAACATTCTGACCAAGTTTCATGAAGATTGGACCAAATTTGTGGCTCCCTAGAGGGTAAACAAGAAAATAGTCATTAATACCCCTTTTCCTGTGATATGGCACAGATTCTTCCCATTTTGAATATGCTTTATCCCTGTGACCTGCTAAAATTCCGACCAAGTTTCATGATGATTAGACCATATTTGTTGCCTCCAGCGTGTATAAATAAGAAAATTGTCATTAAGGCCCCCTTCCAATAATATGGCATCGATCCATCCCATTTCCAATGGGATTCATCCTTGTGACCTGACAAATATTCTGACCATGTTTCATGATGATTAGACCATATTTGTTATCTCTAGAGTGTTAATAAGAAAATTATTGACATCTGACGATGCATGAGAGACGGCTGATGATGCATGAATGCCATTCAATGATCACAAAAGCTCACCTTGAGGAAGATGTGCTTAGGGGAGCTAAAAATTGAAAGTGATGGCTGTACACAATTCTTGAGATTGCCAATGCTGTTGGCATAAGCTATTGCGGTGCATTTCATTTTGAAGTGTATTTTCAAAGTATCAGATGCATACCCCATATGTTGACAGATGTCAAAATTGACAAAATGCCAAGTAACTTCTAAAGGAGTTTCCAAAGAAATTTGTAAACTATTAGTTACTGGGGAAGGAACATGGATTCACCATTTCCAACTATAGACCTGTAATTTCAAGTGAGTGATCAAAGATCAATTTTACATCAAAAATGATAGGAGGTAACGATTTCTTGAACCTCACTCTTCCTTGCCGAAATATAGTAAGAAAAGTTGGAAACAAAATATCACTAACCAAACAGTGAGTTGCAAAAAGGACACTGAGCACAAATAAGGTCTTTTATTGCATATTCTTCTCTTGTGATGCACATGCAGACTGGTCAAAGCCTATTACGCCAGCATTCTATTACGTCATACTACTCTCGTGCTAATATGAGAGATGCGCGCCAACCGTGACGGCTTTACTTCAGTGCGCTTTTAGAAATCGTCTCGAGCAGACGTGTATTTCTAATTTGACTGTAGGTGCTACAGTCTGTGACCACTGAAGCGTGTACTGAGTGTCTTTATTCTTTAATATTGACATTAATTTAAAGTTACGTTGTAACTAAGTGAAAATTGTTTAAAACTACATGGTAGTTTTACAGAAAGGTGTTTTTCGTGATTTAAAACCTTTTTCCCGATTTTATTTCGGTTAGAGATTATATCACGTGACTTCCACGTGGTTCGATGAAATGAACAATATGGCGGAAAGCATGTTGAAGAAGCAGTCGTCGGTCGACAAAACTGATAAAAAGGCCGAAAATGACCGTGAAAGTGTGGTTTCGACGAAGCCAACGAGTAATTTACAAGAAACGAACAAGAAGACCGAGAAAATGACGGAAAGGCCGGTTAACTCGGGAAGAACTGCAACAAGTGGAGCCGCTGGTTCCCGAGGAACGACCGACGTAAATAAAGAACTCGGCTTGATTTTGAAGGAAATCAACTCCAACTTAATTCAGCAAGGTGAGGACCTTAAAAAACTTTCAGAGAGGGTTGATTTTCTATACGACGAGTCTAATTATGACCCCTATTTTGAAAATTGTGAGGACGAGTATGAAGATACTAATTGTCCGGATCACGCTATTTCCCATTGTGAAGACAATGAGTCAGAGGATTGTCCTCCTTCTAAACAATCTAAAATGACTTTCAAGGGGTTGTCAGACAAATTTCTCTTGTCAGAGAAAGTTGACAATGAGGTAAATGATGATTTGGCCCATTTTGTAAATTCATCTTTTAGAAATGGGGTTGCTGACGATAGAGTTGCAGAAATTATGAAGGAAATTTATAGGCCAAACAATTGTGACTCTCTGACCAAAACTAGAGTTAATCCAGGTATCTGGAGATTGTTAAAACCCCAGACTCAGACTGATGATGCTAAAATGCAAGCTATTCAAAATTTGATAATCAAGGCGTCTGTGAATTTTGTCAAACTACTGGACAAAAATAGTGAATATTTGGATAATCAGTCAATTGAATGGGGTACAAATGCTGTTGCCCTGTTAGGACAGTGTAACAGGTCAATCAATAATAAGAGGAAAGAATCTCACAAGCAGGATTTGGATCCCAAATTCTATCCCTTGACATCTGCAAGTCTTCCATATACTGATTATCTATATGGGGATGAAACCGATGTGAATCGTAATGTTAAAGATATTCAGGACATGAGTAGAATAGGGAAAGTAGCTCGTAACCCCCGTGGTAGGGGAAATAGGGGCAATCCTTATGCCCGAGGTATTAGAGGTGCTCGTCGTGGTCGAGCCCGTGGATACTACCAATATAGGGGTGACTCCACAGCTAGCAATACCTCTTCAAAAAACTTGAGAGATGGACAAAAGAAGTAAATCAGGTGAGTCCTGTTTTTGAAGCTGGTAGACTAAGATTTCACTTGGAAAATTGGAGAAAGCTTACTCAAGATGAAAACATTTTAGAAATTATTCAGGGTTGCCCTATTGAATTCATAGATGGATTAAATCCTGTTCAGTCTAGATGTCCACCATCAAAATTAAGTCCTTTTGAGGATTTGATTGTTGAAAATGAAATTAAAAAACTTTTAGATATGAAAGTTATAAAAATTGTTGAACATGATGACAATGAATTTGTATCTCCAATTTTCTTAGTTCCTAAGAAGAATCAAGGTGAATACAGAATGATATTGAATTTGAAAAAGCTTAATGAAAGTATACCTTATAGGCATTTCAAAATGGATACGTTTGAGTCTGTTTTGAAACTTATCAAACCTGGATGCTACATGGCATCTATTGACTTGCGTCATGCTTATTATTCTGTGTTCATCTCTGAACAAGATCAAGTGAAATTACGTTTTGAGAAATCTGGAATTCTTTACCAGTATCAAGCTTTGCCCAATGGGATTGCGTTCGCGCCCCGTTTATTCACAAAGATTATGAAGCCAATTTACTCATCATTACGATTACAGGGTCATGTCAATTCTGGCTTTATCGATGACTCTATTCTCCTAGGAGATACATTTACAGAATGTGAAAAAAATGTAGAGCAAACTCATTCAGTTATGACAAGTGTAGGTTTCATGATTCATGAAGATAAATCTGTATTGATACCAACTCAAAACTTGACTTTTTTGGGTAACAATATAGATTCTCAAGAAATGATAGTTACACTTCCAGAGAATAAGGTTGCAACCTTGGTTCAAGAATGTGAACAATTATATTTCAAATCAACAGACACTATTAAATCTGTTGCTAGAGTTCTTGGGCTTATGGTTTCAAGTTTTTCAGCTGTTGAGTTTGGTCGGCTATTTTACAGAGTAACAGAAAGTGAAAAAATTGAGGCTTTGAAGTTTTCCAAGGGAAATTACTCTGCAAAAATGCATATTTCAGAACCAATGAAAACTGAGCTCAAATGGTGGATAGATAATTTACACTTGCAGAAGCGTGTAATAGATCATGGTAATCCAAATATTGTGATAACAACAGATACTTCTTCCTTTGGATGGGCTGGAATCTGTAATGATGAGCAAATTGGTGGTAGATGGTCAATTGAAGAGTCAGAAAAACATATTAATTGTCTTGAAATGTTAGCTATAAGCCTAGCAGTGAAAGCCTTTTGCAAAGAAATTAAACATGTTCATGTTCGAATTTTCTCTGACAACACATGTGCAATTTCTTACATAAACAATATGGGCGGATGCAAATCCAAAGAATGTAATGTCCTTGCTCATGATTTGTGGGTATGGTGTATGAGTAGGAACATATGGTTATCAGCTTGTCATGTTCCTGGAAAAGAAAACATATCTGACTCCGGTTCAAGACACTTTAATGACAACATTGAATGGCAATTGAACAAACAAATTTTTGATAAAATTTGCAATATTTGGGGAACTCCAGATATAGACATGTTTGCTTCTAGAATCAATAAACAATTGCCAAAATATGTGTCTTGGAAACCAGACTCAGAGGCTGTTTTCATTGATGCATTTTCATATAACTGGTGTTCAGATTACATGTACATATTTTGTCCTTTCAGTTTGATTGGAAGAGCTCTAGTGAAGTTAAGAAAGGACAAGGGCGAATGCATCATGATTCTTCCACTTTGGCCAACACAGAATTGGTGGAACAGTTTCCTAGAACTTCTCATAGACTATCCAGTAGTGATTCCAGTGACTCAGAGTACTCTGTCTCTAACAACAACCAAGAGGGAACATCCTCTCTCAGGGAAACTGAAATTAGTGGCATCGAGATTATCAGGAAAAGTTTACAAGACAGAAAAATTTCGCAACGAGCTGCCGATGTCATCATTTCATCATGGAAACCTTCAACACAAAAGCAGTATTCAGTGTATGTCAAGAAATGGTTTCATTTCTGTACTAAAAGACAAGTTGATCCAGTTCAAATTACTTTAGATACTGTTTTAGATTTTCTGACAGAACTTTTTGAGTGTGGTTTGTCATATGAAACTATTAATGTTGCACGAAGTGCCCTGTCATCTACTGGAATCATTATTGGTGGATTTCCTGTTGGTCAACATCCATTGGTAAAACGTTTTTGTACTGGTGTTTTCAATTTAAGACCATCTAGAGTCAGATATTTAGAGACATGGGATGTAAGAAAAGTCATAGATTATTTGAAAACACTTACACCAGTGAAATTATTATCTTTAAAAATGTTAACCATGAAATGAGCAATGCTTATTGCCTTAACTAACGCCACTAGAGCTCAAACATTACAATTAATGACTCTTAAAGACCTCAAGAAAGGTCCAGACTTCTTTGTTGTACAGTTAAGAGGGTGTTTAAAACAGTCGAGGCCAGGGAGGCCTGTGCCATATTTGTACTTGAAAAGTTATACTCCAGATAGGAGATTGTGTGTTGTAAATACTTTGCGGGAATATATTGATAGAACTTGTAAATTGCGTGAAAATGCAGATTCCTTGTTTGTGAGCTATTTAAAACCACACAGTGCAGTGACTTCTAGTACTATTAGTCGATGGTTAAAAACTATAATGAGTTTGTCGGGTATAGACATTACAGTTTTTAAGGCTCATAGTGTAAGAGCAGCCTCAACATCTAAAGCAAAGGCTAGTTTTATTCCGATACAAGAAATTATGAAAGTTGCTGGTTGGACAAATGCTGAAACATTTGCACATTTCTATAATAAGGATATTCAACAAGAAGAGGTTTGTTATGCCTCAACCATACTATCAACAGATTAGAAAAGAATTAAACATTTTCATGTAAGTAATATTTACTTATTTCTATTTTGTTGATCAACCAATAAATGCTATGGCTTTGAAGTCTCATATTAGCACGAGAGTAGTATGACGTAATAGAATCCCCCAAACAAACAAGACTTACCTGAAAGTTGATGTTTGGTTGTGATTCTATATAGTCATACTTCTACTCGAGGGATTATATGCCCTCCCGTATACTGTCATATGATCCCTCCCAGGGTTTACGAGGTAGACCATCTTTTGAAGCAGTACTCAGCAATTTAATTGATGCATTTCTTGGTTGCTGGTAGAAAGCTTCGAATGACTGAAGTAAAGTGGTCACGGTTGGCGCGCATCTCTCATATAATCCCTCGAGTAGAAGTATGACTATATAGAATCACAACCAAACATCAACTTTCAGGTAAGTCTTGTTTGTTTGGGGGATTATGCTTTAAGATTGTGACAAAAACTTGAGCAAGACTTGTGAAAATTTCTCAGAGGGATGTACCCATAACAGACAGAGCCCCAGAACAAAAGGCCCAGTGACCTTCAGTCTGAGTGGAGCTAAAAATTACAAACAGGGTTTTACGGGATGCAGTTTTTGCGAGTCTGAGATGTAAAAATAAGAAGCCAGGACTTCAAAAAACCTGAGTCTCATGGACCCTCTGGGGTCCTACTTCTGAAAAGAATTGAAGACTGTTTTAAACAGTCTTCAATTCTCTCCTAAGTTTAGCCCCAACAAAGTACTCATAAATATCTTACACATTCTTTACCTTTAACCAGGAAAAAGCTATAAATTCATATAAAAGAAAAAAATTCTTAAAAAAAAAAGTCTTTAAAAAATAAGCATGGACTCTGAAACAATAAGAAGGGACCCATCAGTTCCCAATAGTTGAGTCCTTTGGACCTGATTTTATTGACATCAGACTAAAAAACTTGGACAAATCTCTAAAATAAAATAAAAATTCTGCACTCAGTATGATTTTAAAATATTTTTTTTCACTAACCCATTCTAACATTATTAAGTCTTACATGCCTCACAGCATTCCATCTATATTAGCCAATACGGTCATATGTTTCTTGAAATATTCCCCAAGTCTCATCTCACTGCCTAATAAAGTGTGATTAAACAACAATGCAGAATATTAATTTGATTGGGTCTATATCGACCCATCTTCTACATGATATACCAGGGGGGAAAAGAACTGATTTTGCCAAAATTCTTCTTTCACATTGATCAATTTTGAAACAGAATCTTTCATTCCACCGACAAAAACAAAACCATGCAGTGCCTAAGTATATAATGTATCAGGTTTAAACTTTTTGAAGCAGCTTTTTTCAAATATCCAACCTTCTTTATAAAGATTATTGAGGGTTTCTTACTCCAGAATCTAAAATAGTCATTCTACCTTACTACAAAATTATTATGGAATTGCTCAAAGTGTAGTTACACCTCTGCTGAGCAAAATGTCTTTTTTAAACATTTTCTGGAATACCAAGATCAGAGCTCCAGATAGAGGGGGTATTTGGAATTTTTGATGAAAGTATTTCAATTAGCGTATTTCCTCTAATAAAAGTGCCCACCCTAACACCCCTACATTTTTACTAAGAAAACTCACTTCAAATGCCTAAATTTTGGGATCTTTTTGAGACTTCTTCTCTAATTTGAGATGAATTTTCTCAAAACAATCATTCATATGATTGTTAAGAGGAAATTCACCTCATATTAAAGGGAAAAGGGCCTAAAAGACATCAATTTTAATGATTTTTTGAATCAGAAAATTCTCATTAAATGAAGGCTCAATGGTCATGTTATGTATAGCTCCCTGGAGCGTTTATTAGGAGAAATACAGTTTTATAGCACAAACCTTTCAGACTATTGATCTCTCACCAATGGGTTGATAATCGTTGACCTATGTGAGATAGCAGCTGGAGGCTAGGAAAGGACGTGGTGGTTGTACTGGTGAGAGAAATACCAGGAAACCATTGTTAGGTGCTCCAGCCGCTGCGATATAGCTGAAAAAATGTTCAAAGCAGCGTAAACTCCATTCAAACAATCAACCCTTTTAGTGAGATGGCCACAGAATTTAAATGAACAGAGTTTCAGAAGCATCGCATATATCTGACATTTTGTTTGATCAATACAATTTACTTCAATAACATTTAAGAAATACTTCTGCATTTATCATAAACCACAGTAATTAGTTACATAAAGAAAATATAACCAAGTAAATCCAGAAAATATCAGAAAATTACAGGAGTATTATATCTGTAATTGTTTGATTATCATTAATAAATGAGAATTTCTGGAATCCCCAAGGTATCTTGTGTTTTACAGTTTTCGGAGAGTGATACATACTAATTAAACCAATCTCGGAATATCTATTGGGACAAATTGGCATTAATGCCAGAAACTGACTGGAGCGATTGACAGTTATTCTCATACATATTCATAAAATCTTTCTGTCAATAGCTTTATATAGATATATAAAGGTCCAGATGTAAGCTGGACTGTAATGAATTATGACCATAAGGATTCTTTGGCCAAATGATCATAATTCATAAGCTCCGAAATTACTTTCAATGTAGAAGAAATCGTAATTTCTATATACTTTGTAAGATCTTGGATACTTATGCAAATATGCAAAGGGCTAGGTTCACGAAAGGGTGTTTTTGGCCCTGTGTTATTTTTTGGTAAAAATGCTATAAAATGGTACTTTTGCATCTATGTGTAATAAAATGATCTTTAAAAGTTATGTTTCTTTTTTCTATGTTACCATGGCAACAACTAACACGCACCTAGCAAATTCATCATTTTTTGGCATTGAATCATTCAAAATAACTTTATTATGCTTATTTTATCTTGAATGGCATTATAATATAGTTAGACGATTTACTTATGAACAAATTCCATGTTCGAATTTTGTTGCCATGGTAACAAAAAAGATTCTATTTGCAGAATGCATTATTAAATGTACAAAAATACGCATAATCAAACACAAAATACACATATCTATTGTTTTAAAGGCGTTGTGATAACTAATTGTATTAAACACATGTTCTTATAAAGCATGGTATATGCCTCCTAGATTAAAATGTGTGTGCTACAATCTTAACCAAAGGACTTACTTTTGAAATATTTGATTTATTGACAACATGCATTAAGTATTTTTTTCTTGACTCCCTTTAACTAATTAAACAATTTTTGTACTTATATGCTCTCTGATTTAGATTTAATTTGACACTAAAGGAGAGACGATTGAAAAACTGTTGAAATTGCCTTTAAAAGAATTCTTGTGTGAACTGGTTACCATGGCAACAGGCTAAAATTGCTTTATTAAGCCCTACTATGAAATATAATTGGCCATAATTATTATTTTAATGGAATATTTTCATACATCTGTAGATAAGTTCCAAAATTTGACTTATCCAACTCATGCTGTAATTTAAACAGAAACTGGTTACCATGACAGCTAAAATAGCTGGTTTTAATGCGTTTGATTTTAAGCGTTTTCTTTATTTTTGCGAATTTTTTAGCTCACCTGAGCACATCGTGCTCAAGGTGGGCTTTCGTGATCATTGAAAGTCCGTCGTGCGGTGTGCTTCATGGGTCGTCAGACGTCAAGAACAGTGTTTACGCTCTAGAGGCTACAAATATTGTCCAATCTTCATGAAACTTGGTCAGAATGTTGGCCAGGTCACAAGAATGAACCATATAGAATATGGGAAGGATCTATACCATATCACAGGAAAAGGGGCTTTAATAACAATTTTCTCGTTTACACTCTAGATGCGTCAAATATGGCTCAATCTTGATGAAACTTAGTCAGAATATTTGCAAGGTCTCAAGGATGAAGCCTATTGAAAATGGGAAGGATCTATGGCATATCATGGGAAAAGGGGCCTTAATAACATTTTTCTTGTTTATGCTCTTGAAGCCACAAATATTGCCTCATCTTCATGAAACCTGGTCAAAATATTGGCCAAGTCACAAGGGTGACTCCTATTGAAAATAGGAAGGATCCATGTCATACCGTGGGAAAAGGGGTCTTATTGACAATGTTCTTGTTTACACTCTATAGGCCACATATAGGGCCTCATCTTCATGAAACTTGGTCAGAATGTTGGTCATGTCATGAACCCTATGGAAAGTGGGAAAGATTCATTACATATCACAGGAAAATGGGTCTTAATGATAATTTTCTTTTTATAACTCTAGAGGCCACAATTTTTTCCCAAACTTAGTTTTGTGAGAAATTATCTCCTTTATGACATCTGACTATTCAATTGATGTGATGTCCCTGGGGTCAAACAGACTCAGGTGAGCGATAAAGGACCAATTTTGTCCTCTTGTTTTACTCATTAATATTTTATGATACAAGAATGGAATCTTTTTTTTTTTTTGTAAAATGCGTTAATTATCAACATAAACTACTCATCGCTCTCTGTATAAATAACCTGGGCAATAGTAACTATGATCTATATTATACTCATAAATATTGCAAATATGCAATTTCTAGGTTATTTTGGTGTTAATGTCTTTTTTTTGCATGATGATGCACATTTGATAATGGTTGGAATATGATTAAATAAAGAGGGTTTTTTAAACGAGAGGACCAGAATGGCCGTAAACCTGAATCTCATCCAAGTAACTTTTTAATTGTTGAAGAGGAGATGTTACTCCAAGAATTTAAAGTGATAATAGACCCAGTCATTACTGAGGAGACTAAAAATAAGCCCCACCCTGCAATATTCATATTTATGGGCCAATCAAAATTTCATGAACAATTTCTGTAAAGGGTCACCCAAGGAACATTCTGATGTAGTTTCATTGAAATAGGCCCAGTGGTTCAGTAGGAGATGTTGTTCAAAGATTACGGGCTAAAATAAGCCCCACCCTGCCACGCCAATATTTATGGGCCAATCAAAATTTTGTGAACAAATTTTGAAAAGGGTCACCCAAGGAACATTCTGGTAAAGTTTCATCGAAATCGGCCTGGTGGTTCAGGGGAAAGATGTTGTTCAAAGATTTTTTTGGCTCAAAATAAGCCCCTCTCTGCCACGCCCATATTTATGTGCCAATCAAATTTTTGCGAATGATCTTTGAAAAGGGTCATCCAAGGAACATTATGGTAAAGCTTCATTGAAATCAGCCTAGTGGTTCAGGAGAAGAAGAGGTTTTAAGAAAGTTGACTATACAACAGTCATGGTGATCCTAAAAAGTCTCCTTTGAGCACGTTGTGCTTAGGTGAGCTAAAGATACACTATTTTGGGTTATTTTAGTATGAATGGTTTTGGTGACTCAAGTTAGCCATTTTTATATTCTAATTTGTGGAATAAGGCATATATGAACAAATTCCAAACATTCAGCGCAATGTTAATGTTGTCTGTGATTATGACGTCAAATACAGAAAGTGACGTCATTACTACACCATATCTAATAATTAATTTGAGTTTGACAAACTTCAATGGGAATTATTGGAGATAATGTAACTTTGAAGGAAAAGGTGAAGTCCTACTTTATCACATGTCAATTAGTAGACAAAATAATTCAAATTATATCATTATGTTTGGTATCACAGACATCTCATTTTTTTCAACAACACTCAAAATTGTTGAAATATTGCAAGATTGTACTTTCATTCTTGTTTTTTTGAATATTGATCACATATCTGCCACACTTTTAAAATCTGAAAAATAGATTCCCCTTTGGTTAATCTAAATAATTTCAAAATTTAAAGGTGTCGCGTGAGTGTGAACATAGTGTTTGGTGAAACTTTTTACGAAAAATCTGTGGTAAAAGGCTATTTTTGTGAAAACAGGGGTTATTTTGGGATGTTTTTTCGAATGACAGAAAGGTATTACGAGAAACTATTTCATATTGTGGAACTGAAGGAAGGTCGTTTAATACAAACACAATGTTAAAAGTATGTTTTTCAAAGATTTATAAAATGAGAAATTACAGGGCCAAAAATGGATATTCGTGAATTCTGTCCTTTATTTGAAAGTCTTAAAGTCAGTTTTTACCAAAGCTACTAGCATATAAGGATTTAAACATACCGGTACAGCAATTTAGCTATTGGCAACAATTCTTGACTGCTGAGCTCTCAAAGAATAATTAAAGAATTATGGTTGGCTTTCATTATGATTTTCTTGTTTTGAAGGAAAAAAAATTACTAGACAAAGATCAGCCTGCACATATGTGCAGTCTGATCTTAGTTCATACCACCTGAATTTCACTTTAAACCAGAAAGGTCTCAAAAAACAATGCATTTCCGAAATCAATACTCACTCACATTTGGTAACTTCCAGTGCTTTTAGCACTTTGATATTACATTTATTTTGCAAAGATTTTTTATTCAGCATGACAAGGGTTAAAGAGAAAGTATACAATAATCCACTGAAAATGCAATTCTGAAATATTACATTTGTCCGCAAATTCATTAATTCAGACCATAGTCAATAATTTTGTTGTGTGGTAAAGCCAAAAATACAACAATTTCATTGCACTGCAAGTCTCTAAAATTTTACCTTCTCCATATATATGTAAAACTGTTCACTCCATTAAAACATGGGGTCTGATAGGCTCCCAAATTTTCACTGGATGGGTGAGACATTTTTTTGCTGCACTGCGTTAATTCCTGATTCTATATTAACACTGACAATAATAGGCAGATTTTCAGCATAATTCAAAACAGGGTATTTGAGATTTTTCTGGTAGTTAAAAAATATTGTTGGAAATAAAAAACTGCTAGGTGTTTGATCTCCCCTTTTCTAAAGTGCTGTAAAACTTTAAATCACCTATTAAGCTATAGTTAACTTCTCTATGGCATAATATAACCTTTTCACTGGAATCAGATTTTATAAAAGGCAAATTGATATTAATACAATTCCTAAATAATCAAACTCTCTAAAACATAATTTATTTGTTTTTATACAATCTGTAATATTCCACAACTTTTGTTTAAATCTGAAACCACGTAACTACAGCTGTAAACAAGTCATAGTTTCACGGTTTTAGAATTAAAACAACCATATTCAGGATAACCTCCTAGTGGGAGGGAAAATGATCTCCGCTCAGATAAAGTAAAATTGCTCGTAAATCATAACTACAGCCAATTTAGCCCTGATAACTGTAATTATGTAATGATGATTTCAGATCAATACAGTCTTTGATTACCGCAATTGGACTTTGATCATTAAACGGAGGCAAAGCTTTTTTTTATTTTCCAAACAATTGTAGGAAGTGTACAAAACAGGAAGTTTTTGATTGATTGGTTTTTCTGTGCTTTTATTCATTGTCTGACCTTTTGCATTCAGATGCTTCTCTTGCCAGAGATTTAACTGGCATTATCAGACCACAAAATTTTACTCTTTATTTGATATAAAAAAAAAAATATTTTTTTTTTCATGGAGGTGTATAACTGAAAACCTTATCACATTGTTTAAATAAGCTAAGTGGATTCGTGTGCTTTCCCTTTTAGTTTCATACCTTCATAAATTGAAATGATTTAATATCTTGAAGTAAAAGTTTTTTCAATATGCTGCATGTTACTTATGTGACTGTAATTTTGAGCAAAAGCTTACAATTAAGTGGCTACATAATTGGATTTAATTTCATTGAGAAATGAAACTAATTTGTCAGTCAATTAGAATCATGAGTCTTTACAAATACAAGTAAATCAAGAGCCATGTCAGACATGGTCATCCGCCACCATCAAAGCTTGATAGTAACCAAACTGAAGCCTAATCAAAGGCCAATAACTCCTAAATTGTGTGAGTAAGAGTTGAAGTTCTTGTGCACTGCGTTCCTCATCCATGAGATCTATCCATCAAATTAGTTTCAAGTTGATAGGTTTAATACTTTAGTTGATATGCTCCGGACAAGTTTAGTGATGGAATGACGAACAACGGAATGACAGAAATTGACGGACGGAGACCATTACTATATCCCCTTCGCCAAAACGTCTGAGGATAATTAAATAATTCCAAATTGAGTGACTTGTATATTGAATGAACATGTATGTTATAAGTAAATACATCTGAGCAAGAGATTAACTATAATTTTTTACTTGACATCAACTTTCATGATACATTTATAAAAATCTCTAATTGCAGGTACAATTGTACTAATTGAGGTCAAATTATTTTAAACCATTAAATTTTAGAGCTATTAATAGTCTAGACAAAATGGGGCTGAGATTGAGTACAGTCGATATTGCTTGAGCGACCATCTCTATCAAGCGACCACTTTTTATGTAGTGACCATCTTAAAAAGTCCCTTCACTGTTAGAAATATCTCCGAAAAAGGGGACATAATCTTCAGTGAAAAATGTTTATCCTTAAATTCTTTGACGTTAGAACAGTTATGAATTGTCTCAATGAGACAGTTCTTATGGGTTCAAACATCATATGGATAAGGAAGAATTCTGTGAAATCTTATGCTATCATATAACACGTCTTATTTATCATTTGATATTGTACTAAACCACCATTTTACATAAGCGCCCTCATTTTATTGGTCCCCTAAGTGGTCGTTTTACTGTACGTAGTGCTTGCTGGTTATAATTGTCAAACTGTTACTGCAAGTGATCTTGTGCAGTAATCTTGATACTTAGAATTTATTATCACTTCCATTTCTCTTTTAAACTGATGAAATCATGTGGCTCGGAATGAATGAGTTTTACTATAAAAGTGATTTCTTCAGATCGTATTAACTTGATTTTTATAGTAAAAAAAGTATCCTCAGGGGTTCAAAACATATTACATGGGAATAATTGTCTTTTATAAAACTTCATTCTTAAGAAAAAAACATTTCACTTGAGGCTGTATTTTTCTACATCTGTGAAAAAATTAGTCTTGGTATAAAGCTTACATCGCTAGAGGACCTTTCTATGTAATTGAAAGGAACTTTTAGAAGATTCTTTAGTCATAAGAAAACAAAATTGATTAACCTGTTGTGTTTTTTTTTCATTTCTGCCAATTGGATCCAGTCTTTGCTCTCCGTCTATCTCTATTATTATTTAAGTGTGCTCCTCCCATGTGAATTATTTTTTTCAAGAAATGGTTATTGAATCTTCTAGATCCTGAAAAAATGTTCAAGAAAAGATTTTTTAAATGTTCTAGAAGATTAGATGACAGTTCTTGAACTTCTAGAACTAGTTCTTGTATTTCTAAAATTAGTTCTAGAACAGCTTGAAGTGCCATTTAACAATCTAGAACATTCAAGAAGCAGTTCTTGACATTTTTCACAGGGGCTGTTGAGTTCAGACCTCTCATTTGTCAACCATATTTTCTCATCACGCTTGTCTGCCAGGAAGTACCAACAACTGCTGTGGTCTAACAGTAACTGATCTCAGGCTGAGCCTGGCTAGCTCATTAGTAGCTGTCAATCCCAGTGGGTCGTAAGTTCAAACCCAGGGTCAGCCAACTTTCATCAAACATTTGATATAAAGTAAATGTGACATCACGAATCATTTTTCTCTGCCAATGGGTGTAGTTACAGTATGCTTAATACTTGTCATGCTGAAACCGGAATATTCCTGCTTTGGTAGGAGGTTTGATTTATTGAGTGGAATTTTACGCCGCTTTCAACAATTTTCAGTTAAATTGCAGCGTCTGGAGCAACTAACAATGGATACCTGAAATTTCTCTCACCAGTTCTACCATCACATCCTTCCCTTTTTTTTTTTTTATTAAGCATGACAAGGGCTAAGTGGGATGACCAGCTGGTAGCTCTGATTAAAGTGCGAGGGAAACAACAGGAAATCATAGGTAGGTACACAAGCCACCACAATATAGCTGCAATAATGTTGTAATCAGTGTTTAATCCCAAACAAGCATTAACTAGCACTGATCTTAGAATTATGAGCTAAAATACTTCGAGGGTCAGTGACAAACTATTGTAAGTGCTTATATATTTGTAGCTACTGTTGAACATGAGATTTGCTCTGAACCGTTGACTTATGATACCATGATTCCAAAACCATAGTATATATTGATAGAAGACCAGGGAGCTGTGCAAATCCTAAATTACCCAGCATTTCTCAATATGCCTCCGCCTTTTTCATGTTCTTGCATAGCAGTGCCTTCCCCATTCATTTGCTATCCCCCTATCCCAACTTTTATATTTTTCTCTTACAATTAGATTCCTGTGTCATGACTTAAAACAGTCAGTTTTTATGGTATGTTCTAGTTACACCTATCAACATGAGTATAACCCCCATCCCCAGCCCCCCCCCCCCCCCCCAAAAAAAAAAACCTCTCCATTATCAATGAATGAAACTACTAGGTTACCACATTTTGATAATAGGGATTTCATAACTTCGTAAATAAGATCAGACTAAACACTGATGCCTGCCCATCAACTGCCGTCATTTGGAAACAGTAGTGAAAGGGTTTATGTCACAAGCAATGCACATCTGCAATATCAAAGCTCTGCCACTTACAATGCAAAAGACATATCACTTACAATCGCAAAGAAATAGAAAATAATGAAGTTTAAATTTTCAAACATATTTAACCTTGAAAACCAATCTTGACCTTCAGTGTTGACCTTGGAGTTATAATTACCTACAGAAAGGCCTTGTCACAAGTACAAGTAATATACATGTGAAATATGAATGCTCTATTACTTGCCAATCAAAATTGATGTTAAAGTTTCAAGGGGACCAACAGGCAGACAAACACACAGGGCAAAACCAATATCACCAATCCATCATAGGGGCAAAAAAGTTGAGTATATTCAGTCTAAAGCTATATGAACTGAGAAAACATTAAGTTTAAATTCAGAAGTATATACTTCCTAAAAGAAATTTGTGGAGAATGATTGGCAAAATTGCTGGAAAATTCAAATTCTTGCCTGTCATATAAAAGCTATAGGGATAGAAAGAAAATCCAATGTCATATGATTATAAGTCTGGAATAGCATGCTATAAGCCTGTTATAGCAGTAAAATAGACATCCTCCTCCCTTTGGCCCTGTTGTAACTTAACTTTGTACATTGAACCCCTGTGGTGCTATACCTGGTATATTCTTACTTTAGCAGGAGGTAAGACAAAGATCAGACTGCAGGTGCAGTCTGATTTTAGTCTTAACCGAGGGTGTGGAAATACGCATTTTTTTCAACTTGTCCTTGGACAAGTCAAATATGATTTTCCACTCATCCAAGATCAAAATAAACTTGTCAGCAAAAAAAGAGAACTACAGTCTACACCACCTGTTTCTCACTTTGAATCCAGAATTGTCAAAAGATTTAGCTTTTTAAAAACTAGAAAGCCATGAATGGCTTGTGTCGCTCCACAGGCTTGAATTTCTTGTAGTAGCATATCTAAGTTTTGACTAGATTTTTAGATATTTTGGGTTATACTGATGTTAAAATGATTTTCAAAGTTTTCACCATTATAACATATAGAGAAATGACCTCCGTCCATAAAATACATATTTTTCATCCGATCACAATAATTGTTGGTAGACTGATAAAGGGTCACCCAAGGATCATTCATGTAAAATTTGGTTGATATCTATCAATTAGATTCAGAGAAAATAATTTTCAAAGTTTCCACTATATAACATATAGAGAAATGACCTCTGTCCATAAAATACATATTTTTCATACGATTACAATAATTGTTGGTAGACTGTTAAATGGTCACCCAAGGATCATTCATATAAAATTTGGTTGATATCTATCAGTTAGATTCTGAGAAAATGATTATCAAAGTTTCCACTATATAACATATAGAGAAATGACCTCCGCCCATAAAATACATATTTTTCATCCGATCACAATAATTGTAGGTAGACTGATAAAGGGTCACCCAAGGATCATTCATGTAAAATTTGGTTGATATCTATCAATTAGATTCTGAGAAAATGATTATCAAAGTTTCCACTATATAACATATAGTGAAATGACCTCCGCCCATAAAATACATATTTTTCATCTGATCATAATAATTTTTTGTAGACTGATAAAGGGTTATCTAAGCATCATTCATGTAAAATTTAATTGGTATCCATCAATTACAACCTGAGAAAACTCACTTTTTACCATATTTGGAAATTAGCCACGCCCATAAAATCAAGGTTTTTCATTGGATCAAAATTTCTTGAACAACTTTGAAAGAGGGTCACCCAAGGATCATTCCTGTGAAGTTTGGTTGAAATTCATTCAGTAGTTTCTGAGGAGAAGATTTTTAAAGAAAAAGTTTACGACCTGACGCACGGACGCACGGACGGACGGACGGACGCACGACGGACACAACGTCATGACAATAGCCCCAGTGGTTTTCAGCCAGTGGAGCTAAAAAATGACCTACAGTTGGTACTTTCAGTGCTCTTTGCTCTTTGATTTAAGTGTAAACTTTTAGCAAAAAATTATTCAGCATGACAAAGGGTTAAAATTTCATGCAAATCTGTCTTTAAATGGAGGAGGATTTGTGTTAACAAGAATTGGAAGAACGCATGGAAACAGAGAGGGAAGGACAGACATATGGCAAAGATTTTACCAATGTACAACCACCTTCAGCGGCATATAAAAATGGAACAATACTGACTCCTGATAAGTACATCCAGTGCTTTTAGCACTTAGATTTTAACCCTTGCCATGCTGAATTAAAAATGGTGACCAAATTACACTTAAATCAAAGTGCTGGAGGCTCTGACAGCTAAAATTGTATGCAAATATTTTAATTATAAATTACAAGTCTTTACACTATTCTAGCTGATATAAAATAAACAGGTGGTGTAGACTAGGTTCAGACTGCACATATGTGTAGGCTGATCTTTGTCTACATCTCCTCTCAAAGCCGGAATATTCGAGGGTCAGCATAACAAGGGTTAAAATGCAGTTTTTACAAAAGTTTTTCTTAAGCATGAAAATAGTTATCATGAATATTTTTGGTTTAGCATGACAAGGGTTAATATGTTAAGAAAGATATTATTGTGAAGAGAGAATTCAGGATAGGATGTTAGTGTCTACAAAGAAAATCTTTTATTCCCAAGATTGCTCTCTATCTCAATTTTACAGTATGACAGATTACCTTATTGCTTCATTCTTATGCTTTCATCTACAGAATAAGTGTGCTATTTTTGCAGTGCTTGACCTTACATTATGATCAAATACCCTATTTTCGCAGTGCTTAATCTTACATTATGATCAGAAGGTATTTCACGGTTTTAACAAAACCATTTTTAAGTGCTCCAACATCTTTTCTTTGTGAAAAAGTATCTTAGCTATTTAGTTTTCTTCTAAACAATGAAACTTTTTCGCTACATCTTTTCAATATTAAATTCTCTAGCTAACTTTTTAGTATTTATCTAGCTAGCTATCTATTTAGTATTAAACTATTTTTACGATGGCTAGCTATCTTTTCAGTATTTAACTATTTCTACAATAGCTAGCAATCTTTTCAGTATTAAACTATTTTTATGATAGCTAATTATCTTTTCAGTGTTAAACTAATCCTACCATAGCTAGCTATCTTAATTTTCAGTATTAAACTATTTCTATGATAGCTAGCTATCTTTTCAGTATAAAACTATCTTGTGCTCTTTTCAGTATTACACAAAAACTTGTTCATAACACATATTCTCCTGCACGATTCTGAACTAAGCCTTCTTGCAGGAAAAAAAACATCTACAGAGGGAGCCTGAATTAATTGTTTCTCCCATTATTTTTATTCATCATTTGTCCTGAACCCAGACCATGTTTTTCTCATTAATTTCAATCTGTTTTTATATCATTAATTTCATTTGTTTTTTTTCTGCCTTAACAATTTCCTTTCCCATCCATGTCTATGAAGTCACTTCTTTCCCTCAGCAATTCTTTTTGATAGGGTTTTGACCAAAAAATTATCTAAACAATTAACTAATTTGACCCTCAAGATTTTTCCCCAATTTTGGGTCCTTTTGACTTCCTTGAGAGAAATTTTCAGTGATCAGAATTTGGTTTAATCCCTCAAATTATCAAAGATGTATCTTATATGCTTTTTAAAATAAGGCTAAGAGTAGCCAGCAAAAATTGCAGAGCCTCATCAAACTAATCTCTCATCTGGGTCTTATAATTTGCTTGGGCCTAAAAAGCATTGGTCTAAAATTCTTAAAAAGTGGGATCGAAATATTCTCAGATTGTACAGAGAAGAGGGGGTAACTCCATGCAGTCTAAAATCTTTATTGCTCAATTAAATCCTATGATGTGTGACTCATTTGAATTGTCTCAATGAGACAATTCCAATGAGAACCCACAAGATAGGGTTTGAGCAACTAGTAGCTCCGATTCTAATATGCCTCCAAATGAGGCTGAGTGCAAGGCAAATATTGCAGGCCCTGAACAAGCAGATCCTTCCAGAGCAGTTTGGTCTGGGTCTAAATGTTATTTGTTATACCTTTTTTTGCCGGGGTAAATGACAATACATCTCTGTTGACATCATTTTCCAGCCGAGAATAAATTGTAGTATACCCCAGCAAAAAACTGTATAACAAATTTATTATACTCGATTAAATAGAGGATAATCGTTTGTTTCAGTGTAAGATCAATTTATATTTCATTGAGTGAACAACAAAAGCTATATTTTCACAAGTGGCAGAGCCACGAGTGAAAATATAGCCTTTGTTGTTCATGAAATGAAATATTAATCGATCTTACACGAAAAACAAACGATTTTTCTATTTCTTTTATGCAAAAATGAGACAAAATGTGAAATTTCTAGGACATATTTTCGTGAAGCGCGTCATTATGGGCGTGATTGCTATGCAACGTTCATTGTGACGTCACTTATTTCGCCCCACATAGATGACGTCAGATAGGAATTGAAATGCACAAAAGCAGGGTATAAGTTTTTGATAATTTCACTGCTTTTGCAGTGAGATTATCAAGTGATAATCTACCGTTATTTCTCGATAAACCACCGAAAAGCATTAAAGAAATATCTGTCTTTTGTCTATTTAATACCCATGGTATGCACCAAATTCTTTGAACCAACAATATCCCCAAAAGAGTCTCAAATGAAAAGTAAACATGTAGTGACGTTATAGGTAGTTGTGACGTCATATGCCACTACATTCCCTGATATTGTGATTCTTGGCTGATTCTGCAAGAAAGTTAGCAATGTAAAATGGATTGATTAATAAAATCAAAAGGTATTTTTCAGCTTTTATATCAGCTGGCATGAACATGTAAGTTATTAACTGACATGAGCTTTTACTGTAGTATACTGTGTACACATGTGCCGTGTTATCAACAAAGGGAGAGAATCATGGCTGCCAGGTTGGAATTTTAAATTTTTGTCCATGTCTCCAGTTAATACCTTAAGGAAATATTAGATGTTATATCGTAGCGGCTGTAGATATGAATGTTTGTCAGGTCAGCATTATCCAATGAAAATGCTAGAATTTTCTTTGCAGTATAATAAATATTTTTTGGACATGTATGTCTCTGAATACCTAGGCTCTTACAGTAATCCTATGCAACTTCATAAGGTTAGCCAATGAACTACAGCGACAGAACCTACTTCAGGAAAACACAGGTTGTGAATTGGGAATTATTTGACTTCAATTATTTATAAAATTCAATTACATTAAATCTCAATGGAATAGTAAATATAAATGTAATTAAGTTTACATCAATTTGAGTAATGCAATTAACCTTCATGACAACATATATAACACAAAATTAAAAGCAATAATTTTGAATTCCCTAACAGCTTTTTCAAAATACCAGGAAATATAATGTCAAGATATTGATCCAAATCTAGTGAGTTCTTAGAATCAAGTAAAGTATTATTATTATGTGACCTGTCACATGAAAAAGGCCCATCGGAGGAAGAGCCAAAAGTATTGACGCCAGTGCGTTTTTCTTGCAGATAGACCAGGACTGAAATTATTCGTAGTTAATGGGTTTTCGGGATCTTGAATGATAAATCAACATCTCTTTATAATTATTTTTAAAAATTTACTTTCTGATTGATCTCTACTAGATACGATACCTTTAAGGAATTTCTAGACAGTTACGTTCTGTGTGTCAGGTCACATAACGAGGGGTCAGAGCAATACTAAAAGCCAATATTAATTGTAATTAATCAGGAATATTCAAGTTTTAATTGCGTTTAGATATATATCAGCCAGAACATTCATTTAAGTCTGTCTTAGTCTTCAATAACTTTAATACTTAAAGAGATAAAGTCGTTTATGAGTTCCATTGTCTGAATGTCATAAGCCTAATGGCACTTACAATAATGTTGCTCTGACCTTTCAATAATGTACATGGGCAACCAAAATGTTGCATCTATAGCTTCATTCAAGCTGTAGATACTGTAAATGTGAAAATTTTGGCGGTGGTTTCATTTTGGCTATATTAGTGGTCTAGCAAAGATGTGCCAAAATTAATCCACCGCCCAATATTTGACAAGTAGACAGGTAACTAGAAACATTTTTTGAAATTTTCATTAATATCCTTCAAAGGATTATTCGCTTTGAAAAAATGTTGATGTATGGATGTACAGACAGACTGACTTCAGAACAGACGGACAAAGAAGATGATACTAATGACACATCGATGGCTCAGCACGAAAAAGTTGTAACTGCCTATATGTTTATGGGCAGTTACAACTGTTTCGCGCTGAGCCATAGATATGTGTAATGTGTTTTATGTACTCACTGTGAACATTGAGATATATCCAAGTTCCATTTGAATTCTTTTTTTCATTATCAACACCGTCTAAATATATCACTTTACACTCATACCAACCCTCATCAGGCTCTTTTATATGACTTATTTCTAACGAAATTCCATTCACTAATCTAACACGTTCGTGAAATTGTGGATGTATGTTAGGTGGGTATCCGTCATGTTGGAGAAAAACTGGTAATTCGAGTCCGTCTTTTTTCCACTCGACGATGTATGTGACACGCTGATTGTTTGGAAAATGAAGGGCACAGTCTAACACCTGCTGGCCACCGAGACTCGATGATTTTGTTGCTTGTATACCGAATATGCCTGAAAAGAGAAGGGTAGAATTTATGAGCCATTTGTATGCGACTTTCATCATTATGAGACAGATTTAATTTGGACTATTTCATGTGCACAAAAATATAAAGCAGCTTCATAATGGTTATTCTTTTCATTGAAGTATGAAGCCAATTTTTTCAGCAAATCAGAATGCTCAAAAATTGATGGATTAAACTGTGATTAAATGAGTCGTTTATATTGCCTATACAAGAACAATCTTATTGTCAATAACATAGATTGGCAATAGTATTGATTATGATTCAGCAATATTGAATATTAATATAGATTCAGCGTTAAAAACGAACTGTCCTAAACCGAAGCATAACTGAAAAATATCTGTCATGAGCCGGCCTCGAACCCATGTAGACAAGATACATTCAAATTTTTTGGTTTACAAGTCCAATGCTCTACCACTGAGCCAAAGAAGATCTTCCCTGACACAGGTGTCAAACATTCAACAACGTTTCTGAAGTAATGAATTTTAACAGTGTTAACCAAGGTTTCCTAATGATTTTCATTAGGAAACCTCGGGCAACATTGTGAAAGATCATGTGTTCCAAAATGTGGCGGAACTATTATGGGTTTACTACCTTAATTACAACAGGTATTGCTATCAACTGCATAAATGCTAGCAATCGATGCCTTATCCCAGCTTACCCTTAAATTACGTTTTAATTTTTTGGAGATTTTGAACAGTCTGGCTCCATTTTTCCCATAGTAATCAAAAGTAGAAAGCAGGTGGAGGCACATGCATAGATCTGTGCAGGCTCATCTTCACCCACTGTCTGTCAAAACTTTGTGAGTGACAACAGAATTATTCTGGGAACAGCAAGAACAATTTTTTGTCATACTTAATTAATTTTTTTTTTTACTCTAAATCAAAGTACTGACAACACTAGAATTCCAGAGTGTGGGGCAAAATTTCTATTGAAAATTAATTTCATACAGAAGATATAAGTTTTTTGTAAAACACTTATGCCCCCAAAACTGTATTTTTTTTTTTATAAGTTTGGCCTGATTAATTGACAATGACTTTGACCAATGACCTTCATCTTGATTCTGTGTTTTGTTGAGAGGAACCTTTAAGCCAAACATAAGCATTAATAATTGTCACTTGAATTGGTGTTGAAGTTATAGGAAAATGTTTAGTTGCAGTTTATGGTTTTGCAGACAGACAGACAGACAAATAGACGGACATCTGTAGAATATGACCTCTCTTATCAAAAAAACAACTCTGTCTTGAAATGAAATAAACAGGTAATTAAGCCGAGGATTAGACAGATCATTGTCTATTACTTCTGCCAAAGCAGGAATATCCCAGGTTTAGCATGACAATTTAAGGGTTAAAAATGTGCAATCGAAAGGCCTGAGATTGAAAGTTTGCATAAACATCTTTTTAAATTCCAGTGTAAATTCTGAGGATTAGGAAGCCTAGAAACATTGTCATGGGACCATGGAAATAAATGGCTTTCTGTGAAACAAGAAATTAAATTGCTTCTATTTTAAGTTGTGTTCAATAACCTTTATACTTATATGCTCTCAAATTTTCAAGGTCTTGGCAAAAATCTGGGATGAATACTATATGAGCATGAGTGTGAGATTTCCAACAATTTCATATATACATAGCAAATACTCTGACAAGCCTATGCATCCGAACAGTCTGACCAGAGTGTCCACTATGTGTTTAGTAGATAGATAAGGTCTCAAAGTACTTGTACACCAACAGGTAACTTTATATTTACAGTAGGTAGCTGTCTATGCTGCTCAATGTTTGCACCTCACGCACATTTCAAGTTGTTGGAAATGTCACACACAGGTATATTCATTTTTACTGTTTCACATGATCCTGCTGAATTAAAACTTTTCACACATATTGTCAATTTATGGGGAATTTTCCTCAAACCTGGCTTATTAAGGGGTTCCTATGATTATCAAGTAGAAAGGACTCGCATTGTGCAGGCTAGCTTAATTACAGCAGAAGATTCAATTGTTTCTTGTAATTAATTTCAAAATCAACACTGAAAGAACCTGAATCTGCTGCTTTATTTTGTATCGAAAACCCATAAATTTGTACCTTTATCCTACTGCATTTGATTTTTATTTAAAAAATTTACAACCTTTGGGATATTTAAAATTTGGTTTGGAAGAAATTTTCTCCATAAAAACTTAGTAGAAAGCAGGAGGTGTTGGCTATCATCAGGCTGCACATCTGTTAGTCTATGCTGTCTGCTGAAGCATTGAGCAGAGCATAAGTAAAATGTGAACAGCATGATAAAAGCTTATATGCACCAAGCAAAATTGTAAATGGCTGAACATAGAATGTGAATCATTGAATACCAACTTTATTAAATGAGCCATCTATAAACAGATAAAAAACGAGGCCATGTTATTTCTCTCCCACAATGTAGGTCTTATTATGAACATGAATAAGGATCAGCGCACAACTGTTATAAGTCTATAGCAAAAGTGTAAAGGCACTTACAATACTTTTGATCTGACTTATCAATTTATGCAAACTCTGGAAAAAAAGTTTCAAAGAATTTAATGATTGAGAACAATTCCAAATAATGTTCAT
The DNA here is from genome assembly GCA_948146395.1 of Fragum whitleyi. Classification (NCBI taxonomy): domain Eukaryota; kingdom Metazoa; phylum Mollusca; class Bivalvia; order Cardiida; family Cardiidae; genus Fragum; species Fragum whitleyi. Next base: position 34,591,315 of record OX411547.1, on the reverse strand, counting down.
TAATGATTATTTTTCTTTAAAAGGCAAATAAACTATCTAAAACCTATTCAAATTCAGCTCATTTCTTCACAATTTCTTTTTCAGCTTAAAAATTCCAGAGAAACAAAATTTAATCCATCACAATTGAAGAGAGATCTGAACAAAAGACAAATATTTGCATAGAGTGACAGATTTTGGTTTCTTGAACTTGTCACTAGAAAGATGAACTAAAGTATGCTACAATTGTAGCTTTACTAGAATCATAATACAAATCTTTGTATATTTCTACAAAGCTGTAGTCACAAAAATCATAGCAGGCCCCATAGCACAAGGTATGGGACTGTCAATCTAAAGGTCTTGGTTTTGGTTCCTGACGACAGCACTAATTCTTTCTAACTAGTTGTCTCCCACCAATGGGTTGATAATCATAGACCTATGTGGAATAGCAGCTGGAGGCTTAGTGAGGAAAGGACAGTGGTAGTACTGGTGTGAGAACAACCAAGAATCCATTGGTACGTAGGTGCTCCAGCCTCTACAGTATATCTTTAAGATTGTTAAATGTGTGTAAAGTCACAACACAAAGCTTGCGCAATGAAGAATATCAAAATAACTTGTATAAATATCATTATATCAAGAAAATAACGTTCAGTTAAATTACTGTATCTCAAACAGCAAAGAAAGAGTACACTCTGTATTCAAAATGCAAGTATTGTATTAAAAATTTCCTGTATTGCAATTTGTGTTTTTCCAGAACAATCTAATTTGCATATTTTCTTTCAGCAATAATTTGGTATGCAACACTGAACTTTCTCTTTTTGACAAAATAGTACAAGGATTGTAAGTCTTAAGAGTATATAAATGATTTGATTGTGTTGATTGTATACAAATATAAAGGGGTCTTTTTCCAAGTTTTTAATGTCATTGAAACTAGCAGATATTTAATGACTGATTTTTTCTAGTGATAAATCAAAATTTCAAGTTCTAGAATATTTATATTAGTGAACTGTCATGCAAAATTGGACTATCTAGAAAGTGCAAAAAGTGATTCTAGTTAGACTGCACAGACAGACTAGGGTTGAAAGTTTTTGCACATAATATAATTCTCTGTATCTTAAATGGCTATTCTACTTTCCAATAAAATGTAATTATTTCCAAAATATATGCCTTCTGTTTGATTTATTTTTCATAAAAAAATTTTTTCTAGAGTTCCAAGGTCGATGGCTGACAGCGCAAATCAGTTGTAACTGCCTAAATGTTTATAGGCAGTTATAACTGTTTCAGGCTGAGTCATCAAGATAGTCCCTTTCTGCTAGACAGGTCACATTTAGTTAAATTCAAGTTTTTAAGTGATATTAGCTAAAACTTAATCAATTCAACATTACAGCAAGCTGTTTTGTCTGTTTCATGATCTTGTTGACTTCCTATTGATTGGGGTAGAAATAATTTCTGTTATTCAAGAACATACAGAATTAAGTGCAGATTTCTTATTATTCACTTCCTATCACCCATGGGCACACTTCCGTTTTCTACAAAGAGAATTGCAAATTTCCTCTTTCAAGAACTGCTTGCTAATCATCAATATGCCTGAATCATATGATATTTAATTCTTAATCAACCAAAGGCAGGGTGATTTTTTGCTGCATACCCTTGCTAAAAAGTTCAATAACTAGCTATTCAACTTCTGGAACAAATTATTGAACTCAAAATTTTAAATCCCCATTCAATTAGTTTTATGAAATCGAATTCAAGAACAAATCATAGAATTGTTTGAATGACTAGTTCTTGAACTGCCACTTTACATTCTGAATCTATTCTTGAACCAGTTCTAGAACTAATTCTTAAATCAGTTGCTGAACCAAATCTTGTTCTAGAACCAGTTTTTAACTTAGATATCGTTTCCAATTTACAAATCTAAGTCTTGACATTTCACATGTTTTCTGGTTTTCTGGAATTCCCATGCCCGACTTGTCCAACACAGGCATTTTCACTTGCGGGCAAGTACATTTTTCTAGGCCACTTGTCCTTGGACAAGTAAATAACAGAGAAAATTTTGATACAGTACTAAAAAGATCTAGGAGGAAAGACATCCTTTTGTTTGTATGAAAGTGGAGGAAATCACTGTCTTTAATGAAGAAAATGCTGAATAACAGCATTTTCTTCCTTAAAACAATGCTTTCTCAATAAACATTTCATTTTTTGTGGATAAGTTCATATTGATCCTGGACAAGTAGAAAATTGACCTTTACTTGTCCATTGACAAGTGGAGAAAAGTCGTATTTCCACACCCCTGCCTTCTAAAACAATTTTTTGTCATTATTAAGCCTTTCTTTGCCTCATCAGGTCTCTATGGTGCACGGTGCATCTCATCCAGAAGCAAACTTCAGGTGGCTGTAGCAGTACTTGATAATATTAACTCTTGTCATGCTGAATAAATTTTGGCTAAAAATTTGCATCAAAATCAAAGGGCAAAAAGCACTGAAAGTCCAAACTGTAGGTCAATTTTTATTTGAAAAAACTAAATCTATTGACAATTCTGGTTTGGAAGTGAGAAACAGGTGGTGTAGACTAACATCAGGCTGCATATATGTGCAGGCTGATGTTTGTCTATATCTCCTGCCAAAGCAGGAATATTCCGGGTTCAGCATGACAAGGGTTAAGAAAGTTGAAGTGAAAATTTGTCATAAACACTTCTATTTACTTGGTAAATTATATCAGATCTATGAATCAAGAAAACTTTAGCTTCTTTAAATGCTGTAGTCAAATGAACGAGAAGTTTTGTTCATTTTTTCACATTTCTTTACTTTTCATAATATAGGAAACAAAAGGGAGGTCTTAGCTTGTTTATTCAGCTTCATAAATGTATGTCTTGCAAAAACTGAGAATTTCTATTTATGCTTCATTAATCATTGCAAAAGGAGCAGGCAGGTCCAATAATTAAAAGAGGTTAATATAATACATTGTTTTTTAGTATTGTATGCCCACTTTAAGCTTCAAATAAAAATATGATATATGTATTAAACCTATATATAAGTGTGTAAATGGGCACAGTTGCCTTTAATGGGGCACTTTGGTGTGTTATCTCCCTTGTTTGCTCAGTGGATTAAATCAGAGGCGGTCCTTTTATAAATTTTCCTTGGATTGTATCCATAGTTTCTTTGGAGAAGTTGCGAATTTTATTTTTGTAAATACAAAATACTTATTTATACAATTCGTATTTATGATACAGTTTTCGATAGCAAAGAAGAAAATAAATATTTATTTTACGTCAAATATATCATCAAATATATCCTATAAATTGAGTAATATTTGATTAGGAGCTTATCTTTAAATCTTACAGTGCAAAGCAATTAAGGATAAAACCCAAGGTAACCACTGATTTCGACCCTTCCTCCTTTGGGAGTATTTCAAGGGCGATAACCAACCGATATCCCTCATTGTTCAATTCCCATACCATAAGGGCTAAAGGAGAAATAAAATCCCAGGAATCTCAAAATCTTAAAGGTTTTATAAGGTATTTTTTACTGGAATTCCCGTTTTTGCGTTACCAAGGAATATGTATCCTTTTGACAAACCCTAATTATTAGAACCAAAATTACAGGGTTTGCTTTAGAATTAAAAAGTTTCAGCAAACAACAGGGAAAGTTAATTTCAGGGTTTCTAAGGTTACTGGAAATTACAATTTGAGATATTTGTCAGCAACTTTGCAGAGACCATAGATTTTACCCTTTTTTTTTCCTTGGCTCAATTAAGCTTTATGTCAATAATATTGCTTGTAACCTTTGTAAATATTAAATTAGATTCATTAAATCACCATCCTTAATAAGTGACATTTTATTCATTTTTTATCAATCAGAGTTCAGCACTAAGTAGAGTCTGAGACTGCATTTTACCAGTTTGGACAGGCTGACCCGAGTCTCAATATGCGCATGTGAAATCATTTAAAATGTCGCTAACAAACTCATTCAGCTACATATTTTTATTTCTTTCAAAAACTGTTTAAAAATGCATTTGTAATTTGCTTATTAATTTTCAAGATTAAATAGACCTTTGTGCTACGCTGCAATTACTAAATCTCATACCAATAAATAAAACAGTTTTTACCCTTGTCATACTTGGCCCTGAATATTCCTCAGCCTGGGCAGTAGGTATTTACAAAGATCGACCTGCACTCATCGAGGGATTAGCCCAACACTATTGAAAGTGCCTATAAATATATAGGAACTTACAATAGTATTCTCTTTACCCCTCATCAAAATGTGAAGCCTGATCTTTGTCTATACCACCTGCTTTTCTTCTAACCAAGAGGGCCTAAACTGCTCACGTAAATATTATCCGTCCAGTGGATTACATTTAAGTAACTGTCTGGCAAAGTTACATTCACATTTGCCTAATTGTTCAAATGGAGATGTTATCCTAGGAATTCAAAGTGAAAATTGACCCTGCCCACCCATTCAAGTACATATATATGGGCCAATCAAAATCTAGTGACCTATCTTTGAAAAGGGCCATCGAAGGTACATTTTGGTAAGGTTTTGTTAAATCGGCCAAGTGGTTCAGGAGGAGATGTTGTTCAAAGATTTCCGGCTCCACATAAGCCCTGCCCTGCCCACATTTATGGGCCAATCAAAATTTCATGAACACTTTTTGAAAAGGTCACCAAAGGAACATTCTGGTAAAGTTTCATTGAAATTGGCCAAGTGGTTCTGGAGGCGATGTTATTCAAAGATATCAAAGTGAAAAAATGCCACACCCTGCCACGCCCATATTCATTGACCAATAAAAATTTGGCAAACAATTTTTGAAAAGGTTACCCAAGGAACAATCTAGTAAAGTTTCATTGAAATCATCCCAGTGTTTCAGGAGGAGATGTCGTTAAAAAAAATCAGGCTAAAATAAGCCCCATACTGCCACGCCCCTAGTTAAGAGCCAACCAAAATTTGGTGAACAATTTTTGAAAAGGGTCATCCAAGGAAAAATCTGGTAAAGTTTCATCGAAATCAGCCCAGTGGTTCAGGAGATGAGGTTTTTAAGATTGTTGTCGACAGACACCGCAAGACACACGACTGACTCAGGGTGATCGTAAAAGCTCCCCTTTAGCCATGTTATGCCCAGGTGAGCAATAGTCTAAAAATCATTTTTTCAAAACTATATATGGAGTCTCAATTTTATGCTTCCAGTACTCTTAGCACTTTGATTTTACAATGATTTGCTAAATAAGAGTTCTACTAGGCATGACAAGGACAAAAAATACCTTTATGTAGGCAATCCTAATCTCATAGGAAGAAATAAAACAGTTTCAATCTCATGCATTTTACAATACATTTGGGGATATTTAAAATGCAATTTTCATAGAAAACAGATTGTAAATCTTCGGAGAAACACGGGCAAGTCTCAGGCATTTGTGAAAATATTGAATTTGTAATGATTGTCTGTAAAAATTGTTAAGCTGAAACCTTGTTCAAAGGACTCTGTTATTCTTCAAATGACAAAAATTCAATTTATAAGATCACCCATGGCGATATTTATGTCACGCAAAAGTTGTTTACACCATTTTCACAAAAAATTACGTAAGAATACAAAAATAATGTTCCTTTGAAATGATTGATGAAACCAAATCAGTTTTCATAGAACCCTACTTAAAACATGGACAGCCAGAAAATTCAATTTCAAGGATGCATAGCAAATATGCTATTGGACTGAACAAATAAATGCTTGTTACAAAAAAATTCAAATCATTTCCATTAAGTTCATTTTTTCCTTTGACATAGTCAAGAATTGAAAAAGTTGGATATTATATAAGAGCAATATATCATCATCAAGTTTACATTATGAACTTAAATCCACTTTGTCCAAGGTGTTGCATAGAAATTGCTCTCATGAGCTAGATTGGCTGAAGATTGGATGGACAAACAGAATTGATATATAATATAATATGTACTTAATGTTTTTGTATGACAAAAATATCAAACAAGGTTGGGGGAATTTAATAATTGTTGATGCTCTGATGAGACAATCCTCAATTCCCACAACCAAGTTAGATATTTTTTTTAATACAATAGACTAAGTATGTATTATATCTATCTTATAACCTTTATTTGCCTTGTTTTCGTAGATATTTCTAACAGAAATGCAAGTTTCTAAAAATAACCGCATCACGTCCTTGTTCTAAAAATATCCATGTGATATCAACAAAAATTTCATGTAGGGTGTTATCACATGGATATTTCTTTAGTTATAAGATAAATGGGGATAGCAATATCTGATTCAAATTCATGGATCAATATCATAATTCTAAACACGGTAAAGATTTCAAGAACAAAGCATAATTTACCCAATTTATCCTTATAAGACCTCAAAGGACATTTACAAAACATGAACAAGAAGCTATTACTTCATAACCATTTTCAGAAGTAAACAGTCAAGGTGTTTATTACATTTAATTTGATATTAGTTTCCACCAAAAGGTCATTTAAATGCTTGGAGAAAATTATAATAACCTCACAAATAAGAACAAATCACTTACATATTTCTTTTCATGTAGGTATCGTCACTCAACAGACACTTTGGTTTGTCTACATGTAAACTATAGCTGTCAGAAAGCTGACTGATACCCCCCCCCCCCCCCACACACACACCATGCTTTGTCCCATTAAATGAGCCATTAGTACATAATCTGATTGCAAACAAAAACAAATCTAGGTCACTCAGGTTCTTGTGTTAAGAGTCCTGAAATAATTTCAAGACCCAGTTCAATCTTGATCTTGACCATTGACCTGCATTTTGATTGTGACCTTGAACTTGAACTTTCATAACCAGAAAACAATACGGAACTTCCTTGTCTCATACAAACTAATTGTACAAAGTTTCATAATTTTAGGTCACTTAGTTTTTTAGTTAGAGTTCAGATGAAGTTCAATTGTGACATTGACCCTTGCCCTGTATATATTCTACTGTAAATAGGGCATTTCCTTGGGTCATGGGCATTAATTACATAATGTTTCACGATTGAGGTCACTTCGTTCTTGACTTAAATCCAGAAACAGTTTTCCGACAGAATTTTATCGTAACTTTGACCTTTGAACTTCACAACCAAAAAACGTAAAGGGCACATCCTTGAGTCATGGGCAAAAATTGTACAAAGTTTCATAATTCTAGGTCACTTGGTTCTTGACTTAAGAGTAAGGGAGTGAATTTGGACCAAGTTCAATTGTAATCTTGACCTTTGACCTTTTTGGCCATAGGCAACAATTGTATAAAGTTTCACGATTCTAGGTCTTTTGGTTCTTTTATTATAGTCTGGAAATGAAAAAACCTGAAGGACGGATAGACAGACATTATGGAACCATAATATAGCCCCTCTACTTTGTAGGTGAGAGATAAAATAAGGGGGAATCTACTAATTGGAAAAGCACCCTAATACAGGGTGGGGCACTAAGCGGAGTCTGGGAGTACGAGACTCCTTAATTACCAGGTGGACTCCTTTGATTTGCAAGCAAGGAGTGCGCTGGACTCCAAGAGTAGAAAGGAAATATTTTGAAAAACAAATGCACAAAACTTGTTGAAGAAAACATTTGCTTGCATCCTGTACTGTTTTGAGAGAAAAATCTTCTTTGGTAGAACATTACGGAAAAGAAGAAATTGCTTATAACAAGTAATTTCTTCTTTTTCACAATTTTCTGCCAGTATGATAATTTGGACTCCTTACTTTGAGCTTGGACTCCTTGATTTCATGAATTAGGAGTCCCATTGACTCCTAAATCTCAGGAGTTAGTGTCAACCCTTGTAATATAAGTGGTTATACAGTATTCAGAATTTTATCTGGAATAAACACTTGGAAAGCCACCTTACAATTGTTCTTTTACCAATTGAAATTATTCAAAATCATTGCTATGAGAGTGGCAATTCTCACAAAAACAGTTTCTGAGAGAGCTTTTAATGAGAAGGTATTAAATTGACTGACACAGGGTAATAGAGCGGCCTGTAAATACATTAAGTAACTCTAAGGCGGAGGTTAATAAAACTGAACAGGAAGTCTTAGGCGCTTTAAGAGTCTGCAAAATAGCCTGATAAATTTGTGTTTTATGGTTTTAACAGGGAGAATAATTCCTTGTCTATATTATGCTTTTATCTTGCAATATATGTAAAAACACTCTGTTATTCCCGTTGCCAGAAGAAACAGTACTTTTAATTCCCTTTTTAATTTGTCTTTTCTTTTATCTTTTTAAAAGCAATTATCAAACAATTAAATAGAACCATATAGATAACAAGACATTTTTGTAAAACAAAAATGTCTTTCCCCATCCCCTTTTAATTTGTCCTTGATATATGACCTCAACCGTTCAGATGACCTTGACCTTTTTTGACAATATTTATAAGGGCAGAAGTATATTGATAAGGTCAATCATCATGCCATATATGACCTTCATATTATACATAAAGAGTTGAGGTCTATGGACAATAATGTTCAGATATTTCCCCTGAAAAAAAAGATCAAGAACTGGTTCTTGAACATTCTAGGACATGAAAAAGTTCAAAAACTGGTCCTTGAATGATCAAGACAGTTTAAGGGCAATTCAAGAACTTTAATAACTAGTTCTTGAATTTCTTGAACTAATTCTTGATTTTAATTAGTTTCTAGAATTAGTTCTAGAACTCCTTGAACTGCCATTTCATGTTCTTGAACATTCAAGAACCAGTTCTTGAACTTTTTTGCAGGAGTAGTCAGATGGACAAATAAAATCATGCAGACACCTACATAGAACAATATAGCTAAGTCTTTTTTGTTTTCTTTTGTCGGGACATAAAACTTTAGCTTGGAGATATTCTTTGAAAATCAGATATCTGGAGTCTCAGTAAGTACAAGGAGAAAATTAAATGTTTCCTCTTTTGATGAAATTGGATTTTGTAATCCAGAAAAAAACACAGCATACAGAGCAATCTATCATACACTTTGAAATAATCAAAACTGAGCAATTAAAATGTAGTTAATCACTCTCGTTGAAAGGCTATGCAAATGCCTAACATTCAATCTAGTTCTAATCCCCTAAGTGAAGCCATATTTCAAAGATTTTTCCTCTGTTCCTACAAGTTTTCAAATGATTTTCAATTAAATCAGTTACCATGTTACCATACTAAATTTTCAGCAACAAGATTTAATTTCTTGGCTTTGTTGGTTACAGGTTATGCTTCATGGTTATGCATTTTGAGGGGTCAGTGCAAAACTATTGCAAGTGCCTATATATTTATAGGTGCTTACAAAAGATTTGCACTGAACCTACAACAAACAATAATAAACCTATCTGAAACAAATTTTAAGACTTACATATAACAAAGGGCAATAACTCAACATGGGCACCTCCTTCAGGTGCAACGCTCGGCTGCAGGTGCTGGATAATGCAAAAAATCTAAATTAAATCTAGAAAAGAGGCATTACTCTTACAAAATGCTTTGAGAATTAATCCCCTTGATAGTCTTTACAGCTCTTAAGATGGTGAACACACATGTCAAGTTTCATGAAGATAACTTAAATAACAGATATAACCAAGGTTAAAGTTTGTCACGCCAATGTCAATGCTAACATCAATGACAACAACACCAACGCCTACGACACCAAGGTGATAACAATACCTCAGGTTTTCTCCGAAACAGCCAAGATAAAAATTAAGCAATCAAGAGCTATGGCTTCTTTGTACTACATTTCTCTTCAATGATATCTATCCAACTGCCAAGTTTCAAGTTGATAGCATTTGAGCCTGTGTATGACATTTCCAATAATTTTGAATGTGTGTGAGCCGCAACAATTGAGTAGCGTTGACTGCCACATACTGTAAATCACCTGATTGTCTTCAGATGCTTTGAGACCTTATCTATCTACAAATGTACAGTAAAGACTCTGGTCAGACTGTGCGGATGCACAGGCTGGTCAGACTCTTTGCTTTGCAAATATTTGAACTTGTTGAAAATGTCACGCACAGCCTCATTTAGGAGATAGCATTGGACAAAAATTGAGTTTTTAAAATAACAATTAAGGGAAACAAGAGCCGTCAGAGACAGATTATGCTCCCCGAATAAGGCATTGTCACAAAAACAAGAGCCATGTTGGACATGGACATCCCCCGCCAAGAAAGCTTGATAGTAAACTGAAGCCTAATAGATAAAAGATTCTTTTGTACTGTCAAAGATTTGCCTCTAATAAAATCTAAGTAATAAAAATAACAAAGGGCAATAACTCCAAAATTATGCAAGCAAGAGTTGTAGTTCAGGGGTATTGCACTTCTCCTCCATGAGATCTATCCACCCATAAAGATTCAAGTTGATAGCTATTATACTTTAGGAGATATGCTCCAGACAAAAATCTAAGTATCAAAAATAACAGAGAGCAATAACTCCAAAATTATGCAAGCAAGAGTTGCAGTTCTTGTACACTGCACTTCTCCTCTATGAGATCTATCCACAAATAAAGTTTCAAGTTGATAGCTATTATACTTTAGGAGATATGCTCCAGACATAATCTAAGTAACAAAATTAACAAAGAGCAATAACTCCAAAATTATGAAAGCAAGAGTTGTAGTTCTTGTGCACTGCACTTCTCCTCCATAATCCACCCATAAAGTTTCAAGTTGATGGCTATTATACTTTAGGAGATATGCTCTGTGGTCAGATTGCAAGGACTCAAATAAGGTGTTATCTTATACAGCAAACATAAACTCCCTTTTTGCATGACATATTTTTAGACACAAATTTCAAATAGTTTATGATAAAGGGCATCTGATTTGCTACTGAAATGTGAAATTTCATCAAATTCTGAGCATAAGACTAGGAGAAATGAAAGAATAACTGTATTTTACGCGCTAGCGTAAAGGTAACAAACATTTAGCCCCCTTTTTCCATGATATATTTTTTTTACGTAAAATTCAACTTGTCTATAGTAAAGGGCATCTGATTTGCTGCTCAAATATGAAATTTCACTAAATTCTGACTGTTAGACTAGGAGAAACTTGGGAAAAACTGTTTTTTACCCTAAGTCCCCTTTTCCCGTGACAAGGCCTCAAATCCAAAAACCATCACAGAAGCATCAACACTATATCATAGGAAGTTCACATGGTAAGTTTCATTTGATTTGGCCGAAGGGTTACGGAGAAACAGGTAGGGACGGACAGACAGACGGACAGAATAACTATTTTACATGCTAATGTAAAGGTAACAAAGGAAACAAACATTTAGCCCCCTTTTTCCATGATATATTTTTTTTTACGTTAATTTCAAATTGTTAATAGAAAAGGGCATCTGATTTGCTACTCAAATATGAAATTTCACTAAATTCTGACAGTTAAACTAGGAGAAATTTGGGAAAAACTGTTTTTTACCCTAAGTCCTATTTCCTGTGACGAGGCCTCAAATCCAAAAAAACATGGTAGATGCATCATCACTATATCATAGGGAGTTCACATGGTAAGTTTCATTTGATTTGGCCCAAGGCTTATGGAGAAATAGGTTGGGATGGACGGATGGACGGACGGACGGACGGACAAAGTGGCGGCTATATGCTCTCCCTTTGGGGAGCATAAAAACTAGAAAATCAAAAAAGCAAGAGTAATTGTACTAGAAACAGCAAGGAATGATAAGCAGCTTGAGGGAAAGACATCAGGAATAAATGGTCAAGTACAAGGTACAAAATTTAATTTGATCCTATGTTTGTTACACAAAACAACAGGCAAACATAAGCAAAGTTTCCCCATTATCTGACAATAGGAACTTTACCAAGATGCAATATGATTTGACTGAAAAATTGTTTAAAGGGCTTTAATATCAGAATACACAGAAACAAAACAAAATGAGTTCATGAGGACCATGAAACAAACTTGATAGTTTTATAGGTAAAGGTCATTGTATTTCACCCATATTTTTTATTAACCCTTGTCATGCTAGATAAAAATCTTTGCAGAATTAGATCAAAATCAAAGTACTGAAGGATCCAAAAGACAAAATTGATGCCAATACTTATATTGAAGATAAAGTCTATACACTAAATTTCTGGTCAAACAAAACAAGCAGGCAGGTGGTGTAGACTAAGATCAGACTGCACATATGTGCAGACTGATCTTTGTGTATACCTCCTGCAAAAAAAGGAATATTTCGGGTTCAGCATGACAAGGGTTAAGACTCCAGTGCTCAAATATCAAAAGCTATTGTACAAGGATAAGAACTTTCAACCTTTATAAACACTGGTATTTGAAAATATTATGCGAATTTAAGGTAGTAGACCCATGATAGATCCGCAACATTTCAATACTCATGATCTTTCACAATGTTGACAGAGGTTTTCTCATGAAAATCTTTAGGAAACCTCAGTTGACACTATTAAAGTTCATTACTCCCTAAAACTTTGCCAAACTTTTATGGGTCCACTACCTTAAAAATCTTTGTTGAAATGTTAGGGCCACTGAAAGTGAAGACATGACTTACTTTTGCACTCAGTGCATTAATTTTCCCCAAGAATTAACAACTTGCATTTTCAACTTAATGAATTTGAAGACAAAAAAACCCACACACATCTAAGACTTGCATTATTATTATTACAAACAGAGCAATTGAAGCAACCAAATCAGAGCCAGAAATAACTTTGATCTGAATAACTGCAATCTTCCAGTTGATTTACTTTGGCAATGGTTTTGAATGAGAAACATCGGAAATGAAACTCTTTTCATTTTTCAGAAGCTTTTTCAGAATTCTTGCCTTTCTACGAGGGTTGTCCCAGAAATTCGTGAACATTTTCAATCATTCAAAAACCTAGCGTCCGATTAAAGTAAAACTCTTGAATTAACAACACGCGTTAATTTACAACAGATTGGTCAAGGTTTTGCACTTTTCATATGTTTATTTTCAGAAATACAACTATAAAAGACACGCTCGGTAGGGGTGGTCGGCGCACTCCAAATTTGTTACCTACAAATTTTATATGGTACATGTTTGAACGTCATTCATTTCAATATTCAGGAAGAATACGATATAAAACCAACATTGCTCAAAGCAGTGAACTTTTGGGTTCACGCATTTGCATTTTCATTCAAATGGCATTATGTAATATGCAGTAATGACATTTTTGTTATGTGAGAGTGCAATTCAAGCGGCGTGAAAATGGCGACGTCAACGGAATGCTCGGCGCACAAAATAGTTCATAATCAGGTATGGATCGCAAAATAAGACCTTTACAGGCTATAAGAGAATTCGAAATTAGGATAGATCATAACCGCGTGTGGTGCACTCTCATTAATCACAGTTAGAAGAGAAAAATGATTGATACAGACTTAAGGACAGTAGAAAAAAGGTCCAGTTCGGACGTACCAATGCGAGGAGCGTCGATAAGGGAATAAAAGACGTTGTCGACTGACGTTTTTTCAGAACAGCTGATGGGATAATCATAAACTGAGGATAAGTAAATCAGCAGTTTATAGATCGAATGACTTTTCATGAGTCGTGCCGATGAACTTTAGATATCGAGGCTTTAAAGAGATATTCTTTTATTTTCGTCATCAACAGAGATTTGGAAATGGTGCCCATGCAACCCTAGATTTCTTTGGTGGGTCTATCTCGATAAAATAAGGTAGTGGTAGTGAATTATTCAGATATTCAAAACATACCCCTAAAGAAATATTTCTTTTGAGTTTAACACGGTAAAAGCTCCTTTTATGAAAAATATAAATATAACGATAGGTTATGAAAAGAATGACATTTACTTTACCCACCCCTACTCAGGTTAAAAAATACCCCATTAAGTATCTACGCAAATTAAATATTTTTAAATCAAATATTTTATTTAATGCACAAAGTCTATATCAACATTGTTTTAAGATATGCTTTTGTAAAAATTTCTTTCTTCGGAAAGAACAAGTCAATAGGACCGGTTAAGACGCTACTTTGAGAAGAAGTGAATCAGATTTGAAACGACGTTTCGTGAATTTTAAAACGACGTTGATAGCGTGCGCCGACACCCATTTACTAGTGTTACGTTCTACTTCATATCTCCACGAGTATTGCAAATAGCGCTCTGTAATTACACCAGAATAAAGAAAAATGATTCATCCACATTTATTTTAAGTTTCAGTTTCATCGGACGTTTGATTTAAAAGTTATCACAAAAGTTCACGAATTCCTGGGACAACCCTCGTATAGTATTGCGTTCCATTATGTAAGTTGATTTCTGACTTGGGTATTTCACAGATCTGTAAGTAACCTACCTTAACCATTTTCATGCTGAATAAAATGACTGGAAATCAAATTCACATTAAAAACAAAGTGCTTGAAGCACTGGGAACACAAACTGTGAATCAGAATTCATTTTGAAACCAAAAAAAGAATAATAATTTTTTCTGGTTTAAAAAGGAAAATCAGGTGGTATAGCCTTAGATCAGACTGAGCATTTGTGCAAGCAGATCTTTTATTTTCCTTCTGCCAAAGCAAGAGAAGGGTTAATAAATATAAAGTTACAATGTAAGATGGATTCCAGCTTAAAGGTATACTTTCTTAATAAATATGAAGGCTGATCTTTGTCCATTAACTTTCTGCCAAAATAGTAATATTCTGGGATAAGCATGACAATGTTTTAATTTCAGAATTTTCATCAAGTTTCCTTGCTTTAAGTGTTTCAACAGCATTCACATTCTCATATCCCTGCAAAAGAAGTTCAAGAACTTGTTCTTGAACATTCTAGAATTTAGGTGACAGTTCAAGAACTTCGAGAACTAGTTCCTGAACTTCTAGATCTAGTCTTTGAACCAATACTAGTTCTAGTCAATAAACTAGTTCTTAAAGTTCAAGAACTAATTATAGAAGTTCTTGAACTGCCATTTAATAAACTTTAAAACTTTCAAGAACTAGTTCTTGCACTTTTTCACATTCTAGAACATTCCTGAACTTTTCTGGCAGGGGATGGCTCAAAGTGAGACTTTAATGCATCTCTCAACAAAGGTCAGACCATGAGCCATAGTTCTAAATCAGGCAAAGTCAGACAGACTAACAATAAGGGTGCTATGTCATAGAGAAACAATGATTGATTTAAAGCTCTATGCTCCCTGTACCTCATTTACTGGAAACCAGCATATATCAAAGACAGGAGCAGTAAAGTTTGTAGGTATTTTAGTGGTTCCCAGCTTGAGAGCGAGAGGGAAGATAATGACACTCTTGAGGTCTATAATTATCCCTGATATATTAGAAAAGACAGTGAAAACATTGATCCCACAAACAGGATTGTGCTTTCTGACTTTCAGGCCTGCATTTGAGAGCAGAAGATGCAATTTCTCTAATACCATTGGCTCAGCACAAAACATTTTCAATTTCTATAGGCAATTAAACCTGTTTTTCCCTGATCCATTGATTAAAGCCTTCAAAAATCTCAAGAAAAATAAGAACTTTTCAAACACTGAAATAAACATGAATTTACAATAAATAAATTTTCACTCCAGTTAAGTACAAAATACTACTAATTCAAATATTGATAAGTTAATTCTTTACCCTTAGTTGATCCGTTGAATTTTCCTGCTTTGGTGGGTGGTAAAGACAACGATCAGTCTGCACATATGTGCAGGCTGATCTTTGTCTTTACAACCTGAATTTACTTTCAAGCCAGAAAAGTTGGAAATTCTTTTTTAAAAGTATATACTGACTTGCAATAAGTGCATACCAAGTGATATTAGCATTTTGATCTTTTTGCAATTGTGACAAGGTTATTTTTCAGCAATTGACAATGGCAAGGGAACAGTACAATTCGAAGGTTCGGTGCAAGAGTATACTAAGTGTATATACAATGTATACCCTGTATACACTTAGTATACTCTTGCACTGAAACCTCAAATTGTCTTAAAGTTCATAGCTCATGCCAGTGAATTAATAGATAGGGGACTATCATTGCTTTTTTGCTATACACTTCTCTTGAAAAATAGTTTCAATCCTTGTAACGGTATTATTACCTTATTTTTGAAAATATTCTTTCATTCACAAACACTATTTTGAAAGTTCAGCAACCTCACAAATTCTAAGAACTTTTTGTTGACCCTAATTGTCATCTAAAGATACAATGGTTAGGGTATAATGCACTCAACTAAATTGTACCAAATTACTCAATCTTATCCTAGAATTGTACTGAAGAATTTGTTGAATAGTTACTTTAGTTCCTTTTATGACAGACAAAAGTAATGAATTACTCCCAAACAAGAGCAAGCTCATTGGTGATCCATCATTTTATGTCAGAGCAATCTACCAAACGAATTGTTGTATAGAGACGAAATAGTCTCGTTCATAGCATCTTTCTTATGGCTTGTTCTTCTGTCAAATGATGATAAATTGTGGATTCATTGTCATGTTTTCAGTTAGTATTCTTTATATATATATATAACTTGAGCCAGTCAATTCTTTACATGAAAGCTAACCTAAATCTTAGCATACATTATGCTCAAGTACATTGGCTGTCTAAATGCCCTAGTAGTATTGGTGCACTACTTGTGATCTATGGGTTGCAAGTCTCAAAACCACTTTAAATTAGGTATGTTCATGGGTAAATAAAGCTAATTCTACTCAGCTGTAAATTAGGTAGTAGTAGGTTTTCAGCCACTATAGGTAGATTTTGCATGGTGAGCCGTGAAATCTACTTTTAACTGTCAGATTCCCGTGCCATTTTTTCAATTTTGATAAAACAAGTTTAAACAACACTTTAAACAATTTACCTTTCAAATAAAATTATTACATTATCTTAAATTGTAAGGTTTATTCATACATGCACTTTCAAAATTGAAGCCAAGGGATTAAGTTCTATTCATATCACATGCTTTTAGGATATACCCAATATACCTTTGGTACTGGACTTGGCGCCTAAGTCAGAGCTCACTTTTGAAAATACACCTATACCTGAGACCTTCTCCACTTGTCAAGTGGATTTTTACTCGTCCAAAATCAAAATCAACTTGTCCGCAAAAAGGGGGAATAGATAGATTTTGAGAAAACATTGTTTGTTTGGAATTCAACATTTTCTTCATTAAAAACAATGTTTTAGACCCTGTGCAACAAACATTAGGTTGACTAATCTCTAAGATATAAAAGTACCATTCCAAGATTTGCCCTAGCATTTACTTGTCCTCGGACAGGTGGCCCCGTAAAATGTACTTGTCTGCAGGTAAATATAAGCCTGTGTCAGACAAGTTGGGCATGGGAATTCCACACCCCTGTTTAAACATTGCATGAAGTAACCATATTGCCAACACAACCTCCTAATTGTCAACTCTCTTTGATGATTTCATTGTACAGTATATTGTCACACCTTTCGGAAAGCCACCAATTACAGAATTATCTAAATGGAGTAAAGAAGAACCCTAGAGATACAATTAGCAATCCAGACAAATATGAGAGGCAGGTTACACTTAACACTTTCCTGTTTTACAAAATTTTGGACCTGTCCAAATTCAAAGGTTTTGCAGACGAAAATTAAAAGTGGATTACATTTGAAAAATAACCATTCAGTAGGGTAGAAAATAGTGTGGAAAAAGAAGAAATTGCTTGTCAGAAGCAATTTCTTCTTTTTTTCACAATGTTCTCTCAATCATTAAATCACAGGCACGTAAAAAGCAGGGATTAAACAGCAAAGGGTTAAGATTTGGTTGGGTCCCTTCTGAGAAACTCATTTATTGATAGGATGGGGTTTAACAGCGCTTTTTACAGTAAATGGTCATTCTGCAATGGCTGGAGCAAATGGCAATTTGATTTCTCAGGTATTTCAAACATAGGTACTTAGTAAACATTTATCCTTTCCATAAGCCTTATGCTGCTATCCGGCATAGATTTACAATTTATTTTCTACTGGTTGGAGACAAATGTTGGTATGGATATGGTCTGCATTCGGGCATAAAATGCTCATTCCATACCTATTTGCTTGATTTATCTACTGGCATAAGGCAAAATAATAAAAGTCAAATGTCAGAATATTTGTTTTGTAAGAAATTTTACATCTTTGAAATTAAAATTTAGTAATGATCAATAATCATCCAAAATGATGACAAATAACTATAGTAACATACTAATTAAGCTTACAGAGATTATTCTTCGACTTGTTCTTAGTGCAGTATTCCTTCCAGTTCTAGAAGTTTTCATGAACTTTCCAGAACCAGTTTTTTACCAAGAAATACATTTTTAATTCACAAACTATAACTTTGAGTAACTAGTAAATGTCCTGGGAATATAAATCTGTATTTTCCCCTCCCATCTTGTTTATGACAAAAAATATGATGGTGCTTTTTACTAGATTGTGATGCATTAGACAAACAAATGGAAAAGTGCCATTCTTATCTCATTAATGTCTCTACAATAGCATAAATAGTGGCAACACAAAATGAACAGCCAAATAGTCAACATTCAACAGCATCATAAAGTATCCTAAACCTTCCTCCATCTGAGAGTTTTTCAGTACTAGCAATTGGTTTTAATATTGAGTAGCTTTATTATGCCTCAAAGTTTTTTTTCCTTTGCTTGGGTTAAGGCCTAAGGCCTTCAATTAGCTAAATCATGAAAGAGTTTTGAGAAGATCGCCTGTTTAAAGTCCTCATTCAATCTAGTAACAGAATAGACGGCAGTATTACACTTGTTTTGTGCAGTCATCAAAATGAGATCATCAGTTACCATACTTTGAGATGTTTTCGCTGTCTTATTTTCTCCACTTTAACCCTAAGTGTAGTTGGGGTTTTTTGGTGTGTCTTATTTTTGCCATTTTGCAAAGGTGGCAAAAATTAGACACACAAGAATAAAATTATATTTAAAAGTCGATCATCAATTTTATTCAAGGATCCAAATTCTTTTTTTCAGATTTTGAAACAAATTCAACTTCAATCATCACTATATATATAAAGCTTTATTGAAATACAGTTGGTGTTCTTTCAGAGCTTAAATTGTTTTTATCTCCTCTTTCAGAAGAGGCTTTTGTCATAGTTGTATCTTATCAAAATACATATGCAAGGAATAATAAAGATTTGCATCATTATAGTTTTTGACCTATAGCTAGAAATATGTTTGCTAAATGTGATAAGATATATCTTAACCAAGTCTAGGATGGATATATTATTAAGTGAGCCTAAATTAGCAATTCTAGACTATGTTAAGATCAGCTTGTTTCAAACAAAAAAGAGTATTTATTTTTTTATTTTAATGGGGTTTTTATGCCGCTTTTAACAATCTTTCAGCTACATCAAGGCGGCGGGAGCTCCTATCAATGGATTCCTGGTATTTCTCGCACCAGTACTACTATTACATCATTTCCTAGCCACCAGCTGCTATCCTACATAGGTATATGATTTATCCACCCATTGGTGTGAGACAAATAGTTGGAAAGAATGAGTGCCGCCTTCGAGGATCGAACCAGGAGGACCTCTAGATTAACAGTCTGACGCGCTACCAACTGCACCATGATGGCATCCTTACAAAATAGAGTAACAGCTAGATTCTTTTTCTAACATTTACAGTAGTTTTGTATGTTAAAACCCATTATTAGAACATCCACATAAAAATATCAACACAGTGTCTGTTTTAGAATGGGGGATTGCTCATTTTAGCACATACTTTTGAAAAATTCCCCCTGTTTTGGAAGGTGAGGAGGGATTTTTACATATATATAAGGAGAAAAAGTTTACATCTCTGTTGCAGTTTTGACAATTTTCAACAAAATTACCCCCTATTTTTCAAATCCTAGAATAGACACTATTAACATGTGTTTGATGACATCATGATGACATCATGATGACGTAATTTCCAATGTGATCCTACACACGTCTATAAGGCAATGGAATATCTGATGGCTGTTAATAAAAGAAGACAAGGGGAGATTTGTGAGAAATTACTTCCAAATGTAGGGGTGTTGAATTCCAAAGCCTGACTTGTCCTACAACAAGGGCTTTCCCACATGTGGGGACGTACATTTTTCTAGGCCATGTGTCTGTGGACATTAGTTAATACCAAAGCAAATCTTGATACAGGGCTAAGAAGATCTATTTGAAAAAAAGTTAACCTATTGTTTGCATCAAAGGGAGAAACCGTCGTCTTTAATGAAGAAATGCTGGGTTACAGCATTTTCTTTATTAAAGACAATATTTTTCTCCATATTTATCGCTTCATTTATTTTGTGGACAAGCTCATTTTGATCCTCGACAAGTCACTAAGGAAATCACCTTTTCTTTATCTATGGACAAGTGGAAAAAAGTCCTTTTTCCACACCCCTGTCCAAATGTCCATGCAGGCCTCATCAAAATAACTTCACATTATTAACCACTAAACCAAGATTTAAAGAGAGGCAACAGGATGCTTCCAAATGTCCAGGCCTCATTAAAATACCTTCACATTATTAATGGCTATACCAAGATTTACAGAATGGCATTTTGATTCTTCCAAATGTCCAGGCCTCATTAAACTACTTTCACATTATTAACGGTTGTACCAAGATTTACAGAAAGGCAACTGGATGCTTCCAAATGTCATGCAGGCCTCATTAAAATACCTTCACATTATTAACGGTTGTACCAAGATTTACAGAAAGGCAACAGGATGCTTCCAAATGTCCAAGCCTCATTAAAATACCTTCACATTATTAACGGCTATACCAAGATTTACAGAAAGGCAACTGGATTAGAATTATTCATGAGCCATTCTACAGTCTAGACAGATGTATAACACAAATTGTTGATAATTAAATTTCTGGAGTGGGAAGGAACTTAAACTTCTGTCAAACAATATTCTCTGTCAATATTTATTAGTGTCTAACTCAAAAAGTTTTTTGGGTTGGGTTTTTTTTTTTTTGGTGAGAAGAAAATCAATTTATTCTTCAGTATCTATTAAAGATAAAATTTAAGTTGGAAAGAAACTTAAACTTCTGTCAAACAAATTTTCTCTGTCAATATTCATTTTTGTCTAACTCAAAGAGGTTTTGGGTTTTTTTGTCTATTCTTCAGTGTCTATTGAAAAAAAAAATGAAGTTGGAACAACAACTAATTCCTACATGTTATGCAACAAATATGACTCTATCATATTAACCATCACATTTCTTTAATAAGAAAATATAGATGAACATGCCCTTTTCAAAAATAAAGTTGAGAATCATCACCAAAGAACTTGCTCATAATGCCTTTCCATTTAATTTTGTTTACATTGAATAAACACAACTTGTATGCTTTTCTCTGGCGATATATTAGCTCCTTGCAGTATTCAAGGACAACTTGAAAATCACTGGTGAAATAATCATGGTCAGAAGAGATCAAGAATCTTATCTAGAACTAATATCAGACTGCACATAAACGCAAGCTCAGATCTTTAATCACAGTCTATCAATTAAAATTCTTGCCAAGGCAGAATAATTCCAGGTTGAGCATTAAAACTGGTTAACAATTTTGTAGATGGACTTGTAAGCTCAAAACTGCACTGCTGTCAAATTATATGAAACAGTAAAAATTTCCATTTTGCAGTTACCTAAGGAACCTCCCAATTCTGAATGGTTGCTACATATCGCAGGTGTCATTCCAAAACCTGGTAATTACAGCTAAAGAATAAAGCTTTGGTTACAGGATTTTAGAATAACAACAAAGAAATTATGATATAATTTTTTTGTTTTTTGCAGGTAAAAATGGATCAAAAATCAAAACTTATCTATAGAATTTTCAGTAAATTGTACTTGTTCTTGTTAAAATGTTCTTATCATAAGATAATTCAAACCCATAGGTTTATGTAGCAATAAATTTTAATAGCAACTACAGTTCCTTTAAAGATTTTGTAATGACATGGCACGGATTTTCATTTAAGATTTTTTGTGACATATTTCAAATGCAGTTCACTCCTTGTCTAAAGAATTTTACCATGACAAAATATCTTGAATGTGAGTAGCATATAAAATCATGAAATCAGAAATGGCAAAGACATATGTCACATAGGCAAAAAAAGATGATATAGAATTGTCATTTTAAATACAAAGAGTCCAATCATGAACAGCATATGAAATCAACAACCATTTAGCTAGAACTCAAAGACCTGTTATGTTCATCCTTTTGTATAATTTCAATTACTTTTTAAGTTGGAATGCGGAGCAATTCCAACTTAGATTTAACAAAACCGCAAAATAAACACAAGATAATTTCATTTCGGGTTTCTTGATAACACATATCACGTGAACAGGATGTGCATACACTCCGGCCTAATTTGTATATCTCAGCTTGACATAGACATACAGTTTATTTCATTAAGAAGTAATAATGTTGAACAATTACACAACTATCACTTCATGTAAATTATTAATGCTAATTTATGTTTTAAACGAAATTCATTGAAACTTGCGTACGAATTTACTAGTAGCAAATGTTTGCATTACTATATTTGGAAATCATGTGATAAGTCAAGTCCAATAAAGTAAGCTATTGACAACAGCACTGTCCAATCACGTGATCTTCTTATTTGGTAATACGCGACCTGTTTTTCGTAGAATTGTGGCAATAGCACAAGCCAATCACGTGATCTGCTTATTTGGTAACGCCGCGACCTGTTTTTCGTAGAATTATGTTATAGCTTCTTTTAGAGGTCTATTTTCTCTTTGTGAACGAACTTTTTACACACTTCAACAAAATATCGTAGTTCAAATGTTTTTTTTTATCTAATTGTTTCGTAAACCATTATTAGAAACGCGCAAAATCTGCAGATTATTCATCTGTATTAAAAACCCGATCCGGCAAATATTCTCTTTTTATCACTTCTTTAAAAAACCGGAACCCCATTTCCAAATCGAGCGACAGTTTCACTTGATGGTGGACGCAGCAAGGATCGATGAAGGGATTGATCCACAAGTTTAAGTGATAGATCAAAGATCAATTTTGTCTATACCTGTATAGACAAAATTTACCTTTGATCACTCACTCTAAATTGCGGGTCTATAGGCAAACATTTTCTTCTCTTTCTGATTTTTAAAATTGCTTAGACATAAATTCACTTGTGCAAAAATACGCACGTGCATAATCCTTTAAATATCATTGAGATTATCACAAGTTAACTACAGCCTTTGTTTTTTATCAAATATCTGAACGAGTTTACCAACCCCACGTGTTTTGCCTTCAGGGGCCACGTTCTAGAAAGGTCCTACGACCGAAATTTGATCGTATCGCAATCGTACGATTGAAATTGGCTTTCAAGAAACATTTTTGGCTTTCAAAAAAACATGTATCGTTTAATTTTCGCATAAATTGGCGATACCGAAGGCTAGTCTTGAATTTTGCGATTTTGACTGTACAAGCATAGTATTTTCTCGGATTTCATTTTATATGCAGCTTTAGGCGGTTGTATATTAGCGTCATCTTCTCCGTCTGTGTCTGTCCGTTAGTCCGTATGTACGTCCACTTTTCTTGTGAGCACAACTCCTCCAAAATTTCTTTTCGGATTTGGATGAAACTTTCACAGAATGTTCCTAATCACCTGACCTTGCGCATAAAGTCACTGTTTGGTGAATTTCAGCCGCGTCATTGAAAAAGAGCCTTCATGTAAAAGAAAACCTTGTTGACACAACTTCTCCCACATTTATGGACTGATTTGGATGAAACTTTCACAGAAAGTTTCTAGTCACCTGACCCAGTGTATTTTGGCCACGGTTTGGTGAATATTAGCCGTGTCATGGAAAAAAGAGGCCTTCATTTGAAAAAACTTGTGAACGAAATTCCTCCTCCATTTATTGACCGATTTGGATGAAACTTTTACAAAATGTTCCAAGTCATCTGACCTAGCGCTTATTTTAACGCGGTTTGGTGAATTTTTTAGTCAAAAGTCGAGACCACCTGGGCGGGATGCGTCAGCTTTGTTAGTGGCTTGATGTCGTAGTCTCTTGAGCGCATTCCAACTTATCAGTACTTTCAGTACTTTGATTATACAATGCAGAAGGGGTGCATATTTGTATCATCTTCTCTGTCTGTCTGTCTGTCTGTCTGTATGTATGTCTGTCTGTCCATCCATTCTGAAGATGGTATGTCTGTTTACATGTCCCTCTGTCCCTCCTGTACTTGTGAATGCAACTCTTCCTTCAGTTTTGACTGATTTGAATGAAACTTTCACAAAAGCTTCCTTGTCACCTGACCTTACTCATATTGTCTTGGTTTGGTATATTTTGCTGTGTCACAGAAAAGGGCATTCAGGGATTTGGCGAAATTCTTCCAAATCATGGAAAAAGGGGCCTTAATTCATGTAAAATTTCTTGTGAGCATTAGTCTTCCTTCATTCATATACCTGTTTCAATAAAACTCTCACAAAATATTCCTATTAACCCGACATTGCACAGATTGTCCAGGTTTGGTGAAGTTCTGCCACGTCTCAGAAAACAGACCTGCATGTCAAATCTCTTGTGAACTCAACTCCTCCTTCAATTATGAACTTTCACAATGTTAACTGAGGTTTCCTAATGAAAATCATTAGGAAACCTTGGTTAAAACTGTTTGTGTTCATTTCTTCCAAAACATTGCATAACTATTATGAGTCCATTACCTTAAGCGCAAGCAGGCTTAAAGTGAATCCCAAGGCCAGTGAAAAAGGGAGAACCTTGCTTATTTCATTGAACTGAAAATGGCGTATGATAGAGCTATGGACTTAAGGCTGATGTAATAAGAATGTCAGTTGATTACAATATCATGAATAATTGAACAAACTTATAGGGAACCTGGCAGAGGAATTATAAACTCAGACTTTCATTTTCTAATAAAACAGAAAATATACAAGATCTATTCCAGAGAAGTTACACTCCATACTCCTGTATTGCTGTTATGTTTCTAAGTCACTTTACACTTGTCATGCTGAACACAGAAAATTTCTGCTTTGGCAGGAGGAATAGACAAGGATCAGTCTGCACATATGTGCAGTCTGATCTTAGTCTACACCAACTATTTGTCCACTTTCAAAATAGAGTTGTTCTTCAAATTAATTTTCAAAGAGAAAGATTCTCCTTCACACTTGGATTCTAGGGCTTCCAGTACTTTGATATGAGTGCAATATTGAAAGAGGATTTTAATTCAGCATGATAAGAATTTCACTTGCATGCAAAGTTTAGGATTCAGCCTATGCATCTACACAGATATGTGAATGGCTCAGCAATAAACATTTGTTACTGTCTGGATTTTAAGAGGCAGTTACAAATGTTTCGCTTGAGCCATCAATTTGATCTTCAAAATGTTGGTAATTAAGATACTGTCATTCTTTTTGAATATCAAGACAGCCAAAATTAATACAAATGCTTTACGCACATGTGAAACTGTTTACAATTAGGGGCATAGGTAAAATTAAAGTTTACTCAAGGATATTGCAAAGGGATCATTTGATCTGGTGCAAGCTTGCTGCTGCAATGTATTCATATTTCTCAAATTAGTGGTTTGAGAGGCTCTAACAGAGCAATTATCAGAGAAAGAGAGCTACATTACTGCAGCGAGCTTAAAAGTGGGTTTTAGGGTTTATTTCTCAGCAAAGTTGCAAAGTTCTCCTTTTTTCTAAATTAAATCTACTTGTCTAAACTTATCTGTGCATATAAGGCAGCATCAACTGTAGGTTTATCCAAATTTGGTGACTTGTCTGTGAACTTTATCCTGAAATTTAAATCCTATTGGTGGGTGGGGGTGGGGGGGCAATGAATGGAATTAAAGACTAATGGCTACAGGCTTTACTATGCTGGCAGCGATGTGGAAATACAGAATTTCTCCACTTGTCCTTGGGCAAACAAAAGATGATTTTCTAATTGTCCTGGATCAAAAATAGCATTTTTAGCAATAGCAATTAGAAAATCATCTTTTGCTTGTCCGATGACAAGCAAAAGATGATTTTCTAATTGTCCTGGATCAAAAATAGCATTTCATCAAAAGAGAAAATCTATCAATTTTGAGAAAACATGGTTTCTTAAGAGGAAATGTACTCTAGCCTTTTCTTCATTTAAAAACAATGTTTTTTAAACTTTGATACCATTCTGATATTTGTCCTGGTATTAACTTGTCCATGGACAAGTGGCATAGAAAAGAAGTTCTTCTTCGCAGGTTGAAAACCCGTGCCGGACAAGTCGCGCATGGGAATTCCACCCTCCTTGGTTGGGTTCCGCCTGGCATGCCTATAATTTTCCATCCAAGGATTGACCCATATGACTAGAAGCTGATACAGTAGCTTGGATTCAAGCCTGTGACATTCAAGATTTTGAGTTGTTGAATAAGAAATTGTCGTGTGTTCTTATTGGGAATGGGGGCTTTGAAAAGCAATAGCAAGGACTTTCACTCAACCTTAAATCGAAACTAAACTGTTATGATATTTGTCAGAATGTCCAAATGTACTGTTTTTCTATGAAAGAATTCACTATCCGAAGCTAAAATGCAGTGTTCTACAAAATCACCAGTAAAATCTATCAATCAAACCCACAAACTTTGAAAAGAATTTAAAACACCAGTTTTGTTAGAATAAATGTGTCTACTCCTGTGAAAGAGAAAATATTTTTCACAATTCAAATAATTTTGGATCCATTGCCAGTCTGGAGGGCTCAAGAGTTTAACCAATCAGAGACGGCTAGGATTAATAGTTCAAAAAATTTGAATTCTTCATCTTGCACTAATGAGTATCTGAGAAATTAACAAATGAAGCTGAGATGTTTTTTGAAATAGTATATTTTTTTGTCTTTTAGAAAAGAAAGCAAGGTCTTGCTTCCTTTCTGAGAATAAAGAAGTTTTCTATCATTGGCAAAATGTAAAAGTATTTGAAGTCATTTTCCGTGGAATCCAAAAATTATTTTGATCCTTTATAACTTCAATAACAAGATTTTTTTTTCGAGAAAAGAGAAGTTGCTTTTATCAAGCTTATTTTCTTTTTTTCAACAATTCTTTCTTTCACAAAAGATTGCTTCATACAATATTTCACCATTTTTATTGTCATCAACAAAATCAGACCAGGTTGAAATTAGATTGCTGTCATCACACATATTACATGCTGTCTGTCATAAGCCTAAATGTCCTGCTTTCATGGCTGTGCATGACATTTCCAACCATTCAAATGTGCACCAAGCAAAGACTCTGGCCAGCCTGTGCATCTGCACAGCCTGACCATAGTCTTCACTTGGCACATCATAGATAGATAAGGTCTCAAAGTATCCTTAGACAGTCAGGTAATATTCTTATAAAACGATGTGGCTGTCTAGGCTGGTTAATGTTGGTATTGAGCGCATATGTCAAATTGTTTGAAATGTCATATTTAGGCTCAAATAATGTTGGAAAAAGTTAATTTGGACCATATTGAAATGTCACAAATTGCCAAATTGTTAAAAACAAATTTAAGCAAGTGTGTGACATTTGCAATGATTCCACTTGAGTGTCATGGACAGACATCGGGCAACCTTGACATCCACACCCATGCAATAAGAATATTCTCTGTCTGCCTGTAGAGGGGTTAAGGCATTATCTATCTACTGAGTGCATAGGGAAGACTCTGGTCAGCCTGTGTGCATGCACAGGCTGGCCAGAGGCTTTGTTATACACACTTTTGAATTTGTTGTAAATGTCACACACTGGCTTTATTTAAATTCAGCAGGATAAAAGTTAAAGATTCTGAAAATCATCAGAAAAAGACATGTATCAACGCTAGTCAGACCTACTAAGTCTACTCATTTCCTCCATGGTCAAAACTTTCCATGGTCAATACTGTCAATACTTTCCATGGTCAATACTGTCAATACTTTCCAGGGTCAATATTGTCAATGGTCAATACTGTCAATACTTTTCATGGTCAATACTTTCCATGGTCAATACTGTCAACTTTCCAAGGCAAATACTGTCAACATTCCATGGTCAATACTGTCAATGGACAATACTGTCAATACCGTCCATGGTCAATAATGTCTATACTGTCAATACTTTCCATGGTCAATACTTTCCATGGTCAATATTGTCAATACTGTCCATGGTCAATACTTTCCATGGTCAATACTTCCATGGTCAATAATGTTAATACTGTCCATGGTCAATACTGTCCATGGTCAATAATGTCATTACTGTCCATGGTCAATACTGTCCATGGTCTGGTCAATTCTGTTAATACTTTCCATGTTCATTACTTTCTATGGTCAATACTGTCAATACTTTCCATGGTCAATACTATCAAAGGTTAATATTGTCAATACTTTCCATGGTCAATACTGTCAATACTTTCCATGGTCATTACTTTCCATGGTCAATATTTTTCACAAATTACCAAGATGGTCTTTTTACCTATGACAGATCACATATAAAAGATATCTGCATTTCTTCTCTATCAGAAGCTGTTTCACAGCCTTCAAACCTAATCAATATTGATGAAGTAATGAAAATAATAAAATCCTCGAAAAACCACTAACTTTTGTCTGGTCACAAATGGATTGCCAAATATAGTTAGATGAATGTTTCCTACAACTTTGACAGTAAAACTCTCTGTACAAGCAATAAACTCGAGAGTGAATTAACTACTTCCCAGACAACGTAAAATCAAGAGTTATCAAAATAAATTTGATTTTCAGATGATGTTTGATAATTTTGAATATTTACTCCGTCTTTTCTCATTTCAACCGACTCAGTATTTTCATGTATTCATCAATGTGTTTTTAGTGTATATGCTGACAATTCTCTTGATAATTATTATCACAATTATTGCCTTTTTATAATGGAAACATATGTGTATCAATTCCTAGGCATTTTCACTTTTTAAAACAGAAGCACAGGTGTTCCATTTCTTTTTAAGTATGACCTTTTAATAATCGAAACACAGGTTTACCAATTTCTTCTTAGCATGACCTTTTCATAATGGAAATACAGGTATTTCAATTCCTTTTAAGCATGACCTTTTTATAGTGGAAATGTAGGTGTTTCAATTCCTTTCAAGCATGACCTTTTTAAACTGGAAGAACAAGTGTATCACTTACTATCAGAAATGCCCTTTTTATAATGGAGGCGCTGGTGTTTGAATTCCTTTTAAGCATGACCTTTATATGATGGAAACACAGTTGTATCAATTACTTTCAAGCATGTCCTTTTTATAACAGAAATAAAGGTGTATCAATTTCTAATAGACATGCCTTTTTTATAATAAAAACCCAAGTGTCTCACTTCCTGAAAGGCATGCCCTTATAATAACTTTTAAGCATGTCCTTTTTATAATGGAAACACAGGTATAACATTTTTATATTGGAAACACAGGTGTTTCAATTCCTAACAGGCATGCACTTTTTAATATGGAAGCACAGGTGTTTCAATTCCTTTTAAGTATGACCTTATTATAATGAAAACACAGGTGTATCAATTCCTTTTAAGCATGACCTTTTATAATTGAAACACCGTGTATCAATTCTTAAGTATGAACTTTTTATAATAGATACATAGGTGTATCAATATCTAACAGGCATGCCCATTTTATAATGAAAACACATGTATTTCAATTCCTTATAGGCATGCCCTTTTGATAGAGGAAGCAAAGGTGTTTCTTAATAGCATGCCTTTTTCATTATGGAAGCAAAAGTGCTTCATTTTTTTAAAGGTACAAAGTTTTTGTGGAGATTGTGCCATATTTGTGGCCTCTAGAGTGTAGACAAGAAAATTGTCATAAAGAAAATTGTCATAAAGGCCCCCTTTTCTGAGAAATCACATGAAATCTTTTCAATATGGTTAATTCTTGTGACATGAAAATCATTCTCACCACTTTCATGAAGATTTGATAATATTTGTGGCCTCTAGAGTTTAAAAAAGCAAATTGTCATTAAGGCCCCTTTTCCCATGATAGGGAAGCTTCAAATTTTCAAAAGGGCTTATCCTATTGACCTGAAAACATTATGACCAATTTCATGAAGATTAGGCCATATCTTTGGCCTCCAGATTGTTAACACTTAAATTTTTGACCTCCGACAATGAATGACAGACAAAGAACAAGACACATTTAAAGATCAAAAAAGCTCATCTTGAGCATGTTGCGCTAAGGTGAGCTTAAAACGGAAGATTGTTTCTTCTAGGCTTGTAGTTTATGATATAAGCATGGATCTTTAGATTCCTAAGCATGCCATGGTTTTTTTTTATAGAAAGTTTCAAGGCAAGCCATGTTAAAAGTGAAAGTGGAAATACCAGTCCCTAGGTAAGCAGGAGTGTATCAATTCATATGCAGGCCATGTTCAAAGTGAGAGCTGATGCTTAGAAGTGAAACCAATCCCAAGGCATGCAATGTTTATAATGAAAGCAGGAGTGTGTCTATTCCTAGCCATGCAATGTTTATAATTAAAGCAGAAGTGTACCATTTCCTAATCATGCCATTTTTTTGAGGAAAGCAGAGGCACACCAATTCCTAGACATACCATAATTACAATTAAAGCAGAAGTGTATCAATGCCTAGCCTTGCAATGTTTATGATGAAAGTGGTAGTGTTTTAATTCCTAGGCATTCCATGTTTATAATTAAAGCAGGAGTGTATCAATTCCTAGTTGTGCCGTGTTTATAATTAAAGCAGGAGTGTATCAATTCCTAGCCATGCCATGTTTATAAGGATAGCAGAAGTGTACCATTTCCTAGTCATGCCATGTTTTTAAGGAAAGCAGAAGGAAACCAAATCCTACAAATTCCATATTTAGAATGAAAGCAGAAGTGTATCAATGCCTAGCCAAGCCATGTTTATAATGAATACAGGAGTGTTTCAATTCCTAGGCACACCATCTACATTTTGAAAGCAGGACTGTATCAATTCCTAGGCATGTCATGTTCATTATGAAAGCAGAAGAGTATCAATTCCTAGCCATGTCGTGTTCATTATTAAAGCAGGAGGTAATCAATTTCTAGTCATTCCATGTTTATAGTGAAAGCAGGAGTGTATCAATTCCTTGTTGTGCCATGTTTATAATTAAAGCAGGAGTGTATCAATACCTAGTCATGCCATATTTCTATAATAAAAGCAGAAGTGTATCATGCCCAGGAAACAATGGAAGTGGAAGTGAATCAGTAAATAGCCATGCCATATTTATAATGGAAGCAGGAGTGTGTCAATTCCTAGTCATGCAATGTTTGGAGTGTATCAGTTCCATTTCATCCTATGTTTATAATAAAAGCAGAAGTATACCAATTCCTTGCCATGCCAAGGTATCAATCACTTACCAACATTTTATAAAAATAAGTGCAATAGAAAACACTGAAATAAAAGGAGAAATTGCTTGAGCCATTTTGCCTTTTCTCTCATGCTTGCTATTTCTATTTAGATATTGTATAAGTTCTTAAACATTCTATGATCTGAAACTTTTCAAAATGTATAGGTCTGAAATTTTCTTCTGGACTAAAGATTTTCTTGTAAGAAATAGTAAGAAAATTTTTCTTGTCTGCAGGTATGAAATACTTAGTCAGACCAGTGCGGCATGAGAATGAGAATTCCACACCCCTCCCTAAAGGACACACATTTCATCATACAAGCACAGACTTTTTTCTAATGAATTCATAGGAGCAAACTGGTTTTATATTAGGAGCAGTGTTTGCAATTCAATCCAGACATACTAAAAGGATATCATGTACAGAAAAATACAAAGAAATTGTTCCCTTGGTGATTTTATCTTTCATTAAAAGAATGACAACTTGCTAATATCTCCATAGAAACAATTTATTGAAAAAGAATATTCTTCTTTAAATTAAAAAGACAGTATGAAACATTCACATGACACTCATGAAGATCAAAAGAGAAAACATTTTGACAAAATATTTGTAATAGACTACCAAATAAAACCTTGTCAAAATAGTATGGAAATCAAAATTTTGAATGTATTGCATACACTTACTTTTGGTCAATATTTATTTTGTAAATATGAGTACTTTTGTTAGAAATTACAAAATGACAATTGACATACAGAGAGGTCACTATAAAATTCTGAGTTCCTATTTAAAAAGATATCACAATATAGGTTGTTGTATGCAAAAACCTGGCATGGTTTTCAAGGATGTGTCGCAAAAAGGCCCATTGAGTATTTTGTGCCAATTGAAGAAAAGCTCTGCATTCCTTACAAAGTCTGTCTGTGACAGATACAGAGGAGAGAATGACAATGGTTTGCCTCCAGTGATTTCAGAGAGAAATAATTTTCCAAGAGAAAAAATGATATTTCCATAATTTGGATATGGCAGATGTTTTCAATAAAACCGTAAAAAGATACTCGACAGTGCCTCAAACAATTCATAAACAAGCCTTCTTTGTAACAAGCCTAAATACCAGCCAATATTTTGTCTTCTTAATTTTCTTATTAGGAGTAAATTAAGGGGCCTGTACTTAATCAAATCAGTTGCCAATAATATTGAATCAATCTATTGATAAAGCTTCGATAAACAATAAACAATATTGGTAAAATTGGTCATTGAACATTTTATAGTGAACATATCTTTATCAAGATTTGCTCATCTTTGCTTTTTAGTGAATTTTCCATGACATAAATAACTTCCAGACTTCATTTCCATGGCTCAGCTCCAAGCAGTTGTAACTGCCTATAATTACATAGGTAGTTACAACTGTTTCCCGCTTAGCCATCAATTGATAAGTACCCATAAGTAACAAAATGTAGACAAATTTTTCCGAGTACAGTGGAGTTGTTTGACAGTAATAAGCTCATGTTTGTGAGAAGTTTACAGATAACTTATTTACCAACTCTTAATTGCCAATAAAGTGGGAGGTAATCAGAGGGAAGCCAATTTACTATATGTCTCCTATTGGTTAATGACACAATAAAACAGCACTTTCTGCATTAAGCTGTAAATCAGACTACTAGAGCTTCACATATGTAAAGAGAGCTTTGCAATATAATACAAGTTCAACAAGTGAAAGGCCTTGACATGTTAAGTTTGAGTTATAAATCAGACAATAAGAGCTTCTTGTGTGTGAGAAGCTTTGCAATATACTACAAGTAAAACAAGTGAAAAGACTTGACACCTTAAATTTGAGTTGAAAATAAGTCTATTAGAGCTTCATATATGTAAAGAGGGCTTTGCAAAATACTATTAATTCAACAAGTGAAAGGACTTCACATACAAATTAATATCAATCGGACTTTTAGAGCTTCATATTATGTAAAGAGAGCTTTGCAATATAGTCTACTAGATCAACAAGTTAAATGACTTTACATCTTTGGTTTGAGTTACATTTCAGACTATTAGAGCTTAGCATATGTAAATGAGAGCTTTGCAATATACTACAAGACCAACAACTGAAATGACTTGACATCTTTAGTTTGAGTTATGAATCAAACTATTAGAGCTTCACATATGTAATGGAGAGCATTGGAAAATACTACAAGATCAACAAGTAAAATGACTTACATCTTTGGTTTGAGTATATTTTCAGACTATTAGATCTTAGCATATGTAAAGGAGAGCTTTGCAATATACTTCAAGATCAACAAGTGAAATGTCTTGACATCTTTAGTTTGAGCTATAAATCAGACTAAAAAGAGT
The DNA here is from genome assembly GCA_948146395.1 of Fragum whitleyi. Lineage (NCBI taxonomy): Eukaryota > Metazoa > Mollusca > Bivalvia > Cardiida > Cardiidae > Fragum > Fragum whitleyi. The sequence goes on along the minus strand of OX411547.1, from coordinate 34,557,854 downwards.
TTCACATATGAGAAGGAGAGCATTGCAAAATACTACAAGTTCAACAAGTGAAAAGACTTGCCAAGTTTGAGTTATAAATCTCAATATAAGTCTCTTTATATAATAATCATAAAATGAGGACTTTGCAATATCTTACAGGTTCAACTAGTTAAGGAATTTACAATGTTAGTTTGAGCTAATGAATCTGACTGGTAGAGCTTTACATATGTAAAAAGAGCTTTGCAATATACTAAAATTTCAAGAAATGAAAAGACTTGACATATCTAGTTTGAGTTATAAATTATTAGTCTCTTCACATAATAATTATGAAAAGAGAGCTTTGCAATATCATACAAGTTCAACTAGTTTAAGACTTAACGTGGTTTAGTTAAAGCTAATGAATCTGACTAGTAGAGCTTCACATATATAAAGAGAGCATTGCAATATACCACAAGTTGAATCAAAGCACTGAAAGCACTGGAGGTGGACATTTCTGGTGGCATTGTGGGAAAAATAAAACGAGACGAAAAGAAATAAACAATATAAACGTGATAAATGTAAAATGTTTCGACCCAAGATCGGCAAGTTTCAATGTTAATGCAAACTTTATTTTACTTCTTTTTGTTAAGCCTATGTTTACGGTTCTAAATACGAATGGAATATGACATTAACACCTTAGGTTTATTTTGTTTATGAAATATGTGCAACCCGTCACGCAAAAAAAGGAGCACCCGAAAAAAAATATAAAAAAAAATAGATCGGTTCCAGTACCGGTCAACCAAAGGTAGCATTTTCAAATATATATTTTGCGCAATACCCAGATCGTTCTTTTCTGAATGGCGGGTCACATAATAATCAGGGGCAACCAACCCTCTTTAATCCACATGAGCTGTTTACTTCACATTTAATATAAGATCGACTCTAAATTTAAAAGTGTGCTAATGAGAATTCGTGATAGATCAGTAACTTTAATGTAAATATCCACAAATAGCACCAAACAACTTTATTGATAAGGAACGAATGAAATATCGCAAATAAAGCTGCGGCTCTAAGGTTAATGATATCATTGAAATTCTATTTCTCAAAACATAGGCCTACAATTCTTCATCTAAATGCAGTGTATTCGATAAAATATTAATTGCAAGCCACTGTGTTGCTTGTAATGATTCTAATTTTTCACGAAGCTTGGTTACAAACATCATAAATTATTAATGCGAAAACGAATATTTCTGGTATGCCTGTCAGCACTTGGGAGAGAAAAAAATGAAAGACCTAGAGATTGTCAAAAAATAGGGTTAATAGGCATAGCGCCCTTGTTCTAAATATTTTAAAATTGAGTTGAACGGTGATTAGAAATACGCTATCCGCGGGAGCGCTATAGGCAGGTCTAATGCTATGGAAAATACATAAAATTTTTAGATGTAGACAATGTATGCATGTCCAAAAATGGCTCTTTATTGTTTGAAGTTGTCTGGAGAATCAATGTCGTAACTCCGTTCACGCACGGTATCTGACGTCATTTGGTCTCCGGCCCGGTAAAGCACAAAACCTCCCGAGAAAAGCACTGAGTATCTCCCCTTTGGGTGTACCATCTCGGAAGGTATTGCTGTTAAATATCCACGGCAGGAGAGTTCTTTGCGAATGCGATCATTTTCCGTTACCCATGCAATAAAAGAAAGAAGAAAACAAACCAAATTGTAAATAGCAAACAGATGCGAAATGTAGATCGCGCGTCATGCGAATTAATATCCCCAACAGCCGCCGCAAAGGCATTTAAATCGGCGGAAGTATTCCTTAACTCAGTAGAATTTGAGTTGCCTCAATATACGATAAGGCGATTGTCTGTATTAGACCACGTAGACACAAATAAGTTAAGAAAAAAAAAATATTGTCTACCCGAAATAAAAGCGGAGAACCCATCAACGTGGACCTGTAGACTTCAATTTTAGCTCCCCTTAAGTTATTTTTAAGAAAACACCGCGGACTGAGTTAATAATTGATTTGAGATGTTCGTGATAAAAATGTCCTATCTCCCTGTATAGCTTTATCTGAGTTACGACATTGTAGCCACAACCCGAACAAACGCAAAAATTTCTTAAAAGTGTACAGGATTGATCAAAACTTTGAAAGAGCCAATGTCCCACTTCTGCGTAAACACAGGTTAAACGGTAATTCGAGTAAGGCGGAGTAGGCTACCAGCTATATGTACATTGTCGATAGCAGACGACGTACTTTAATTAATTCTAGAAAGATATCAAAATGTCCAATTTGTTATTGGAAGACCACCTTTCGTAGTAAAAGTGTTAAAACAAGGGAGAGTGTCAAAAGTTGACTATTATGTGTTCGTGATCAGAGTGTCCTAACTCGCTATAGTAATACAAGCGATTTACAACCTTCTTATCCAATCCCTAAAACAGCAAAGTACCTGGAAACGTTTGGGATTGCTCACCGAGGTGATCTAGACCCAAGAAGTTCTGCATTAGTGAGAGATCTTCCTGAAATCCGAGTATGTCAATGCGGGATACCAGTTCAGCCACCTAGTTTGTATCCCCCTTACACCACGGGAAAACCCAAGAGGCAAATCACCGCCTTGTCTACAAATCGAATTCTTGCGCGAAACAAAAATTCGTGTGGTCTAGGATTAGCAGATGAGTTTGCATTTAATAGTTGTCTTTGGTCAATATTCTAATTGTATAGAATTCTTGAACAGTGCCATTTTCAAATTGCACAGTTGTCGAGCGGAGGTAAGTCTTGTAAAAAAGAAAATTGAACCAAAGCCGATACTCCTTTTTTTAAAAGCTATTAACAACTGACAGGATTGTTCTCATGTTGTACTAACACTGGGTGACGTAGAAACGTCCCCCAAAAATGCTTTTCAACATGACATGTTCAGCTTAAATCAGACAATAAATCAAAGTGATGTATAAATTTACAAAGTGCATAGCTCAATTTTGGGGTTTTTTTTTGTGTGTGTGCTTGTGTGTGTGTGTGTAAATATGGAACATAAATGCTTCCTAGTATTACATTCTGTATGATGTCTTTACCCCTTTGCTGTTTAAGCCCTGCTTTTTGCGTGCCTGTGATTTTATGATTGAGAAAACATTGTGAAAAAAGAATAAATTGCTTCTGACAAGCAATTTCTTCTTTTTCCACACTATTTTCTACCCTACTGAATGGTTATTTTTCAAATTAAATCCACTTTCAATTTTCGTCTGCAAAACCTTTGAATTTGGACAGGTCCAAAATTTTGTAAAACAGGAAAGGGTTTACATAAAACATATTTCTACAGATCTCTACATAAGCAATATAAAGTATTTCCATGAAGATATCCACTTTTACAGCACCCCATATATCATAATTTCATATCATTTCTACATTATGCAATATAAGCATAATTGAAAAAATATGATTCATAATAATTAATTCTGATTTATATTTTTTCAATTATGCTTATTCACATAATGTAGAAATGATATGAATTTATAATACTATTAATTATTATGATTCATATTTTTTTTAAATGCTTATATTGCATAATCTAGAAATGATATGAATTTATAATACTATTAATTTTTATGATTCATATTTTTTCAATTATGCTTATATTGCATAATGTAGAAATGATATGAATTTATAATACTTACATAGCAAATAAGTAAATCAGAGAACTGCAATGAATTATCTGGTTGTGTTCTCGTTTGGGTCTTTATGGGGCATCAAAGCAGAACTTTCAGTTCATTGCTACATCGAAGGCTGGCTCAGCACAAGACAGTTTTAACTGCCTATATGTTTATAGGCAGTTACAACTGTTTTGCACTGAGCCATCAACATGTGTATCAACAGAGCTTTACATAAGCTAAATTCTATAAAGTGCATAAGAGATTATCAGAGGGAAGTCAGATTACTTTATACTTGAACAATTTAGCTTAAGCACTTAATAAATGCTTTACCTCTTGAAATTCATTTACTAACAGCATGGCTACAAATATTACAGATTTAGCAGAAATATCTTTATTAATTTAAGTGTCATATGAAATTATATATATAAATTCAAAGCTACACAAGAATTTGTCAATGACTGTGACCAATAGCATTATAAGACATTTTGGTCATCCATTAAGCATGGACCCATGCACAAATCTAGAAGTTAACTATTAGTACACAGGCATTCATGGTTAATTTCACAGATAGGGCAAATCTATTAAAATGAGTATGTCACTTCAGGGAAATAGAATCTCAGATTTTCCTACAAAAATATTGTACAAGTTGGTATAGAATTCCCACGGTAACCAACAATTTGGAAATAATTTCATTATCAACAAAACCTTCCCTAACTCTTCTCAAAACTAAAAATCTTATATCTTGACCCTCATTATATGATATTTTTTAATCTATAGTTTGATAGAACCCTAAATTTGTGGTAAAAAGCACACTCATGAATTGAACAATTCAATATACATTCTTTCCATAATATTATGTATTGCTGCTTTAAAATAACTAACAAGAGCAACGCTGGGCGTGGCACTATACGCCCGAAACTCAGAAAAAAATGGGTGATGTTTTGAACTTTTTATTGATCCTTAGAATGTTAGCAAACAGTTTCAAGACTATAGGCCTTATAGCTTCAAAGTTATGGGCCAGACACGAATTTGCTAACTGAATCAAGCAAAGGGCAATAACTCAAAAATTACAAATGGTAGAATTGTGATTCTTGCGCTCTGCACACCCTAGCTATGAGATCTATACACCTGTGAAGTTTCAACACCATAGGCCTTATAGTTTGAAAGTTATGGACCAGACATGAATTTGCTAACGGACAGACAGACAGACAGACAGATGATGCAGACGATAACATAATACAACCCTTCAGGCGTATAAAAAGGGGTAATAAGTAATAGTATACACCTCTTTGTCTATTATTTTTGACCAAAATATAGGGTATGACTTACTATAACTAACTTTGACAAATTTACTTTGAAATAGCTTTTTTAACAAAAGTATGTATGTCTTAAACATAAAACTAAAGCATTAATGTCAAATGCTTAACCAAAGAGGACATATTTTGCCCATGGGTTACCAAAGTCTCTAACTTCAGCTTGTATAATGCCACAGACTTCTGTAGACCTGAGTTCAAGAAGAAATTGCTTGCAAAACCTTTTAGAAATGATACATGTATCATGTGTATTCAAGTACCCGACATGCAAAACAGGGAATCATTTTTATATATGTCTGAAAATGTTTTTGTATCCAGAACGCAAAGTTGAAACACAACTTGGACTTTGCCTTAAAAAAAGTTAATCAAGTAAATCAATTTTCTTCTTCATAAGAATCTATTATGTATTAAGTATGATTTAGGCTAGTTACGAGCTGAACAATTTTCTGCTGGAGATATAAAGCACCTAAATTTGATTACTCTTCCCTAATTTCATTTTCTAGGAACCCAGCTATTTAATTAATTCAGCCTAAACTATTTCTATACAATCATTCTGTGGTAGCTATACTATGTATTTTTGGAATGTCATTTTTTTTCTTCTAAAAAGGTTTGCTAAAAAGGTTTGAAACTTAAATTGTTAATTTTAGAATCAGTCCACACAAGCAAATTTATAATTTATTCTACAAATCAATGATTGTAGTCTTTCTCCATGAACTGTTATGCATTAAACTTACATGAAATACTGGATAAAATATGGAAAATACAAGATCTTTGCCTTCACAAAAAAATTAGGCTTGTGATTTTCATTTTTTCAAACTTAATAAAAATATTAATCAATCAGTCTTAATTTTTATCAGAATAACTGTGATGAAGCATTTTAATAATATATAAGAGCTGATTACACCAACAAAATAATTACCTTAGAAAATGAGTTTTTGTAATGTCTATCTAATTGTTACCGAGTCTACAGAATGTTTCCCCAGTATATCAACACACTATGATGCTTTTTGGCACATTATAATTTTCAGACTCATTAACCTTTTTAAAGCTACTTATACAGTTGTTTCTGGTAATACTAATTGCATGCAGTATTTGCCTACTTAAAGTCATGTTTCTCATTAAAAACTTATACTTAACTCATTATTATGTTTTTAGGTCATTAATACTCATTATTACATGGGCTGTTTTGGAACAAAAATAGAGCTATTGTCATCATCTTGGCATCATTGTTGTTAGAGTTGGCGTTGGTGTTGGCATTACAAACTTAAAACCTTGTACATAGTGACTGAATGGGCTTCAACTTGTGTATACTCCTCTACCGTATCATTCTATTGTATTGGCTGCACAAATTTTGGGTGTGTTCAAAATTCCTACAGTGATAAGGAACTTTTTGCAGTAGTCTAAATGTAGTTCGACAAAATTAGGTATTGTGATATCGTACTCTTTCCTTATCAAAACCTATTGTTAACCCTAACTTGTCATAGACAGACCATATACAAAAACATCTGTCCAAATTGATACTACGACCAAACAAGAAAACAGTATGGTTGGACTAAGATCGGAGTAAGAGTAATTTAGTAATAACTTGATAAAATCTTATCATGAAGTGCATATGAAATCAATGGTTTGAAACTTGTGTAGCAAAAATGCATCAAAATCAAAGTGCTGAAATTACTGGTTTCCCTGATTGTGAATCAGTTTTTATTGTGAAAATATAATTTTTCAAACTTCTCAGATTTATAAAGGAAAATCAGGTGGTATGGACAGAGATCAGACTGCACATATGTGCAGACCGATCTTTGGCTATGCCTCCTGCCAAAGTAGGAATATTCTGGGATCAGCATGATAAGGGTTAATTTCATGTAACTTTAGCTGAAGCTAAGATAATCTTGAGCATGTGAAAATTGTGCCTGTGCGTGACATTTCCAACAATTTCATGTGTGCGAGATGGATCGAAATTGAGCATCCTGGAAGATGACACAGTGCATTTAAATTGTTCTTGGATTGAAAGCAGAAACCTTTGGTTCCTTTCCATTTATCGTGCACGTAGTGAGACTCTGATCAGACTGTGCAGCTGCTCAGGCTGATCCAAGTCTTAATGTTTCGCCTGTATAAATTTTTGGAAATGTTACATACAGGCTCAATTTTATTGGCATTTATTAGGCATAATTATTGTAAAGACTAAAGCAAGAACTAAAGAGAATGCAATTGGTTTTACTGCAAACAGCCCCAATTGCATTTGTGTGCAGCGGGAGAAAAAAATCTAATTATCTGATGACAATAGCTTCTGTCAAGGTGAAGCTATGCAGTTTGACTCTCTGCAAAAAACCCTAATTGGTTTCTCGTATTTTTCAACAGTGAAAAACAAGAGATTGTTAGGAAAATCAAATAAGCACTTCATTCATGCGTAATTCTCAAGTGCTTTTAATTTTTGAGGTGAGAATAGAAAACCTGAAGATTTTTTATTTCCTTACAATTCTGTGTGACAGGTTGAATTTTTTTTATATCTTGTATCCCCCAACAAGGAGCTTATATTTTTATCTTCAATCTTTTAAATCATATCTCCGTGGCTAAGCGTAAAAGAGCTGTAACTGCCTATATGTTTATAGGCAGTTACAACTGTTTCACACTGAGACATTGAAGTAATGATCATTTGTATTGTCTGCTATGGAAATCATATCAAGTGAGGCTATGCTAAATTAGCCTTTCCAAATACTTTGTGCACTTGATGGACAGACATAATGCAGACTAGACAGTCACACAACATCCACATAATTTGGATTTTGAAATTCATACTCACTAAAATTGATGACCACCCAAAAATATATATAAGCATTAGGGAATTATAATCAAATTGACATCTACCCGCTCCTTTGGCAAGAAATAGAAAACAAAGCAAGGGGTCCAAAGGAATAATTTTAATGATTGTAACATTGATGAATTGTCAATACATTGTGACGACAGCTAAAAAAAGCTGTAAGTTACGATATTATGACCATTTAACAACAATATTTTCCGACTGACGCCTTATTTTGTATTACACACTTGCTTAATGTGCATAATGGAAGCTACACCTACCAGTTTTCACAATACAAGCATTTTATCCACTAACCCCCTGTTGGACGGCTAAGACCTTAGCTATATAGAGAGTACAAGGCAAAGACTTTGGGGAAGCACAACCTGACCAGAGGCTTTGCTTTGTGCAGATATATTTTTGGAGGAAATGTGGCACATACGATCATGGTGTGAATGACCATGGCTTCCTGTTGTGTCACAGACCAAGGCAACCACAACATTTCTTCCAAGCAAACAGCTGCCCATGCATACAACTTTAATCATTGGCCCATAGGTGGGAAACAAATAACACTTGTCATGAAGAATTTAGTCAAATATGGGATGATAGTTGGCTGAGAGGATTCTAACTCATGATCCAATGATTGACAGTCCAATGTGTTACCAATTAACCCTTGTCATGCTGAATAAAAAACCTTGGCAAAATTATATAAAGATCAAAGTGCTGAAAGCTCCGTATTTCCGAATTGTGAGTCAGCATTTGATTTTGAAAATATGATTTATGAAACTTTTCTGGTTTAAAAAGGAAAATCAGGTTGTATGGACTAAGATCAGACTGCACATATGTGCAGTCTGATGTTTGTCCATACCTCCTGCAAAAGCAGGAATATTTCGGGTTCACCATGACAAGGGTTAAGCTCTAAAGCTGCCTTGGTGGTTTAGTCAAATACTTGTAAAGACTGGCCGAGGGTTAAACTCTGTCATCTCCTAATGAGATAAGTAAGGTCCCTAATGAGGGAAAGCATTGGGAAATGAGAGTAATTTAATTATGAAGCCTTCATCACCATGAGAACAAACTTTTAAATTGGAGTATGGGCTTAATCATTGTAATTAATGGGTTTTGTGGTGGTGTCTGATAGAATACTGTTACATTATTAACCCTTATCCTGCTGACTTTAAAGTTTGTTCCAACGTCTGTACAAGCTGATCTTAGTATATACTGTCTGCAAAGGCTGTCTGTCAAAGCTCTTATGCAATAAATATGCTGTGACAAAATGAGTAGGATAATAGGAAGTTTAACCCTTTCCTGTTTTACAATTTTTGGACCTGTCCAAATTCAAAGGTTTCGCAGACAAAAATTCAAAGTGCATTTAATTTGAAAAATAACCATTCAGTAGGGTAGAAAATAGTGTGTTTTCTCAATCATAAATTCACAGGCCCGTAAAAAGCAGGGATTAAACAGCAAAGGGTTAATTAAACATCTCTATGAGTTAATTTACAGTCCCTGGCACTGTAAACCAGTCCCTGGTGCTACTAAAACTACTCAGCTTAGGGGATTAAAACTGGAAGATTTTTTTTGTTGGTTATTCCAATTGTTTTCCATCCTCAATAAAATTATATGATCATCTTTTTTGTGTAAATAAGCTTTGTGTATCACAGGTATACCATATTTCTTCTAATAATAGTGCCCTCCCTAATAGTGGCACCCCTCTTTTTTTTAAGAAAACCCACTTCAAATGCCTAAATTTAGAGAATTTTTGAGACTTTTCATCTAATTTGAGATAAATATCGTCTTATCATTATCATTTGTATGATTGTTTAGAGGAAATTCCCCACAAATTAAAGGGAAGTGGGGCTAAGAGACATCAATTTCAATGGGTTTTTTTGGTAAAAAATTGGAAAAAGCAAACTAAATAAAAGCTCCAGGACCATGTTATGTATAGCACCCAGGGTTTTTTTCAGAGAAATATGGTATGATAGTAAAGGTTTGACTACTAAAAAGAAGAAATTTCATAAGACAGAACCCCAAGATCCCATCAGAGGCTCTCCATCCACTAATCAAAGACAGCGCTTTGTTATAGCAGCTAGTGGCTCTGGCACCCTCCCCTGCAAGAACATTTTGCCTTTTGTATCTCCCTCAATACAAGGTATGCTTGATACACCCCCCCCCTTCTGAAGGAAGTATCCATGAAACTTAGAATGTTTTCCAGACAATGAAAAATTATTCTAACTATAAAACAAGAGTGCTATAGTCAGACTCATTATGCCTCCACATGACAAGGAGTTGTACATGAATAACCATTTTGTTCAAGAGGCAGCATAAATATATTAGCAAATGGCAACAGTAAGTGCATCAGGACATATGATAAGGAATACCCTGCTAAAGCTTCAAGCAAATCCATTCATCAGTGAAGGAGTTGCTGTGCTAACGAGAAATGGATACAGAAGTACAGATAAGAGGGTATGGAACGCCACAGCTGTCATATGTTTTGAACAGTAGTGTTAATATGTCCATTATGGATAATAAATGTCTAAATCAAGTGTAATTATGCTCAAATGTAGTGTTGATTTGTCCGAACTATATAATATACTGTCAAAAGGAAGTCTGGTTGTATTCAAAATGAGTATTGACTTGTCTAAACGATAACTTATCATCCCAAAAGGTACGTTGACTATGGCCACATTTTGTGCTGACCTGTCTTAACACTATCTGATTGTGTCAAAAGGTGGTGTCGTTAAGTAAAAGCATGTTGTTGACTTGTCTTAGAATTACTTTATTATTTGAAAACGCAGTGTAATTGCATCTAAATAATGTGATGGCTTGCCTTAGCACCATCTTATTATGGTTACTGGTTAACGCATTACTTTAGTAAGTATTTTGTCCAAATAACACAATGCTATATTCAAAGATGGTCTTATTATGTTAGAGGGTAATGTGGTTCTGTCAAATCAATATGTTGACTTGTAAGAACATGAGCTTATTATGTCCAAATGTAGTGTCATTATGTTCAAGAAATGTGCTAACTTGGGTAAAAACGAGTTAATATGCAAATAGTAAAATTGATTATGTTCAAAAATAGAGTAAATTTGTCTACGTTTAACTTATTTTGTTCAAAGGGAGTGTGGTCATGCCTAAATATCGTGTTGACTTGTCTATACAGTATGTTATCATGTCGAATTGTAGTGTGATTTAGTCAAAACGTAACGTTGACTTGTTAGTGCATTACTTAAGTATGTCAAAGGGAAGCATTGTAATGTCTAATTAACACAATTCTATATTCAAAAATGTTCTTATTATGATAGAAGGTAAAGTTGTTCTGTCAAAGCAATATGTTGACTTGTAAGAACATGGGCTTATTATGTCTAAATGTAGTGCCATTATGTTAAAGAAGTATGTTAACTTGGGTAAAATCGAGTTATCATGCGAAGAGTAAGCTTGGTTTTGTTCAAATATTGTGTTGATTTTTCTATGCATTAAATTATTTTGTTCAAAGGAAGTGTAGTCATGGCAAAACACCGTGTTGACTTGTCTAAACAGTATGTTATCATGTGGAATTGTAGTGTGATTAAGTCTAAACGTAGCGTTGACTGGTCAATGCATTGCCTTATTATATCAAAAGGAAGCATTGTTATGCCCAGATTACACGTTGATATATTCAAACATACTCTTTTTATGTTATAAGGTAATGTGGTTCTATCAAAACAATATGTTGATTTGTCAGAACATGGGCTTATTATGTCTAAAAGTAGTGTCATGATGTTCAAGAAATGTATTCCCTTGTGTAAAATCGAGTTATCATGCAAAAAGTAAGATTGATTTTGTTAAAATATTGCGTTAATTTGTTTACGTTGTATCTTATTTTGTTCAAAGGAAGTGTGGCCATGCCCAAATGTCGTTTTGACTTGTCTATACAGTATGTTATTATGTCGAATTGTAATGTGATTAAGTCTAAACATAGCGTTGATTGGTCAATGCATTACTTTAGTATGTCAAAATGAAGCATTGTTTTGTCAAAAAAAACGCAATGCTATATTGAATCACGGTCTTATTATACTAAAAGGTAATGACGTTTTGTCAAAACAATAAGTTGACTTGTCAGAACATGGGCATATTATGTCTAAAGGTAGTGTCATTATGTTCGAAAAATGTGCACTCTTGTGTAAAACCGAGTTATCATGCGAAGAGTAAGATTGATTTTGTTAAAATATTGCCTTAATTTGTCAACGTTTTATCTTATTTTGTTCGAAGGAAGTGTATTCATGCCCAAATATCGTGTTGATTTGTCTATGCAGTATGTTATCATGTCGAATTGTAGTGTGATTTTGTCAAAATAAAGCGTTGACTGGTCAATGCATTACTTAAGTATGTCAGAAGGAAGCATTGTTTTGTCCAAATAACGCAATGTTTTATTCAAACATGGTCTTATAATGTTAGAAGGTAATGTGGTTCTGTCAAACAATATGTTGATTTGTCAGAACATGGGCTTATTATGTCCAACGGTAATGCCATGCTGTTCAAGAATTTCGACATGATTACATACTGTAAAGACAAGTCAATACGACATTTTGGCATGACAACACTTCTTTTGAATATAATAAGGTAATACATAGACAAATTAACGCAATATTTGAACTAAACCAAGCTTACTCTTTGCATGATATCTTGTTTTTATCCAAATTAGCACATTACTTGAACATCACGACTCTGCCCTTGGACATGATTACTCCATGTTTTGACAAGTCAACATATTGTTTTGACAGAACCACATTACCATCTTACATAAAAAGATTATGTTTGAATATATAAACGTGTAATTTTGGCATAATAATGCTCCCTTTTGACATAATAAGGTAACACATTGACCAGTCAAGGCTACGTTTTGACTTTACTACATTTCAATTCGACATGATAACATATTGTATAGACAAGTCAATACAATATTTGGGCATGACCACACATCCTTTGAACAAAATAACTTTATACGTACACAAATAAACGCAATATTCGAACAAAATCAATCCTACTCTTCGCATGATAACTAGTTTTTTAGACACATAAACACATTTCTTGAACATCATGACATTACCTTTTTACATAATAAGCCCATGTTCTGACAAATCAACATATTTTTTTGACAGAACCACATCACCTTATAACATAATAAGACCATTTTTTAATATAACATTGCGTAATTTGGACAAAACAAAACTTCGTCTTGACATACTAAAGTAATGCATTGACCAGCCAACGCTTCATTTCGACAAAATCACACTACAATGCGACATGATAACATACTGCATAGACAAGTCAACACGGTATTTGGGAATTACTACATTTCCTTCGAACGAAATAGGATAAAACGTTGACATATTAACGCAATATTTTAACAAAATCAATCTCACTCCTCGCATGATAACTCGGTTTTACACAAGAGAACACATTTTCGAACATAATGACACTACCTTTAGACATAATAAGCCCTATTCTGACAAGCCAACATATTGTTTTGACAGAACCACATTACCTTTTAACATAATAAGACCATGTTCGAATATAGCATTGTGTTATTTGGACATAACAATGCTTCCTTTTGACATACAAAAGTAGTGCATTGGCAAGCCAACACATTACTTAGACGTAATACCACTACGTTTTCAAATAATAATGTAATTCTAAGACAAGTCAACACCATGCTTTGACTTAACGACACCACCATTTGACACAATCAGATAATGTTAAGACAGGTCAGCACAAAATGTTGCCATAGTGAACGTACCTTTTGGGATGATAAGTTTTCGTATGGACAAGTCAATACTCATTTTGCATATAACCAGACTTCCTTTTGACAGTATATTATATAGTTCGGACAAATCAACTGACAGGGCTTTTTTTCTAGCAATTGGGAAGAGGCCTTAGCCTGTTCTTTTTGGGAAATTTTAGCGCACTATTCAAAAGAATTGGGAAACATAATTTTAATAAAAGAAAGTACTAAAAGTGAGATTCATGCATTTTTTCAAAATTTTAATGTTAAATTACTATATTCAAGGGTCTAATCAGTGATGAAATTAATATAAAAACAAATTTTGAAGAAAATAATTCACAACAATGCTAAAATAAGCTGTAATTTTGGGAAATTTTTCTGCCGCAATTGGGAAAAAAAGAGCCTTTTTTGAATTGGGAAGTAGCCTTTTATAGGCCCCTACTAAAGAACGAGAAAAAGCCCTGCAACACTACATTTGAGCATAATCACACTTGATTTAGACATTTCAATATAGAAATTGGGCATATTAATACTAAAATTCAAAACATATGACAGCTGTGGCGTTCCATAAGAGGGTGTAACTCCAGTCTACAATCTACAATCTTTATAGCTCTTTGAATTGATTGATTGAATGGAGTTTAAATCCACTCTCAACATTATTTCAGTTATATCCCCGCGACTGGAGCACCTAACAATGGATTTCTCACATAAGTTAAACCACCACATCCTTTCCTAGCCTCCAGCTGCTATCTCCCATAGATCTACGATTATCAACCCATTTGTGAGAGACAAATAGTCATAAATATTTCTCAATGAAACCCTATTCTGTGTGTCCTCAATGGAATCTTCTTGGCAAGACGATTCCAATGAGTACCCACAATATAGGGTTTGAGCATGAAAAAGTGAAATATTTCAATTTGAAAACCAAAATATCCCCTCTATCTTTACTGGTTGGAGACCCATTCTTGCCTCATACCAGTTCTCGCCAACTGACTATTTTCACAGTAAAGAGGCAATATTCATTTAAAACAAATCATTTTCTGAAGAGAAGAAGTTTTTGTCTAAGTAACTTGTAATTTAAAAGGTTTTCTTTTCAATCTTTACTGTCAACCAGGATGGTTGGTGAGAACTGTATTGTTCTCTAACCAGTAGTACTAAGTAACTTGTAATTTAAAAGGTTTTCTTTTCAATCTTTACTGTCAACCAGGGTGGTTGGTGAGAACTGTATTGTTCTCTAACCAGTAGTACTAAGTAACTTGTAATTTAAAAGGTTTTCTTTTCCATCTTTACTGTCAACCAGGGTGGTTGGCAAGAACTGTATTGGTCTCTAACCAGTAGCTCTGGGATGGATGTACAGTCTGACAGACAGATAATCAGGATAGACAGAGAAGATGATACCAATATACAACCACCTCCAGCTGTGTATAATCAAAGCACTGAAAGTACTGATGGTGGACGTTTCTGTTGGCATACTAGAGTGATTCCTCCATTTGTGGAGAAAAGAGAAATTTTACATGTAATATTACGATAAAAGGAAAATGACTTGACCGCATCTTGCTTCAGATATACGTTTCTCAACATATATCGTCGATCTTCAACAAAGTCCTGTAATTATAAGGTTTCGATAACTTTCGGAATTATTCCCGGTGTAGTTTAAACAGTGATTCTCCGATCCATTTGTTATAAAAGTAAAGAAATGACAATTAGATGATCTAGGTTATTATCCTTATTCTGCAATGCTAATCAGTTCTCCGTAATCTCTTTGTGTCTCACCAATGGGTTGATAATCGTAGACCTATGTGAGATAGTAGCTGGAGGCTAGGAAAGGATGTAATGGTTGTACTGGTGAGAGAAATACCAGGAATCCATTGTTAGGTGCTCCAGCCGCCGCGATATAACTGAAATAATGTTGAAAGTGGCGTCAAACTCCATTCAATCAATCAATCTCCGTAATCTCATTATTAAAAATTATGGTGTTATCTGCTTAAACTAGAAAGGATTGAAATTCTTGTTAAAAAAAAGAAAAGTTATGACTAGATTTTTAGATATTTTGGATTCTTCTAATGTTGAAAATGATTTTCAGAGTTTCCACTATATAACATATAGAGAAAAGACCTCCGCTAACAAAAAAAACCCCATATATTTCATCCAATGAAAATAATTTTGGCTACACGATAAAGGGGTCGCCCAAGGATCATACCAATGAAGTCTGATTGATATCTACCCATAACATTCTGAGAAAATGATTTTCAAAGATTACACAATATAACATATTGAGAAATTACCTCTGCCCATAAAATACATATTTTTCATCCGATCACAGTAATTTTTTGTAGACTCATAAAGGGTTACTCAAAAAGATCATTCCGGTGAAATTTGGTTGAAGACCATCAGTTACATTCTGAGAAAATGATTTTCAAAGTTTCCACTTAATAACATGTAGAGAAATGACCTCCGCCCATTAAAATAATTATTTTTCATCTGATCACAATAATTTCTGGTAGCCTGATAAAGGACCACTAAAGTACCATTCGAGTGAGATTTGGTTGACATCTATGAGTTACATTCTGAGAAAATGATTTTCAAAGTTTCGACTAAATAACATATAGAAAAATGACCTCCGCCCATAAAAACATATTTTTCAACCGATCACAATAATTTTTCTTAGACTGATAAAAGGCCACTCAAGGATCATTCATGTAAAATTTAGAATTAGAATCTGAGAAAAACCCACTTTTAACCATATTTGGAAATAAGCCACGCCCATTTAATCCATGTTTGTCATTGGATCTAAATTTCTTGAAAAACTTTGAAAGAGGATCACCCTAGGATCATTCCTGTGAAGTTTGGTTGAAATTCATCCAGTTGTTTCTGAGGAGAACATTTTTTAAAAAAAAAAAAAGATTACGACCGGACGCACGAACGGACGACGGACACAACGCCATGACAATAGCCCCAGTGGCCTTCGGCCAGTGGAGATAAAAATTCTGTAAAAGGTTATTAATTGATTGTTCCGCGATTTTCATTCTCAAAGGTTAAGTGTTCATATAAACGCGTAAAAAATTGCAGACACTCGTCTCGAGTTTGGCTTCCGTGTGTTGAAATGTAAAGTAAAACCCCTTTGCATAAACATTTATCGCATGGCCTGAATGCTTTACTTTACCTGCCCAGACTGTATCCGTATTCATGTGTATACCGATATTTCCATTAATGTGCCTTTGGAGGTTGCCATCCCAATAATTTCATTTCATGAGTGACCCCCCATTGACCATTGGGAAATAAGGGGCAAATTACTCACTATGTCAGAAAAGTAGTTCTACGCAAGGAAAAAATTCACCCGATCTCAGAATTGAATATGATTTCACACTTAAAAGATGTCTTTGAGGTTGCAACAAAGTACGTAGACTCCTTGTTTCACTCCATTTTTGAAATGCATAGTTGTCAGACGATTACAATTCTTCAAAAAGAGTAAATTGAATCTTAATGAGTACTACTGTTTTGAAAACCTATTAACATCTGACAGGATTGTTCAAACGTGGTATTAACACTGGTGAACGTAAACATTCACCAAAAAGCACTGTCTACATGTGACTGCAGTTTTATTGAAAACAAGGCTGTATTTCTGCCTGCAGACTTGGAAATTGACATAGGTTTTAATGACAAAGATTCTGGTGTTCAGGAAGGCCATAAACAGAGTATATTAGTTTGGACACTGGAAACATATTGTTGGAATTAAGCAAATGAGCGAATACAAAATATGCTAGTTCTTTAATTGAAATCCCTATTTATTCTTCATCTTTTCCTGATTGAATGAAATTTCAAGTAGCAAATTTTCATTGTAAATGTAGCACTTTCGTTGAAACCAGCATTTTCCCTCTTTTGCCATAAAATACTTGTAACAAGAATGTATACTCAAACGCAAAAGAAATTAGGCATTGTGTTTGGGGACCGTTTGCAGGCATCTATATGACCTAAGCCTAAGCAAATTTGGTATGAAAGTGCAGATAATTCAATTATCCACAAGATGGGATAGTTTTTCAAATTCGACATTATCCAAACCCACACCATGTTGCTTCCCTGACTAAACCTGTCTCTTTCAACAATGCAGGCGTAGGCTAATCTTTCACCTCTTCTCCTTAACACTTGCACACTGCCATCATGGTAACCAAGGTAGAACCATAACTCGTCGGAAAAGAGAAATTGATTCCACTGACGCCTTTGCAAACAGAGGTACAATTGTGTCCAGTACGGACGAGGAGTCATATGACATTGAATCAGTATGGCTTGTATCGGCCTACAGAGGTGACTGTCTGAGAACTTTGTCCCTGCTTACACCATACTGCCTAGCTGTAGCTGTAGCCGTCTGGAACAGGAGTCTAGCCTGCGTTAATTCAAAATGGCAGTCAAAATTGGCGTGGATTACCCAAGGCCTACCACTTCGAGGCCGATCTGCAACTGTGCCTGTTTGCTGTAACCTTGCATGAACATTATCGGTAGTGTTACTGTTGCACAGGCAGCATCAGCAATAGTGGTACCTCCACTTAGCATCAGCAACGCTTCAATTCACTGACATTCAGATAGCTGTGGCATAGCAATTTATGATTTCTCTAAATTGGTTTTGTGATTTTTCTACTCCTGAGAATTTCAAAAAAGGGGTTAGAGTTCATTTAGTTGATTTAACATTCAACAAAGATTTGCACAGGAAAATCCTATGTTTTGCTTATTTTGGGCCTTAAGAAACATTGACTGGATACTGACCGGATGTGCCCATTGTTAGAAAAAGTGACACACATGCTTCTCTTGGTACTAAAATGGAATGCCTATGACTGATAAAACTGTATTTATCTTAACTTGAAATATGCCTAGTTTCTTTTGCGCTTGATTACTAACTAGCATAAAATCAGCAGGATATAATGGCAAATTGTATAATCAAGTCTCCATTACACATTTTACACCAAAAACATAACTGTTTGCAACATATTTACCACCTGATCAGAATATGAAAATCTTTTGACTTTAAGAAAGTAAGATGGTTTGTTATTTTGACTGTAAGAAAGTCAGATGGTTTGTTATGAAGATAGAGTTAACATAGACTTGCGTCCTGAAAATAAATATATTTAAATTGCCGTTTTGTAGCACTGTATTTACTGGTACAGAGGCTAGCAGTTTGCACAAGGTATTTAAATTTTAAAGCTTAAACACAATATTAAGTACTGAGCAAGTTCAATAGATTCCATGCATATGTGTATGCAGGATCACTGTGATGTACGCCGATTCTGTGATTATCCAAATGAACGAATTCAGATTGCTCTATCGGGAAAGGAAAAGACAAAGGGTTCCTACCGAAAATAAACTATACTCAAACATAAAAGAAACAAGGCATTGTGTTTGGGGACTTTTTGCAGGCATCTGGAAAACCCTACATTTTGCTTATTTCAGGCATTACATAACCTTGACCAGATACTGACCAGATGTGCCCATTGTTAGAAAAAGAAGCATGGTGCTTCTCTTGGTACAAAAATGAAATGCCTATGTTCGATTTATAAAACTGTATTTTTCTTAACTTGAAATATGCCTAGTTCTTTTTGCCTTTTAGTATATTAAAACACATATTCAGACAATTTACCATATTCAGAAGCTTTATACTATACTTGGAATTTAAGTCTTGTCACCCTGAATCCAGATTATTCCAGAATCGGCAGGGGGTGTAGACTAAGACCAGACTGTACAGTCTGATCATAGTCTAGACCACCTCATTTTCCTTTTTAATCCAGAAACCCCATACTTAGGGCGTCCAGTATTTTCATCCCTTTGATTGATATGCAATTTTATGATGTTTTTTATTCAGCATGACAAGAAGTTGGATCATATATTTCAGGTCGCACCTTTTTTTTCTAGAAAATAGTTATTTATTACCATGTATGACTGTTGCCATGGTTTTAGTTTAACAATTTCAATAAGTGTTTACTTACTTTGAAATCGAAGACAGGCAAACTTGCATTTTATACTTCCCGAAACAAGGCAAAAGGACATCTATAAGATTGCATACTCCTTCATGAAGCTTTCATAATTCAAATTCTTATAACTTTGAAATAAAAACATAATGAGAATTAACTTACTTAATGATACACTCAGACAGATTTAGAACATGGATGGGTCTGAATAAATGATGAGTGATTTAAAGTTTCAGCTCTAGATTGTATATATTATTATAGTCTTATGTTCCCTGTTTAGCTTTTTCAGCAAAAGTTATTATTTTAGTCTTATTTCTGTCTAATGATCCCTTCATAAATTGTTAGCCTTTTCGAAACAAGTAAGACATACATACTGACATTTTGACAAAACTTTGGCTTATCTTAAAACACAATGGGAATGGAGAAAGTAATTGTGTAACAAGAATATTTTTCATGATTTTCCACAATATTTACCAAATCTTTTCCTTGGGGGCAAAAAAAAGGGATTGTGTGGGAATGGGTTAAACTTAAATATTGATGCAAATATTCAATAAGAAAATTTTACATCTGCAAATCAGTATCAAATAGCTGATTACATATAAGAAGTACATTGTTTAAGAATAAGTATAATTGAGCAATCATTGCACTAGGAATGAGCCATATTTCCTAAGAGAAAATAAATCTATTTTTCACCTATTTTGGGTTACAATTGACAGAGATGGTGTAGACTAATATCAGACCGCACCATTGTGCAGGTTGATCTTAGTCTACACCTTCTTCTAAAGCAAGAATATCCCAGTTTCAGAGGCTTATTCTATCACAACTGAACACTGACCAAATTGATTGAATGCTTGATAAAATAAGCCTGGGAACTTGACAAACACTTATCTTACCTGCCAGTAACTGCAGACAAATCAAAGTCCATTTTGTCATTGTGTATGTTCATCACATTCCACACATTAAGGAAAAAAAATTAATTAGTCATGTGACCAAAATTGCCCCTGAACAAGCACGAAATGGCAGCTTACAAATTGTCATAGTACCCTAAACAACTCCTTTTTGAGAATTATAGTGTACAAATTGACAACATATTTATTCTGTTACGATTATTACAACAGAAACATTTATTCACACAGCTCTATGAGAAAATCTGGCCAAATACAGCCATGTGCAGGTTTCTTATTCCAATACCGTCCCTGTTTTACCGTTAGAATCAATAGCAAGAACTTTACCAATTTTTACCGTACAATTAACGGAAATCCCCTTGTATAGCCAACGAGTTCAATACAAAATTCAATTGGAAATCCAAATTTTAAAAGGAAATTTACACAAAAAAGATAACTTTTTGCTCGCATTTGATTGTTCCCAAATCCAATTTTTGTCTTGAAATCCAATTCCAAAGAAACAATAAGAGTAATTATTTGATTTTAATTAGTATGATTAGAGGGAATTTCCAAATGAAGTAATTTATAAAATCTGTTCAATAGCACAACAGCACGCCATCATAATTTTTGTCTCCGAATGCTCAAAATAGCACAAACAAGGCAATGAATTATCTAAATTTGAACTGCATAATTTATCAAATGCTTTTTTTAGATCTTATATTGATAGATTTTCCTAAAAAAATATATATATTAATACTAATTTCAACCAAAAGAAAAATGAGATTTTGCTTGACAATTCCAACAATTTCATGTGTGATCAAAGCAAACACTAGGGCCGCACAGTCTGACCCGAGTCTTCACAATCTCTCTATAGTAAAAAAAGTCTTAACACCTCTTTCAAGGCATCTTTGATTATTCTTATTACATTATATGGTTATACAATTTTCTTTACCCATAGCAGGAAGACATTAGAATGCAAGCAGGAAAACCTTAAAACTTCTGCAAGTTCTCTTACAAATCTTATAATTCCTCAGGGCTAAACATGTTTTTAGGGCATCATTAATACAAGAAGAAAGCACGAAGTCCCACTAATCACCAAGCAGTTAGAGAATTTATCCTACAATCAGCCTTCACTAATGACTTGTTGTAAATAAAGTATGAAGATACCACTAGCCAATGATGAAAAAAAGAATTAGCAGATCATTCCAAGCTGAGTCTAAGTCAGCTGCCATTCAAGCTCTGTCTTGGACATAGCTAAATTAGATAAGAGAGTTTCTTTCAGGATTAAGAATTGAAATGTTTCAACAAATCATACACAATCTCTATGTAATCATTTTGAATACCCAAAAATAGCCTTTCTTTCAGAAATGAAAATCCCATGCTCAAAAAAGTTAAAAAAAATTAAATGACAGTTCAGGAACTTCATGATCCTTTAAAACTTTTCATTGATCTTCTTGCACTAGTTCTTGAATCAGTTCTTGGACCCAAATCCAAGGTTCTTGAACTCCAGATCAAGAACTAGTCTAGAAGTTCAAGAAGTAGTTCTAAAAATTCAAGAACCAGAAATACTAGGCATATATACAGAAATCTTTGTTAAACTATTTCCAAGGTCAATGATACAGACAGACCATGTGATGCAAAATAAGACTTGCTCAGCTGCATTGAATGATGATCTTGAGGAGCCCTTTAACCTTATTTGAAGGCCTGCCACTGATTGCTCTGGTCCATCACTACCATTTTAAATGTTTTATTTTATTTTTTTTTCAGAGAAATGACTATGGTTATATTAAGAATTCCTTAAGAGGCCATATAACCAAAAAAAGTTATTGGATACAGCCTCTTTGACATTGGAGAATCAAGAGACTTGTAGGTTAATGATTCCAATGTCAGAGCATAATAAAATACGTTTGATTGGTTTATCTGACACTATTATGCATGCCATATTATCCTGGAACATCCAAAGATAGATGAAATTACAGAAGTCTTTGGCATTCATGGTGATTTTATATTGCTATACTTTATCATGTTGAAACATAACCTTTAGATCAACATTTTAATCATTCTTGAAATATCACAAGAGGATATTTAACTGAATTTTCAACTTTTATTTTTCAAGACTTATTTCATTTACGGTACCATGTGTCACATATTAGATTGAAAGAATGAAAAGGCTTTTGCAAAAGCCAGCATTAAACCATGATAATGCTGAATTTTAATTTAGCTTGAGACTGAATAATAATTGCCAATTATAAGGACAAATTCAACTGTCTTTGCCTAGATAATGAAGTAGTATGCAGGCTCCGTGTAAGCAAATATGAGCCTGTGCACGACATTTCCAGCAATTGGACATGTGTGTACGATGAAATATTGAGTAGCCTACACAGTCACATAGTCCAATTCAAAAATTGTCTGTCAACAGATAATCTGAGTCGTTATTTATCAAAAGAGCGCAAAGTGAAGACTCTGGACAGACTGTGCAGTTGCACAGGCTGGCCAGAGACTTTGCTTGGCCCACATTTGAAAATGTTGGAAATGTCACACACAGGCTCATATAAAGTTGCACATTGTAAGAAAATCTGTGCACTTCTGTGCAGAGTGATCTTAGTCTATGCTGTTTACCAAAGCTTTTTGTAAGAAGTGTTAACTCATCTGAAATCACTTACAGTATTTTTGCACTACACTTTAGAATTATCAAAATAAGGTATTTCTTTGCTAAAGAAGAAAGCTACAGTATTTACATGTAAAGCCAATGTTTGTTTTTTTCATTGAAAGATTCCAACTTTCTTGCATACTTTGAAAATCAGATTAAGGATAATGTTCCATCTTTAACCCTTGTCATGCTGAACATGGAATATTCCTGCTTTGGCAGGAGCTATAGACAAACATCAGCCTGCACATATGTGCAGCCTAATGTTAGTCTACACCACCTTTTTCTCATTTTCGGACCAGAATTGTCAATAAATTTAGTTTTTCAAATAAAAATTGACCTACAGTTTGGACTTTCAGTGCTTTTTGCCCTTTGATTTTGATGAAAATTTTTAGCTAAAATTTATTCAGCATGACAAGGGTTAAGTATGGTACCTTCTGGCATGACACATATCACAAATATTTGAGTATTTGAAGTTCTCTTGCAAGCTATTATTCCGAATGAAAAGATTATTGACTGTCTCCACTTCTCTCTCAAATATATCTATCTATTTCCATATCATTAGGCGCCCTAATACAAACATCGGTATGGATCCAAACAACGATTTTTCCAAATAAATTCACTCACACTTCACTGCATGAATTATTTTCTTGTTTAGAGGTTCTATAAGAAGGATTAACCCTTCATACAACATTTCCAAGTTTTCCCCTTGTCGAGTGAAATTCACAGATTTCTGTTGTTAGTCAATCTAGTGGCCCATGTCAGGACCTTAGAGTCTCTATAGGCTATCAAACTTTTCTTACTTAGCTTCCTTAGGAAATTCATTTAAAGGTATACTTCTGAGGAATATGCTTTTCCTGTATTGTCTAATATATATTTTCTATTTCTCCAACAGAGAAATACAATAATATTTCTTCTTTCTTCAATTAATTTTTTACCTAAAATCAATTGACCAATCAAAAATACTCATAAATGATGAAATTGCTGTTGACTGCTATCATTTTCCTCCATTTATATTTGCTTTTGAATAATTTCCAGTAGTTAGCAATTTAGAGAGTTGTAACAAAGCTTTAGTTTTGTTTTCATTGCCCTCTTAGACTTGCTGTTTATTTCATGTCCTTGACCGTATTGATATATATGAGCCTGTGCGTGACATTTCCAACAATTTGAAATGTTGGTGAGGTGTAAAAATTGAGCTGTGTAGCAGCTAAATACTGTAAATATAAAGTTACCTGATGGTCTATAGATACTTTGAGAGCTTATCTATCTACTAAGTGCTCAGTGAAGACTGGTCAGACTGTGCGGATGCACAGGCTAGCCGGAGTCTTTGCTTTGCGCATATTTGAAATTGTTGGAAATCTCACACACAGTGAGGCTCATATGGTGTTTCAATTTCTAGGGCGTGTGATAAGACAAAGGTGAAGGGTCGTCGCCAGTAATATTTCAATTTTTTTCAAAAGAATGACAAGTCAGTTTTTGACTTTCAGGCCTTCCAATACTTTGATTTCTTATTTTTCCATAAGCAATGATGCTTTAAAGGTCAAAGAAAGTCTACAGCTATCTTGCAGTTTTAATTACTTCTACTTTGACAGCTTGGCTAAGTAATAACTTAGATACATTAATTATTCAAAGAAGTTTGTTGGCAACACCATAAAAGTCTTCTATACTGCCTTGCTCCTAGTTTTTGTGGTTTTTCATTTCTTTTTCTGTTGTTGTTGTTGTTGTTGAAGGTATGTAACAAGTACATGTGTAGTCTGATCTTAGTCTTTGCATTCTGTTCTTCCTTATTAAGCCAGAACTTTTATCAAAAGTTTTAAAGAAATTATGACTCACAACTGGTGAACTAGGGACTTTGTGTTTTTGGACTTTTGCTAAGATTTTTCATTCAGCATGATAAGAGTTAAAACTCAAAGAACCAAACTTGTCATTATAGGTAGCCTCCCATTTTTAAACAAAATTGTTTCATTTGGAAAAATCTGAGATTTGTAAACTAAATATCATACATATTTTTCTTGAGTATTAATTCTTTAAATTGCTTAAACTGCTAAAACTTTACAAACAACGCTCTTTTGCAATCCAAAAAGCTCTTTCTGAGTAGTGTCTAAAGTAATCAATTTTCTTTTGTGTTTCATGAACCATATAGGACTGAGCCAGACAAACAGTGGCGGATAATATGGGAAACATCGATGAAGATAGACCAATTTTGCGGAAGGTTAATTTATATCACCTGTCATGATAGCAGATACATCAAAGCTTCCAGTCTATAGATCAACATAAGATCTATTTCCAGTGTATGTCTTAGACTAAGCATGTGTGACAGGGATAATATTTTCCCTGGAACAAACCTATAATCTTACCAAGACATTTTGTACAAATAATACCCATCTCAATGAAAGGTCTTATAAACTAATGGGGTTTGACGCAACATAAAGCTTTAGAAGCTTTCATATTTAGCCCTTTCCTAAATTGTTCATATAATCTGATGTCGTACATTGTAGGCACTTCATTATCCTGCAAGGGCGTAACTACCATTACGCATATTATACAAGTGTGTAATAGAAAAAAATCTTCTTTAGTCGAATAATCGTTACATCGCAGCTTATTCAAACTGTAGTTACGATGTTTTGATTTTTCACTAATGCTAAAATCATAGAAAAGGAGAGTGGATAGTGGACTTTCATATTTGTCACAGTCCACATATTGTCTTTATCCTATATATTCTTTGTTGATCACCTTGTGTTGTCTCCGAAGATTGACCTATCTTAGGAACCGTATCACTTATCCAGATTGGGATAAATATTACTACCTCGTAGGCATAACTCCGTATTCTATCGCCAAAAAGTAGTAAATGAAGAATTTCAATTAAAACTTCATTTTGATGGAAATCAAACTTAATTTTGCAGTAAATTAATTGACAAAAATATTGGTTTAAATTGCGATAGTATATTTTTTCTTTAAAAAAAGTTGTTTGCTTGAGATCTATTTATACTAGACACAGTTTCCTAAAATAGATTTTGGGGAAAACCGATAAAACTGAAGCATTTCATGGCTGCTGATATTTTGAAAGTAGTTCGACGGAATTGGCCGAGTTGTCACGAATAACACTACCCAGAATGCTCAAATCAGATAGGTCAGTATTTGAAAAATGCCACCTATTGGAAGATAACGGGTCACCTAGTAAATATGAATAAATTTCAAAATCCTATGTTCTGAACACTAAATCTTAACCCTAATGCTATTCAGCAAGTATTCCTGCTGTATGCCAAGCTTTTGAAGATAGTATAGATGAAGACCAGCCTGCACAGACATGCAGTCTTGTCAGCCTTTGCTGCCGTATTTTTTAACTTTATACTTAATCATAGTAGGAAAGCCTAAATCAATAATGGAATTTGTTTGAAATCTAAATTCAAAAGAATAAGGGATAAAAATATTACTTTCTTAAAATTCTACATGTTTCCAATTTGACAAAAGTATATTATACAGCACATAAATTTTGTTATAGACCTATAAGTTTAAGCGAGTGATCAAAGGTCAATTTTGTCTATACCTGAATAGACAAAATTGGCCGTTGATCACTCACTTCAACTTGTACATCTATAACATATAGATTGTGTGATTTCTTCAACATTTTCTAGGTAACATAAATGATGTACCAATTTTAAGCTTAAGCATCTCGACTTTCACTCCAAATTTTATGATATTGACAAAACTAGAGAAAATATGGAGACATCTCTTACTTTGTTGGTAAATCTGCAAGTGACAATCCTAATTACTAATTAATCCTTTACAAATTAAGATTCTTTTCAGCTTATGGGCTTGTCCTTAAACCCACTAGACCTTGTCATAGAATGATAGAATGAGACTTGTAGCCCCCCCCCCCCCCCCCCACACACACACACACAAAAAAAACGCTTTGTTCATCCTGAAGTGCCAGATATCACTTAAGTGTGTGTCTGCTACACAATATTTCACCAAAGGGCAATAACTCCGTCCAAAAAAAGGACACACACATGACTAACTTAAACTTAGTCTTTCTGTGTAGTCTTGAAAATGTCCTTGAGCTTGACTGATGGCCTCAAACTAGGGACTAACAGAAAGGCCTTGTCCCAGGCTATCATCATGTGAATTAAGAAGACCCTATCACTTAGCATTCAATAGTTATGGCCAATGTTAAAGTTCAATTTTATCTCAAATTTGACCTTGAAATGACCTTGGCTGATGTTTTTGAACTTGGTAGTAAAAGAAAGGTCTTGTCCCAAGCAATCATCAAGTGAAATATGAAGGCCTTAACACTTGCCATTCAAAAGGTATGGCCAATGTTTAAGTTTTATTTTTTTTCTCAAAATTGAGCTTGAAAATGACTTTGACCTTGACTGATGTCCTTGAACTTAGTACCAACAGAAAAGCATTGTCTCAAGCAATCATCATGTGAAATATGAAGGCCCTTTCACTTACCGTTCAAAGGCCATGCCCAAATCTAACGTTTGACTAGAGGTTAAAATTAAGTTTATTATCACTAATTCAAAGAACTCCATCAAGAAGTATTATAGCATTCAACTTTTTCCAAACATCATCACCATAATTCAAGTGATTAGTGCAAAACTATTGTAAGTGCCTATATAATTATAGGCACTTACAATAGATTTACTCTAACCCACAGACAAAGTTGTATAGGAAATGTTAATTGAAATCAGATTCTTTTGTTTTAGAGATATCATATGAAGGGTTATGGCGTTCACTTCAGGTGCTAAATGCTATTGATTTGCCTCATCATTTTGTGTTTAATCATTCATAACTGTATTAATTTGTCTTCCCTCCTGCCAGTATTATAGGGTCAACACTTTTCTTTCCTGACTGGTTTAGTGTTTTTCAATATCATTCATCTATATTGGTTTCTTTGCTTAGTTTTATTATCAGGATAGAGAGAAACATGCTTAGTTTCCATGTTAAATGTTATAGATTTTGACAATGCATTTACATTAAACTTTTCACTTTCTCACATGAAAAGTTGAGTTACTGAAAAACTATAAATAATACATTCAATAAGTTAATGTAACTGAAATTCTGTTACATTGCAAAGGTTTTACGATTGCTTCCTATCAAATATTTTAGTATAATCAGTTGTTATCCTATCAAATATTTCAGTATATCATCAGTTTTTAGCGTTGTAAAAATGTTTGATATCCGTCAACATTAATACGGTATCATATTTTTCTAAATTGACCGTTCTCACAAATTACAATACCAGGTAAAGTGTTCAGTAGCTCTTCTAATCTATTTCCAGGTGACATTTATGACCTAAAGGTGCAATTTTTGTATCTTCGAGAATAACCAGGTTGTCATTCATTAATTTAGTCAAACTCAATTTTTACACATTAAGGAGCCAGATATTGTTTGTATGAACTTGAACTTGAACACAGCTTTTAACAACCTTTCAGTCATACCATAGCAGCTGGAGCACCTAATAATGTATTCCTGGTACCTCTCACACCAGCATTACCATTATACCTTTCCTACCCTCCAGCTGCTATTTCACATACCAACTCTCTCACCAGAATTTCTACAACCCTTTTCAATCCCCCAGCTACTTATCCTACAGTCTTACTCATTATCGACTCTCACTGATTTGAGAAACAATAAGTAGCTATGGTTAGGTGCACCAACTGCCATGATATAATTGTAATATAGCCAAGGTTTTTATTCAGCATGACAAGGGTTATCAAAGCTAAACTTTGACTCATAACTTCTTTAATTAGACAGACTGTTTCTCACATAAATGGCAGCAATTTGAGGTTTTGTCTTGTGCTTTAATCCTAGTAAGTATTAGCTTCAATTAAACTTGAACTTTACTTTTTCTAAGTATTTAATTATATATCAGGCAGGGGCCCCCCACAGAAAATGTCAGTGGAATACCACTGGAATACCATTGAATACCACTGGTATTAAAAATACCAGTTGAATGCCACTGGTATACCGGTGGAATCAAAGCAGTCAGTGGTATTCCACTGGTATTTGAAACGTCTTTCACTGGTATACCACTGCTGAAGCCACTGACACTGGCATTCCAGTGGATTACCAGTGACAAAAAAAATACCAGTGGTATTTGAAATGCCAGTGGTATCCCTCACGAAACAAATGTCTGAAATTTTTTCGGGTTCAGTCTGAGTTTTTGCTGAATGGTGTCTGACTGGAATCTGCCAGAAAAATTACCTCTGAATTGGTGCTGGAAAATATTTCAGACCATACTCAGTTTGCAGAAATTTGTCTGAATTATGTCTTTAATATATCTGAAAATTGTTCAGATTCATCTAATTAAGATTCTGAAAAGAGCTGAATACAAACTGACACATTCAGACCACCTTCTTTGAAGATTTGTCCCAGTTACCTAGTTTTTGACCCCAATTGACAACATTTCAAAATTGTCCGAGCGTTCATCAAGACAATTTTTCTGACCAAATTTCGGGTTGATTGGGTAAAAAATGTGGCCTCTTTAGAGTACATACAAGATTTTTAAAGATTTGACCTAGTCTTAGAACCAGTTGACCCAATTTTTAACGTCCTAGATTTTAATCAAGCCAATTATTCTGACCAAATTTCAGGTTATTTGGGCAAAATATGTTTCCAATTTAGAGTATATTACAAGATTTTTGTAACATATGACCCCATGACCTAGTTTTTGACCCAAGTTGACCCAATTTTGAACTTGTCCCAGATTTCACCAACACAATATCACTCTGACCAAATTTAAGGTTGATTGGGCAAAAATTGTGGTCTTGAAAGTGCATACAAGGTTAATTTTGATGATGGACAATGGACATACACCAAGCCACAATAGCTCGTCTTGTGCACAAAGTGAGGAAAAATTTAGAAGACATTTCCGGAAATTCAGTTGTGTGATTTGGTTGAATTCTGACCACTAGTTTCAGAGAAGATGTTGAAAGTAAAAGTTTAAAGACAAGCATACTTATGACAGACACCAGGCTTTAACAATAGCCCTGCCGGACTTTCTCCAACTTGAAACTTGAAAAATTTTGTGACAAAAGCACCGTCTACAGGTGCAATGCTCTGCTGCAGGTGCTGGATAATGAAAGAAATCTAAGTCAAGAAAGTGGCAAAACTTTTAAAAAAGAAACATCCTGGGTTATCCCCCTTGATAGTCTGGATAGCTCTTGTGATGAACACAGATGCCAAGCTTCATAAAATCTAAGTCAAGAAAGTGTTGAAACTGAAAAAAAAGAAACATCCTGGATTATCCCCCTTGATAGTCTGGATAGCTCTTGTGATGGTGAACACAGATACCAAGCTTCATAAAGATATCTTCAATAACAACAGAGATCTATATAATCAAGTTGAATTTAAAGTATGACACGCTAATGCGAAAGTCACCCAGGGTTTCCTCTAAAAAGCAGCCAAGCAAAAAATGACCATCTGTATTGATCCCATAAAAAAGAAATATTCAGTAAGACTGTTTTTTTAATAGTAATAGGTAAATGTCAGTGCCTGAATAAAGTAAAGGGTTAATCACAGGATATCTGGATGATTAACACAGACTCCACTTCAGTGTAGAGTAAGTTTACACTTTGAAATAAGGTCAACACAGGATAATTTGCTTCAGTTAACTTCTAAAGGCTTACCTAGTGGACTATTTGTTTCGTTTTTTATCACCAAAGAAATGCGAGTAAATATCAACTATTGTGAATATGCAGTTGGGGACGAATTTTTTAACTGAGAAAATTCATAAGGCTTTATAAATTGTTTCTTATATAGAACACTTTTACAGATATGTTTAGTTAACCCTTTGCTGTTAAATCCCTACTTTTTACGTGCCTGTTATTTTATGATTGAGAAAACGTTGTGAAAAAAGAAGAAATTGCTTCTGACAAGCAATTTCTTCTTTTTCCATACTTTTTTCTACCCTACTGAATGGTTATTGTTCAAATTAAATCCACTTTAAATTTTCGTCTGCAAAACCGTTGAATTTGGACAGATCCAAAATTTTGTAAAACAGGAAAGGGTTAATGCAAGCCAGGGTTTCCACTTTGTAAAATTGATAAGGCTAAATCTACTTCATTTTAAATTTTGCCATTTATTCTTGGACATAGTAAACTTTTCCAGTAGGATTTATTCCTGATTAATTTTCTAATTCCTTCTAATTGTTGTTGGTAATCCCAAATCCAACAACAAACCCACCAGCTGTAATTAAAATTTATGATTTGCAAATAAAGCTGCATAAAATTGATAGAAGCTTTGTAACTTTTGAAGAGCTAATATATTTTATTCAAAGAAATCAAAAATTTAGATCAATCAAATTTCAAAATATTTGCTGACAACAGATTTTTGATGAAATTCCAAATTTGTCATCGGATGCACAGAGAGGCAGATGTACGTGGATAGGTGTAAAGATTATTGTGAATAAACCTTTTCTGGTTTGAAATTACCATAAGAAGACATACAAATCTTAGTTGGAAACATACGCGAACGATTGAAGGGTTAGAATAGGAACCGGGATGACAGCTGACGAGTGGGTCTGTTTGTTTTATTGTGGCCGGTTTGACTTGGTTTTTGTAAAATGACAAGCAAATCCCATGGAATAAAAATCACTATAAAATATAAATGACCTTCATGTAGACGAGTATTCGCTCTTTTAAGACAAGTATCAATATTTTCATTATTTTATTTTCATTATTTTTCTCCAGCATCTTTTATTTCCTGTTAGGCAAGCTGGTTCCTTTATTACATAGACATTGCCGGAAATTGGGGATCCATTCCATGTACGGAAAATATGATATTTTCTTTATGAGTTCATTAAACTTAGGATTATTTTTATAGCATATTTGATCAAATGTAGATCTATTTGAAAGATATGTTTTAAACTCATATCAATATGTGTTAAATAAAACAAGACTCTAAAAGTCACGTTGAGACATGCGTCCTCTATTGCGACAATCTATTTTTAGACAGCCAATGTACGCATTCGGTACACCCCTGGGCCAAGCTGCTCACGTCATCCACATTCATGCGGCATGTTTTCAAAATGCAAGATGGCAGGATCAAGGACAACGGAAATTCAAAGGTAAATTTTCAGTCTTGGACAAGCATTTGGACAATGCTGACCAAAGACCTTTCATACTTCAAGCTTAGTAATCTTTTGATCAAAAGGCATTTTAAACAGGGCCTCTTTTACAGCCTAGCATTCCTAGCATCAATTGACAGTTTCTTTACGACCTTGAACCGGGTCTGCCATCACAAATTCTTGAACACAAATTATATCATTTAACATGTAGAAGAGACCATTTTCGGATCAAATTTATGCATAATTAATAAAATATTTTTCTATTATTACAATAATTCTTCGTATTCATGGAGTTAATAAAGTACAGAAATTCAAGTGATTTTCCAATTATTCGTACCCAAGAATTTTCTACCCAACTTATTCTAAAACTTGATAGACATAAATTTTCACTGTTTTCTGTGTCACGTTGCAAAACAAAAATAGTGTCTAACATATCCAGCTTTTGAATGGTCTTTTCTTTTATCTTTAAAAGAATTTAAAAAAAGAATCATTAAAAAGAAAATAAGCAGGGATAATTCAGGCTTGGAATATCTCTTTTAGCCCAAACTTGTAAGAAATACTGAGTTTTTAATGGCAAATTGAACAAACTCTTAAACATATATTTTGTTGAGGGATTTATCTCTCATTAAGCCAATTTGAATGAGATTTCATGAAGAAAAACAAGAAAATTTTAATTGATCTTGCCTAAAATGATCCCTAATTAAGTAATAGAACCAACGAGAAGAGGACTGAACTAGTTGCTTCATCAATATTGAAAAGCAATTGATTTTTTATATCTTTTGCATTGGATGAATGAAAAATTTAAGGACAAGAAGAAAGAAAACGGGGCCAATTCTGCATGTATCTTAATTCTTTGTTTTAACTCGGTTTCTCTACAATTTTACAGCCCACCAGAAAAACTTCAAACCCTATTAAGTTCATGAAGATGGTAGTCTGACTGTCTCGAGTCAAAGGGCCAGACTTTGGATTCTTATCAACAAAAGATAGGAGTGATGATGAAATGAATTAAGAATTCGCTTTGGAAGAGATGAAATAAGAGTACCGGTAGATTGAAAAGAAAGGGTAATCAAAAGGTATAAAAAACTGTTAATTAATGAAAAAAATTCATTATTGTTGATTTAACAATGATTTAAGTCAGATATTGTTATATGCAAAGGTAAAATCCTAGGGTCGAGTCTGAGGATTTTGCTTTGCATATAACTCCTCACACCATCAGATTTTATTCATGAACACCTCAACATGAAAATAAAATTATATCCATTATAACACTATCACGACTTTGTTATTAGTTTTATAATCCATTCTGGGTGTAAAACTTTTATTTCATTCTTCTGGATGTAAAATTAATGAATATATGTAATGCTTTTGATGTTGGGAGAATGTCACAGAAATCATAGACAATCATTTAGTAAATTGGTTATATGACATATCAAAAGCATCAACGTTCCGGCTATAAATGACGTTCAGTATAAAACAAGGTGCCAAATTGTCACAAGATACGCCCGTCACACTGCTTAGTATTAACTGGGGGTTTGAATAGAACTGAGGATATTTTGAATGAATAATTTTTGCACCCATAAAGTTTCATGATCCTAGCTATTATACTTTTAGAGATATACTCCGGACAAGATTCTAGTCTGAAAAACAACAATGGGAAATAACTAAAAAAAATAGGCCAGGTAGAATTATGGTTCTTGTACACTGCACTCCCCCTTGGTGAGATCTATACACCCATGAAGTTTCATGATCCTAGCTATTATACTTTAAGAGATATACTCTGAACAAGATTCTAGTCTGAAAAACAACAAAGGGCAATAACTCTAAAAATAGGCCAGGCAGAGTTATGGTTATTGTACACTGCACTCCCCCTTGGTGAGATCTATACACCCATGAAGTTTCATGATCCTAGCTATTATACTTTAAGAGATATACTCCGGACAAGATTCAAGTCAGAAAAACAACAAAGGGCAATAACTCAAAAAATAGCCCAGGTAGAGTTATGGTTCTTGTGCACTGCACTCCCCCTTGGTGAGATCTATACACCCATGAAGTTTCATGATCCTAGCTATTATACTTTTAGAGATATACTCCGGACAAGATTCAAGTCAGAAATACAAAAAAAAGGGCAATAACTCAAAAAATAGGCCAGGTAGAGTTATGGTTCTTGTGCACTGCACTCCGCAATGATGAGATCTATACACCTATGAAGTTTCATGATCCTAGCTTTTATACTTTAAGAGATATACTCCGGACAAGATTCAAGTCTGAAAAACAACAAAGGGCAATAACTCAAAATATAGCCCAGGTAGAGTTGTGGTTCTTGTGCACTGCACTCCCCCTTGGTGAGATCTATACACCCATAAAGTTTCATGATCCTAGCTATTATACTTTTAGAGATATACTCCGGACAAGATTCTAGTCTGAAAAACAACAAAGGGCAATAACTAAAAAAAAAGGCCAGGTAGAGTTATGGTTCTTGTGCACTGCACTCCCCCTTGGTGAGATCTATATACCCATGAAGTTTCATGATTGTAGCTATTATACTTTAAGAGATATACTCTGGACAAGATTCAAGTCAGAAAAACAACAAAGGGCAATAACTCAAAAAATAGGCCAGGTAGAGTTATGGTTCTTGTGCACTGCACTCCCCCTTGGTGAGATCTATACACCCATGAAGTTTCATTATCCTAGCTATTATACTTTTAGAGATATACTCCGGACAAGATTCAAGTCAGAAAAACAACAAAGGGCAATAACTCAAAAAATAGGCCAGGTAGAGTTATGGTTCTTGTGCACTGCACTCCCCCTTGGTGAGATCTATACACCCATGAAGTTTCATGATCCTAGCTATTATACTTTTAGAGATATACTCCGGACAAGATTCAAGTCTGAAAAACAACAAAGGGCAATAACTAAAAAAATAGGCCAGGTAGAGTTATGGTTCTTGTGCACTGCACTCCGCAATGATGAGAAGAATATAATTGCCAAGTTTGAAGTCCATCGGACTTCAAGTGACAGAGTTATGCTCCGGACAAAGAAGTGGACGCCGCCGGACGCCCGGACGCCCGGACACCGGACGCCGGACATCACGGGTGATCCCATAATACGTCCCGTCTTCGACGGGCGTATAGTGCACTCCCCCTTGGTGAGATCTATATACCCATGAAGTTTCATGATCGTAGCTATTATACTTTAAGAGATATACTCTGGACAAGATTCAAGTCAGAAAAACAACAAAGGGCAATAACTCAAAAAATAGGCCAGGTAGAGTTATGGTTCTTGTGCACTGCACTCCCCCTTGGTGAGATCTATACACCCATGAAGTTTCATTATCCTAGCTATTATACTTTTAGAGATATACTCCGGACAAGATTCAAGTCAGAAAAACAACAAAGGGCAATAACTCAAAAAATAGGCCAGGTAGAGTTATGGTTCTTGTGCACTGCACTCCCCCTTGGTGAGATCTATACACCCATGAAGTTTCATGATCCTAGCTATTATACTTTTAGAGATATACTCCGGACAAGATTCAAGTCTGAAAAACAACAAAGGGCAATAACTCAAAAAATAGGCCAGGTAGAGTTATGGTTCTTGTGCACTGCACTCCGCAATGATGAGAAGAATATAATTGCCAAGTTTGAAGTCCATTGGACTTCAAGTGACAGAGTTATGCTCCGGACAAAGAAGTGGACGCCGCCGGACGCCCGGACGCCCGGACACCGGACATCACGGGTGATCCCATAATACGTCCCGTCTTCGACGGGCGTATAAAAAGAATGGGAAGAGCCAACTGTGTACACAGTTAAACACATGACATGAATTTCACATTTCATATATGTGTTTTATTGCCATTGTGTATCTTAATGGCTTGCAAAATTGAAAAAAACAAGTTGTATGAAACTATACTCTTAGTAAGCAACTAGTTTCCAGGCCAATTGATACTTTTGGATGCAGATATATCTATGTTTGTTTGAATAGAGTTTACGCTACTTTTATCAATTTTTCAGTTATTTTGCAGAGGCTGGAGCAACTTACAATGGATACCTGGTATTTCTCAAGCTAGTACTATCATTACATATTTTCCTAGCCTCCAGCTGCTTTCCCACATATGTTTACCTCAGTACAACTGTAAATCCTTTGGTGAAAGAAATAGTCGTTACAGATGTGTGCTGCCATCATGAATCAAACCAGGGACCATTTGAATGATAGTCAGATGAGCTACTAATATGCTATGCAGGGCTTGAAAATTCTAGAAATTTCTACTTGTCCTGCTATATAAGAAATTATAGTGATACATTAATTTCATAAGTGAAATTTTGCAAAATCCACCATTCTGCTTATATAAACAAAGAAGGAAAAAATCATTCAGGAAGGGAGGAATTTTCAAGCCCTACTATGTTCATGGCTATCGAAGTTGATTCCTGCTGGTTTTTTATCAATCAAATGGTCCTTTACTTGATTCTTGGCAGCGAAAAATACCATATGACAATGTACTTCCACCTGTGGAGATTACTTTAGGAAATTTGGGAAAGATTGAAGAAATTGTGTGAGAGAGTTTTAGAAATATCATTTTCTATAAATGTGTATTAAGGTAGTGGAACAGTAAGTTCCAGAACATTTCGGCACTTATGAGTTTTCACAATGTTGTCCGAGGTTTAAACCTGGTTTCACACTGTTAAAGCTCATTACTTCCGAAACACTGCTGAACTATTACGGGTCCACTGCCTTAAATATGACACTAGAGATTGTAGTTTTTTTGGGTTTTTTTAAATTTATGCCTTAATAAGATTGAGACATGCATTCACTTTTACTCTTGGGTGCCTATCAATCTGTCTATTCATTCATCTGTGGAAAAATTGAAAACTTTACCAAAAATAAATTTGCAAAATTATTTTACCTTATTGAAAAAACAATAAATGCATTTGGCATGAGAATACATTTCTTTGTAATAAATCTGCTGATGCGAAAGGTCATTTAAATATTAATCAGTCAATATTTAAGTGGCCTCAGATGTTATAAAATTGTACGACTTAGCATTCAGAGTTTACCAATAATGAAATCCTTGTTTCTTCTTGGCCTATGAACATATAGACAGTTACGACTGTTTTGTGCTGAACGAACAATATGAAGCTTATGAAAATCATGATAAAATGCTTACAATTTTCTTCTTTTTACCAAAATTAAACACCCATCATCAGGAAGTCGAAATATTGTTTATTTGCAGAATACTGGAGAAAGGAAGATGTAACTAGTTTCCAGTCTATATTTGATTGTTAAACCAAAATCAGACATCTGAGGTGCCATGCTAAGGTAGCAATCCAATAAAGCTAGTGTCATCCTTTTATGAGAGAGGAGCTTGGCCTTTGAATTTCAACAAGAGTAATGGTAGCAGTGAAAGCCAAAGCAAACAAGAGCAACACAAACAGATGCCATACTCGGCTGCACATAATCATGGATTTAATTGCCCTTGTTATAGTGAACAAACATGCCAAGTTTTACGAAACTATCTTCAATCAGTGAGAAATAACCAAAATTAACATCCTACAACTACACCAGCAGACAGGTCATCATAATAGCTTGACTTTTTGTTTAACCCTTTCCTGTTTAATCCCTGCTTTTTACGTGCCTGTGATTTTATGATTGAGAAAACATTGTGAAAAAAGAAGAAATTGCTTCTGACAAGCAATTTCTTCTTTTTCCACACTATTTTCTACCCTACTGAATGGTTATTTTCCCAGTTAAATGCACATTAAATTTTCATTTGCTAAACCTTTCAATTTGGACAGGTCAAAATTTTGTAAAACGGGAAAGGGTTAAAACAGCAGAACTTAAATACTTAAGGGTTACAAAAAAGGCCATAAAAACATTTGTTCTAAATAGATTGTATACCATATTCAAAATGCAACATTTTTAGCTCGGCTGTTTGCTATAGCCTTCGTGTTGTCGTTGTCGTCGTCGTGCCAAAACTTTGACATTTTGTGATATCTCTGGTTCTACTGAAAGCATTTACTTGAAACTTGGCACACATGTTCACCATCAAAAGAGCAACATATACTTTAAAGGGGGATAACTCTAGATGCATTTTGAAAAATTATGCCCCTTTTTCGACTCAGATTTTTTTCCCACCATCCAGCACTCAACAGCCGAGCGTAGGCAATGTAGGCGGTGCTCTTGTTATTCCGTAACCAACAGCAAATGTATCATAGAAAGACATCTTTTTTGGAGTTGGGAACAAAAAAGAAGTCTTGTTTTAGATAGGATGGGTAAATGTCACAAGATCATATAATCTGAAGAACTATGAACAACACTATGCTGTGAGTAATCATTAGAATAGTTTTCTGGAGACAATTGGAATGAGTGCCAAAAACATGGGGTTTAAATAATGAATTAAATACAGTCCATCTTGCTCAGGCAACCTCGTCTAGAAAGCTGCCATTTCTATAAAGCAACTGTTTTCAAAATCAACAAATCTTACAAAGTAGATATTATTAGTCTCAAAACTATTATAAATGAATTGTATGTTGTAAAAACTTCCTTGAATCTTCATTGAGACGATTCTATTGAGTTTTGACAACAAAGGACTAATTGAGATATTTGAAATTACATACAAATTTGATAAATTCTATTAAAACTTATACTATTTTGAAACAAAACATATCAATGGCTCAGTAGAAAACAGTGTTAACTCCCTATAACCATATAGGGAGTTAAAACTGTTTTGCGCTGAGCCATCAATATACTAAGAGTTGTCCATTCAGTGGTGGCTTAAGGTAGAGGACCTGATATACTTCAGCAAGGTGTTGGAAGTAATGAACTTAAACAGTGTTAACCAAGATTTTCTAATACTTGCATAAGGAAACCTGGGTCAACACTGTGAAAGATCATTAGTTCTGAAATGTTGTGGAACTATTAACGGTCCACTACATTAATACAGGTTTTAATGTATTTAAATAAGTTATCTGGACCTCTGTGTATAAATATATGTTTTCAACAAAGTTAAAATATTTATAAGCCCTAGCTTCAAAGAAGGGAGAGGAAGGGGGGGGATGTCAGCAACTATGAATCACAGGAACATGAAACTTGGCATTGTGTAGCAGTTCAGGGTT
This sequence comes from Fragum whitleyi, assembly GCA_948146395.1. Classification (NCBI taxonomy): domain Eukaryota; kingdom Metazoa; phylum Mollusca; class Bivalvia; order Cardiida; family Cardiidae; genus Fragum; species Fragum whitleyi. The sequence continues at coordinate 34,518,723 of OX411547.1, read as the reverse complement.
CTTTTTGTTGGTTACTATATTAAAGTCCATTTGATTTCTACTTCCTGTTTTAGGAACAAGTATTTTGGGATGTAACATAATGGAATGTGAATATTTTGTTGCACTCTTCTCAGTAAATACTTGTAATGCTGAACCCAAAATATTCCTGCTAAGGCAGAGGGTATAGAAAAGGATCAACCTGCATATATGTGTAGTCTGATCTTAGTCTATATAACCTGATTTTTGTTGACCCCGCTTGCGGCAAGCAAGACATTGACACTTCACACATTAGTTTCCCACAATGAGCAGATTAATCAATCCCCTTTGGGAAAAAAATGAAAAAATTTGAAAGGTCAAGGTCTGGTCACAATGAACATCAAGGTTAAAATTTTGTCTGCAGCATAACAATTACATTTATTCAATAAATTTTATTGGTTGATTTGGAAATAAATTGGCACACTTTAAGGTGTAGAAGTGCTATTGAATGAGTATTTATGGCTTTAGGTAAAAGGTTGGGTGTTATTTCAAGGTCTATTGTTTGTCAAAGGCTCTCCTGTTGTCCCCAACAAGACTGTTGTCCTCAGACAACCATTCTACGATGTAGTTACTTCCTTTGTTTTGTAAAAAGCCTTATTGTTCTCTGGAAAGGATAAGTGATGAAGACAAATCCATACAAAAGATTTTTTCTTTTATTTTGAAACTGGAATAAGTTGGATCTGTCATCTGAAAATAGAAAATTGAAATAATTAAATCAGATAAAATATGAAGAAGAAATAAAAGATCAGTAACTTTTTGTCTTTCATCTAATTTCTTCTTGGGACATAGCATGTTCCAAATGTAAATATGTTTTTGCATTTTCTCAAAAACTATGAATCCCAACAACTTTATATGTGTGACATAGCCAAAAAAGGCTTGTTACATCATTTATAAAATCCTACAACATTGTTTATATTTGGACACAACCTGGTCAATTGTGTCTTGCTTTTGGACATATCATGGTCAATTGTAAATTTTACCTTGCATTTTTCTCAAGAATTGTAAGGCACAGCATTTTGAAACATAACAAATACCTCAGGGTTATGCCACTTACCTATTTAATCTGCTTTCTCCCATGTGAAATAACATGGGCAAAAAAGAATTTTTCATTCCATTTTTAGTGGCATTGAAACACAGCAATTTTAAACTTGGCATGGTTTACTTGAAGTCCTATACTTTACCTCCTGAATACTGCTGTATCAAATAATATTAGAACTTAAATTCAATGTTTCTAAATGCAGGGGTTTACTCAGTGAGTTTCTGCTCACATATTTGTTTTATTGCCACAGCACTTGTAGTGCAGGAATGATTATGTCAAAGGTTCCTTGACATATGAGAAAGAGAGGAAGTTTGATAATTTGTAAAAAAGTAAAAGTAATTAAAAATGATCTCCATAAGAATTTATTTTTATATGATTTTAAAATCATCTGTGCCCTGAGAGTCCTTGACATTGTGCTTGTCATCTGAAAAAAAGTAGATTTGGTTACAATTAAAAGATAGGTATGAATCACAACAATTTGATCCATGTGACTTGGTGGTTCAGCTCAAGGTTATTTATATGACTTATTAAATTAAGGTCTGCCAAAATCTTGATACATTTTTCTCAACAACTTTGAATCACTGCATTTTGAATTTTTGCTCAGAGCATCAGCTCTTGTAAGTTCTATGTGCCCCTTACCAAATTTTTATTCCAAAAGCTGCTACCTATTTAAGGACTTATTCAATTTTTACAACTACTTTGTGATATAACAGCTTTGTGATAAGAACATATTTAAGTAGGAAATTCTTAATTTAATTATTATTTTTAGCTCCACTGGCTGAAGGCCACTATGGCTTTTGTCATGGTACTGTGTCAATTTTGTCATAACACTGTGTCTGTAGTGCGTCCATCTGTGTGAAAACTTTTTCTTTAAAAATCTTCTCCTCGGAAACTACTAGATGAATTTTAACCAAACTTTACAGGAATGATCCTTTGGTGACCTTCTTCCTAAGTGGTCTAAGGAATTTTGATCCAATGAAAAACAATGACTGATCTTAATGGCTGAATTGAATTTTAAAAATTGTCTTATAAGTCTGAATTTTGTCTTCCTAATTTCAGACAAAATTCAACCATTCAGCAATAATTCAGCCTTAGTTTTCTGATCCAATAAATCTGAAATGTCTAAATCAAATGTTGTATCATATATCTGAATAGTTCTCTGAAAAATGCCTTGATCCGAATTGGTGTTTTTACTGTTTTTTTCACTCTAATTTGTCTTACTATAGTTATTGCTCTACCCATGTCTTACATTACTAAGGCTTTAAATTTTAAACAGAATCTGTTATCATATGTTTCTTCTGGTATGCAAGATGTCAGGTGATTTGAATGACTCGATTTTGAAATATAAGCATTTTACAGAACCCTACAACCATAATATAATAGAGTGCTCAAGGGTAGCGTACCCAGTGGTATTTTCAATCGAATTTAAGCCAAATTTAGCAGTGGTGCAGTCAGTGGCAGATCACTGGAACACCAGTGGAATTTCATTTGAATGCTGCTGGTAAGTCCAGTGGAATGCCAGCGAAATTTACCAGTGGTACAGTCAGTGGCATATCACTGGAACACCAGTGGAATTACATTTGAATGCCGCTGGTAATTCCAGTGGAATGCCAGCGAAATTTACCAATGGTACAGTCAGTGGCATATCACTGGAACACCAGTGGAATGCCGCTGGTAATTCCAGTGGAATGCCAGCGAAATTTACCAGTGGTACAGTCAGTGGCATATCACTGGAACACCAGTGGAATGCCGCTGGTAATTCCACTGGAATGTCGGCGAAATTTACCAGTGGTAAAGTCAGT